>JADDOH010002789.1:0-315714 GCA_016648135.1 Agrypnia vestita
CTGACACTGTTCTAAGCTGCTATTATGAGATGTTGATAATCAATGCGGGCGGAATCTTTAGCGTATGCCGTTAACTTGGCAACGATTGTATTGTTTTATATACAGTATTTTAACCCCGATGGTATTATAGTTATGGCGGTTCAATGTAAGGGAGTTTTGCTACTAGCGTTTATTCCTAGGCTACGCCGCATATAATTGGCTTTTAGGCCAACTCCGGACGTGGACGATATCGGCTATCTCTCATATAGGCGAACCTGTAGAGTTCTAGAGCGGTTTCTAGAAGGACGAGTACGGATTAGTTACGTGCGTTTGTTATTTCCATAGTTAGGTAAGAATTCGATCTATATTAGTCTAGTCGCGTTAATAAGAATACGAATCTCACCACATATCAAAAGAATTTTGGATAGCTACGGACACAACGGAGGGGGAATTTTCCTAACCACTAGATAGATCACGACTGGCCAATTTTGAAAATATAAATTCTTAACAAAAAAAAAATAAAGAAAATATTAGCTTTCATGTAAATATACGTCCGAAGTTCTAAGTTCGACTTAAGTTTTCATCTAGTAGCTTAAAGCATAAAGTGTGTGCTTAAAAGTCCCAAAAGCCGTAATAAAGCTCAATTCGGTAGCTTAAAGTCTCAAGCTTTGGGCTTTTCGTAAAACTTATATTATTAAACTTTATAGTTAGGTATTTAGCTTAGGTGTACAGGTAGATACGTTACAGTGCGGTATGGCGGGCGGGCACTTCACGCTTGCTCGTGAAGACAGACGGTCGCGGGATAAATCTAATATTGTATATTTCCGTATCTTTCTTTATTGTATCTACTACGCTAAAGCCAGCATTAAGTTCATTTCTAATATGTTCTTCCTCACTACCTAATAAAGATTTTCGTCACACTTCTTTTGATTATTTTATTTATTAAAATAATCGCTTTTTCTCAAATAGATCTAGACACTTTGTTGAGCTTGATAAACAATAATTTAAAAAAGGATTTACTTATAGTTTCTTATGGTCTTTGGATGACCTCTTCAGCTAGAAGTAATTTAAAGTAACAAAATTATTTAATTAAATTAAGTTGTTTACGTTAGTAGATAACCACTAAAAATTTAATTTTTGTCTGTCGATTTCGAGACCGCCAGGACAACCACTACACTAGTATGTAAATGTCACTACACACCACGACCATAGAATTATTTACACACCAACACCTTCACAAAATACTCTTCACATGCGTGTTAGTCTAACTAAGGCTAATATGCACTAAGTTTCTTATCAAAAAGGATTAAGAATCAAGCTTTATTTCCTTAAGGAACTTCTTATAACATTCTCTTCGACATCTCAGCGAAACGAGATATCTTCAGAAGCCACTCGCATGCATAAAGAACGCAGTAAAAATATACACTATCTTCTCAAAATTCTGAGCCAGACCACCGATGCCAAAAATACCCACCAGTGGAAAAGGTCCACTCTTTTGGTTTGTGTTATTATCCGCAAAAAGATTGCAACATTATCGTTGCAATCTTTTTGCGGAGTTTCCTAAGCGTTCCTCGCCATTTCCTCCTCCTCGAGACGTTCTCTTGCACATGTATAAAATAGGTTCTTCACATCTGAGAATTCTTTGTTCCTTCTGACCCATTTGCAAGGGGAATCAACTTATGTACAGTGTCGTGTTCTTTCTTTGTGTCACCGTACTTATCTTCCCCCGTCTCCCCAAGAACATGCAGGGCAGTAAAACGGTTCATTTGAGCGGCCCCGAACTGAGTCACTTACGCACCCTCACCCCGTATTCCCGACGGGGCAGACAGAGCTACCATATCACGACAAATTTATGTCCGGAACACAAAAATTCGCTTCTACATATAGAGGTTTTTTCATTCTAAAAAAACTACATATATAAGTTTTTTAGTTTAGTACAAAACTTTAAAATTAAATAAAACACAGAAATCGTGGTTGTGATATTAGGTCCTTACATATGAAATTGACGTTTTGCCGTACTGGCAAATTTGATCTCAAATATCTTCTCTTTGGTTAGGAATTCCAAAACCAAATTTATACAGCTATTTACTCATGTATTTGTGTTTTGAAAATTATAATTCATTTGTTTTTTCCTCAATTGTTTTTTTCTTTGTGTCACTCAGTTTACAAAATGAAAAACTTGAAATATCGCGTTATTTACGAGTACGAGTTCCACCGTGGCACCAGTGCTGCAGAAACGGCTCGAAGGATTAATGATGTGTATGGCGACGGTGCCGCAAAAGAAAACACAGTGCGTTTTTGGTTCCAACGTTTTCGTTCTGGAAATTTCGACCTGCAGAACAAGCCCCGTGGACGGCCGGAGACCAAAGTTGATAATGAAGAATTGAAGGCTATTGTGGAAGCGGATCCATCGCAAACCACATCCGAGTTAGCTGCAGGCTGCGGTGTTAGTGATAAAACTGTTTTAATCCACTTGAAGCAAATTGGTAAGGTGAAAAAGCTTGAAAGGTGGGTACCTCACGAATTGAGTGAAGCAAATCAACAAACGCGCGTTGACTGCTGCGTTGCATTACTCAACCGGCACAATAATGAAGGGATTTTAAATCGAATCATTACCTGTGATGAAAAGTGGATCCTGTACGATAATCGGAAGCGCTCATCGCAATGGCTGAACCCTGCCGAACCAGCCAAACCATGCCCCAAGCGAAAATTGACTCCAAAAAAGTTACTTGTGAGCGTTTGGTGGACTAGTGCTGGTGTCGTTCACTACAGCTTTCTTAAATCTGGCCAGACGATTACGGCAGATGTCTATTGTCAGCAACTGCAAACCATGATGGAAAAGCTAGCTGCTAAACAACCGAGGCTGGTTAATCGCTCTAGGCCACTGCTGCTTCATGATAACGCTAGACCACACACTGCACAACAGACGGCTACCAAATTAGAGGAGCTTCAATTGGAATGTCTAAGACATCCACCGTACTCTCCGGACCTTGCCCCAACAGATAACCATTTTTTTCGAAATTTGGATAACTTCTTGCAAAGGAAAAAATTCAACTCCGATGGGGCAGTCCAAACCGCCTTCAAAGATTTTATTGATTCCCGTCTTAATGGTTTTTTTAGTAAAGGGATCGATGAACTGCCTATGAGATGGCAAAAGTGCATGGATAGCAATGGTACATACTTTGATTAAATAAATATATTATAATAAAAAAAAATCGACTTTATGTTCCTCCCATACTAAACGCCAATTTCATATGTAAGGACCTAATATGATAATTTTATGCCACTAGTGTTTAAATATGATTGAATTATCACCATTTTCGAAATAAATTTTCAATCATTATTCTTGCTTATGCCTGTTCAAGGTGAAATGGCAAACCAAACAGAGAACAAATAAGCTATCGGCTGTCAAATTAGCTATTGCTGGAAAAAGGTTTGCCAATTCGAAAAATAAACCTCTAACCCTATACTTAAACACCAATGGTATAAAATTATCTTTCCAATAAATCCAATACTTCATTTTAAATTTCTATACCTTTAAAAAACACATCCTTTAACAACAAGTCGGCAGTCTTTACTTAGTCGTATTTATCGCCTTTAATTGAATAATATGTACCGGATTTATAAATCCATATTTTATAAGTTTTATATTATTAACATTTCTATGGTAATGTTTGTATTTCATATAAACACAATTGACTGCACGCGCTGGGTTCTAATATAAACAGAATACATATTCATAAATATTTAGTCTTTGTAAAATTTACACAACACTTTTTTCTAATCTTTATTATTAATTTAGACATGTTTTGTTTCTTATTTTTGTAGCATTTGGACTTCTTATGCAATGGCACTCTTAATACGCGAGACATATGGATAACAACCTAGTATTAATATGGACAAAAGCCCTGTTATATATACCTACCTATATTATTATACAGTTCATTTTACAGTGCACTACATTATACAGTTCACATGAGAAATATAAAGAGAATCCAAAATAAGTTTCTTAGATTTATCAATTATAAGCTTAACATACCGCCGAGTAAGATTACAACATTTTTAGATCTTTTTTCTTTCTCGAAGTCATGCAGGTTTTACCTGGGAAACTGCAGCTTCCAACTATGTTTTTAATTCCCCACTGCCAACACTCCCTAGATTAGCAAACAGATACGAGAAACTTAACTTTCTTGCCACCAACTTTATACAATTTAAACATATTTTAAAAGGTGTATTGAAAGATTACTAGTATCCGTCGGATTAGACTTACATAAGTGGATTGTATTTCGGTTGTTGATGGGGTGAGATTACTCACCCTTATGTAATTTTTTTATTATATTTATTATGCTTTTCTAAGCTTGGGCTATTGCTTTCTACTTTATATATACACATTATTTTATATTTTTTATTATATTATGCTTTCTTTAAGCTTCTGCTTTTGCTATATACTTGCTTTCCACTTTATATTATTATTTTTTCTTGTTTGTATTTCTTAGACAATTACTATGTATTGTTTAAAGTATTCATTAATTTATTGTACACTTTACTTTATTGTTTGTAAAAGCCCTGAAGGGCGTTAATAAATAAATAAATACTAGCCATTGCACTAGAAACAGCATCATTTTCAGAAACATCCTTAAATAACAATGAAAATTGTCGATGTCACAAGCTTTTCTTTTATGGAGCTATATTTTAATGACGTAAAGGCAGATATGACACTGTGCAGCCTCCCAGCGCGGAGTGAGTTTGTATTTTTCCGTATCCGGCTAAAGGGTAAAGTTTCATCCCTCCGGTACCCCTCTTCACTCACCCTTAAGCCTTGTTTACACCCTTCTCCTTATTCTGCACACTGACACTAGTTTCCTAAAGTAAAAAATGATACCGTACAACTAAATAGGATTTGGTGTTGACAAAACACATAACATTTTACTGCGGAAGCCGTACGAATTTTTAGTATTAATAGAAATAATAGTATTGTAAAAGTCTATCGGTTTGATTGGAAAGTAATTGGGTTTTTTATAAGGTCATGTACAATACAATCAAATACTTTGGTGCATGGGCGAACTGGGATCCTTCTCGAGAAGTCAAAGCTTCAATACAGATGGCAAGAAGTGCCTTTCTCAGAATGAGATTGTTACTTTCTTCTTCATCTTTTGGTGCATTCTCCTATCGGAAGTCGGCGATCATTCTGGCGATTACGATTTTATTTACCGCCGCACGGAACAACAATCGAGCTATTCCTTTTGGCGCTAAATAAAGTTGTAATCGCCAGAATGATCGCCGACCTCCTATAGGAGATGGCACCATAAGAAGAAGAAGAACAAGGTCATGCAAGATTCTGTCACATTCAGTTTATGACTCACTTTTGTAAAGAGTCATAAACTGATCTTGTCTGTCATGGAGTGGGATAAAATATCTATACTTATATATATATATGTTAAATCGTAGGCTTTCGCGGGTACAATATGTGTTAGTTCTAACTACTTTGGGGGTAACCCGCGTCAAATTCTGGTCGTCAGGACCAGTCGTCTGCCGACGTTTCGAACAGATCTCACTGTTCATTTTCAGGGCGCCTTGTCGGTGAGCTGCTTCTCCAAAAAGCGTACAACCGTTTGGGTCCGGAGCTCACCGTCAAGTGAAAGTTTGAAAAATTCTGCGTCAGGTGTATTAATAATTAATTGTAATTTCTCTGTTTTTTTACATTTTTCGGTACATTGTCGTATTACTTGTAATGTAATATATTTTTCTATCTATTTGGAATTATCATTACATTAAAAAAAAATAGAGACACGGATAGGTGTTACATCAATATTCTTACTATTTTCAAATTAAGCTAAACGCTTGTGCTATGAAAGTAGGACTAACTTGCTGGTCTGGAGTGAGGTGCGAACCCGCGACCATGGTTCTTTTTATTGTACTAGCTGTAACCCGTCAAAAATGACGTTCCTTTTTTCCTACGGAATAACTATGTATTTGTTTTATTTTATAAAAAAATCGAAAAAAAAATTCCGTTATTCGAAAAAAATATTTTCATAATTCGAAAAAAAAAATAACCACGAGATTAGATTATAATTGTATTCGTACACTGCCTAGAATTAAAAAAAAATCTGTTGACTAACAATGGTAACGAGTGTTCGTACACAATGAAATTGGTTTACTGACCAGCGCCACTCGGCAACAATAACGATAATTGCAGCCGCGAGAGGGCTCCAGCGTAGCGGAGATCCTCCCCTTTCTTCCCTCTGTCCGACATCCCCCGGAATTAATTCAGTTTACCGAGTTTAATTACTGCGCAGTAAAAAGCGTTCAGACCTCACACAAACAGGATGGTAGATTAGTGAACTTTTAATGCAATCCAAAATGGCGCTGTAAAATTCTACCGCGCTGATGAATTAGGAGGAATTATTCATCTCGTTCTGGATTTAGCGGTGCTTGAATCACTCGCGCAACTACGCTTTATTACGTTTACTTATTGTACCGGCGGGGGTCCGAATGGACCATTATCTAACCGGGGAAATGTTATTCTTCTACCACATCCACACGAGATGCATTGTACTTCGCGACTTGATCAAAACGTCTTACTTACTTACCACCACGATGTTTTTCCGCTGAGGTAGGCAGAGAGGATAGAGCGTCATATCCTGACCTGATACAGCTGCTTCGTGGGTAATTTCTCCGTAGACCGTGGATCCGTGGTGCTCGGACTTGAACTCCGCCTTTAAGTGTGATCCTCCTCTTGTCCTTTCCTATTAGGGAGTGCGTCCTTTCCCCAGACGTCCCCTCGCTGTCCTCTTTCCCAGCCAAATTCTATATTTACTCGTTTACCATGATCTATTGTTATATTTTAAATGAATTTTCTATTTCTATGTTTGATATATGTTATCATACTGATTTATTTTAACTTGTATTTTATGCTTTTCTTTTCTTTCTTTCATAATTTACAATAAAGTGTGTTATGTGAAGGAGGTGCAGTGAATGGACTATTGCAGGTCTCTCCGGGTCGCAGTCGCCCTTTACACGACGTGACACGGAGATGGCCTTCAGAGTAAAAATTGTCAACCTGGCTATGAGTAGGACCTATATGGGAGCTTTCGCTCATAAAACGGTCCTGGGAATGCGGTGGGTGTCCATTCACTGTCCTGATACACAACTCTCGTCTCATCCGCATGTATATACACCTTCGCACACAAGTTCGACGGTTGTTGAGGATCTTAACAGGAACATCCTCCAGTATCTGGTTATTCTGGTCATGCCACGTCTTCCGCGGTCGTCCTCTCATTCTGGTGCCGTTGTTGATCTTGCGTCATATATTTTTCTTACCATTCATTCGCTGAACATGCCCAAACCTTCTGAGCTATCCTTTTTCCATTCTATCCACTAGGCTATGATCAGCTTTACATTCTTTCCTATCATCTTCATTATTTTCTCTATCATTAATTGTTTTCCCACACATACATTTAAATGATTTCATTTCTATCGCATTCAGTCTACTTTTGTTCCTCTTCTGCCAGCTCCAGGCTCCACTTCCATACATCAGTGTTGGTACCAGAATCCCTCTGTGTACCGCTAGTCTTGCCTTGGTAGACATATTTCTATTATAAATTATTGCATTCAAAGCACCGTTCACCTTATTCCCTGCAGTCACTCTTCTCTCGATATCTTTTCCAGCTTCCAAATTCATCTATTGGTGGATTACCTGGAGATTCATTTGATCTGACTATCTGGGGTATATTCGGTGAGTGACTTTTTACCCGTTTGGGGCCGTTTGGTCAATCCCGTTCTCTTTTGGTTCTGATACGAGTTGTTCGTGGGAGATACAGTCGAGTACTTCCCTCGAATCGATGAAGATACCTGTACAATCACTTGATTTGTTCAATTTTTTTTGCATGACGGTGAATGTTTTGCGGCTGCAACTTGTGTGCATATTCCCCCAGTGAAACCGAATGGGTTCTCATTTATTTTTGAATTGTCTTTATTATTTACTTGACTGCTTATTCTATATATTGTATTATTAATTAAGATTTTTGATATACCTATCTATATGACTGTAAATGGTTATCCCTCACTACACACAAGAATCGTAATTCTTTTTGGTGAGGTATATACATACAAAAAAATGAATTGTAAATATTTTCAAGGTATCTTTGTAATAAAATATTATAATATATTATATTATTAATTAAATAAATAAATAAAAATTGCTTTAAAGGGGACCTGGTAATAGTTAGTATACTGTAGAGCTTTTCCGTGTAATAAAAGTGTTGACAGCTGAACGAAAAGGCACGAGAAAAAGTGTTCTTGAACTAGTACGATTTTTCCTCTTAAAGCTCTCTCTTGTAAAGTTATATGTCATCCACGCTTCCACTGCAGGTGAGATCGCATCGCGAGCGCCCCCACCCGGCAGACGTTTAGAAAATGTTTTCCCTCCCCCGTCAGGAGTGAAATCTTCCTCCGAGCGCCCGTTCAGCCCGACGATCGAGAGTCCATCCACTTCATCGCATATTCATAGACAAATCACGGCTCCAGCTCTAGCGCGGGAAGAGAGCTTACGGGAAGTGTCGCTAGATGGCGGCCGCTACCGAAGCTCCCCACTCGTTCAGAAATTGACCGCAGTAAAATTGAGATTTCGCCACTCCGGTGCAAGTGTTTTCCGGGGTTCTTGGCCGCTTTTATAAATAGATGCCCTCGTTGTTCGAAAGCATGTTTTTAGCGCAAACATTGAGCGTTGTTTCATAATGGTGTTTTAAATGAATTAATATTTCTTACATATGAGGTTTCTTGGAAAAGACATTTGTGTTTTGTGGATGTAAGATTCATCAGTAGTGACTGATGTAATATAGTGTATAAATCAATTACTGTTCAAGATATATTAAAGATGTCTCATAGAGACGAAGCTATATTTTTATACAAGAAAGTAAGTATGAAAGACTTTTTGGGTGTACATAAGGCTTACGACCTATCGTACGGCTGGCTTAAGTGATCACTTTACACAGTGTAACGTTCATCATTTCCATCCATGTTAGATTACCACATCAGTCAAATTTTTGGAAGTTGATAATATATGTTTAACTTACAAAACATGTTCCGTATGTGAGCTGTATTTTTACTACCGCCAACTGCGGTCCAAAGCTTTTTCACTCCCATATCCAATACAGATGTTACTATTGATAATGAAGTATGTATAAATATTTTGATTGGAGTTTTAAAGCAATATTCTTTATATGTCCTTGAAAAATTTGGCCATTCTCAAAATATTTTGAATTATACTGTTCTTCATATGTGGGGTATAAAAGCAAAGGCAGCAATATAAAAAAAATATATTTTAAATTAGTTACCAAGGATAACTAATTTAAAATGTTCTGAATTCTAGATTTTATGAATCTATCCCTTCTAAAATCATGTTATATATAAATTTATATGCTATGTTTCCAATAAAATCTCGAATTCAGTACATTATAATGTAGTAATTCTCGATGACTGCATTAATTTTTTTTTGATATTGCTGCCTTTGCTTTTATACCCTACATATAAAATATCGCATATTATCAAATATCCACGTTTGTCTTAAAATCAGTTACAAAAACGTTTATTTAAATTTATTCTATTGGATAGTGGCGCTTTTGCCCCTAATCACGTCATAGAATTGTATATCGCGTCTTTTCTGTCGCCATTTTCAATAATTTAATAGACATTTAGTTTTGCGATATTTACACACCAAAAATTTAAAATGTTTCGCAGCAAAGATAGGACATCGAATATAAAAATTGATGATACAATCACGAACACCTAAATATCCCTTTTCAGTCCCATTGAGCATCCGTTCCTTACTGCCGGCCCGACACGACGTCGCTGTATAAACCAACTATTATATACTATGACATTCTTTTAAATTTATGTCTATTGCTTTTTTGCCTACGTAGGGCTTAAAGGGCTCCTATTGCGGGGCTTACTGGTCCTCATTTACTTTCCGCTTTTGTTTGCACAATTCTTCTTTGTTCTCCGGCCAAATACGGTTCGGCGTTTCAAATTCTTATCATATTATTTTTTTACAGCGCCTTTTCATATAATTCTACACATTTTCCCCGCGATTCCCGGGTAGGTAGGTACGCAAACGGTATTAACATCGCACTTAAAAATTATTGTAACGATTTTGGAAAATCTTTTTAAGTCTTTCATTTTCACTTTTCTGGAAGATAAATCAAGGAAGGGAGAGTTTTATAAGAAAGCGAAAAGGTTATCCATTTATTTTCCTGAAAAATATATTATGAGATCGCTTTTAAAAAAGAAGCAAAATGTTATCAATTAATTGACTTAATATACAAAATTGTGAAAAATAACATGTACGTAAATTCTTAAAAGTTGTTTTAGATTTTACTCGTTTTATCAAGTGTGAGGAAAGGATGATAAAGAAAACATACAAGGCAAATGTTCAAGACAGAAGAAGCAGAGGGCTTCCGCACGAAAGACCTGATACAAACATATAAATCAAATATTATAGGATGGCCATGTTAAAAGCTTCAATAATAATCTAAGAGCGTGGCTGAGAAGATTTATGAAAGTGGTATTAACAGAAGTGAGTAGTTTTCTATCCTTTCTGCCTACCCTTTAGGGAAATGGCGAGGTGGTAATTAAAGTTTTTCTCAACACAGAATTTTCTAGTGAGACAGGCGTAGTAGAACTACACCTAAATTGAATATATAGCATTGAAATAAATAAATAAAATAAAAATGTTATTATTTATGTTTAAACATCTTCGCTCTTGGTATGTTAAATATAGCGTCAGGTAGTCGGTCGTCAGGTTGTCAGTCAGTCGGTCTTATGTAAGTCCCATCGCTGTGCCTACGTTCATGTGTGTGTTATGCATTAACGTGAATTCTGCTTGCGTACTGCTCGCGCACACTACTACTCTACGCACGTCGATTAGGTCAGCCGTTTCAAAAAACATGGTCATGTCTATTTATTTGTAAAACAACAAACAACATTTGAGAAGCGACGGGGACATTCTCGAAAACTCTCGCAATGTATAGAATAGTCTCGAATATTTGTAAAACCAACATTTTTCGCATAAAAGGTGGAGCTAGGGCCTCGGAGAGTTTTGAAGTTTAACCGACGCGACTAAAGCGATAAAACCGATTGCAGTGTAATCAAAGCGACAGATATCGGGAAAAGTGTTTACATATGAGAATTATGCTGAGAATTCTAGCAAGCGATGATAAAGAGTTCCACAGATGAGTGGTTAATTGTAAAATAGTGTGAATTAAAGAATAGTGCTTAAATTTAATTCCTGTCCAATTTAATAGCGCTGTTGTCCTTACATCTTTTGCGAGGTTTCTTTCGAGGACAGGTTCCGTCACGCTGATTATGTAGTGCGATATAAAAGAGTCTGATGATGTCCATTTTCTGGACATGACCATACCAGTGCCTTCTTCGCTGTCTACTCCGTCGTACAATGTCACATATCTCCCTTATGGTGTTCCTTACGCGATCCCTCATCATCTGCCTGCTATCATCCGCAGGATCGTTAGTAAAATATCGTTATTTTGTGCTCATTGGTACTGAATTTAACGAAATACGTATATCCTGAATTTTTTCGTGAGTTTTCTTATATTCGAATTAATAATTAATGATTTTTTATTGACTTGTTACAGATTTGAAGCGCGTGCAGTGTTTTGAAAAGGTGGCACTGTAAGTATACCTTAATCATATATTTTATTAGCTCAAGTGGAAAATTGTTAAAAAAGCTACCTACTTCAAAACAGGTATTTCTATATATCTAGCGGGGTAGGTAGTGACCGATTGGCTTGTTACATATTATCCTATATTTATTTGTGTTATGTGTTTGTATCAAGCAATCAAATGTTTATTTTTGTCCAATAAACGCCGATTTATCGGCATTGAAGTGAAAATAATGGAAAGAGGGGTATCTAGAACCAGAAAATCAATCACAAGTAGAAATTGGGTGATGTTTTTACTATGAGATGATTTATTGTTTTGATATTTTTTATTCGAACTGACTAAGGATATTTAAACTGTTAATTTATAGGATAATTTTGAAAAAAAAATCGCAAATTTGCCTCCTCTGCCGTGACTGAGTTGCAATTTTCCCCGACAATGTTCGAGACAGAAAAGGGTCATTTACGTATTAATAAATGAAATATCTACAATGACAGATATTTAATGTTAATTCGTAATCCCTTACCTAAAACATTGGTACTTTTGTTTTTCTCGATATTTTAATCCCGAGTTTGAGCCACCTTCACCATATTATACTGCCTGGAGGTGCAGTTTGAATGATATTAAATATGGTCGGAGCCTCCGTACCCTCGCCACCTGTGCGAGTGTCCAGGGTCCGCGCTCGGCACACAGATCTCGGCGGCCGCGTGAATACTAATGGGGCCGATCCCCACTTCCATAAATCCCTGTGTTTGCTCAAATCATTTGCCTTATTCAATAAAGTTTTATATGCTACCCATCATTTTTATTGTACTTACGAATCGAACTTATCGAAGATTATACTTTTCAGTGTGTTTTAACTATGTCTGCGAATTGTCGAAGAATAATACCGGTTTAACTTTGATTTCATTACGATATGCAATAAAATTTCGAAATTTGAATCGCCATATTGTCCTGGCATACAACTTTCATAAATCTCCTAATGTATTGTAATTGTGAAGGGATGCAGTTGCCTATGTGAGCATATTCTGTAATCAGACAGTACCTTCCTTATCTTTCATCTTATCACTCTGTCATACACTTTTGCAGATCTGCAAAGCTACAAAAAAGTTTTTGATTATGTGGCAAAACATTTCCGTTGTCTGGCGCAACGAGAAAATTTGATCTAATCATCCTCTTCCACCCACGAATGCTCCTTCTACATCTTACACTTTTGATTTCTGTCATCATCCCCAGTTTTGTAATCAAAATTCTTCCGTACAATTTGCTATGTAGCTCCTGTAGTCAATCGGCGACCCTTTTCTTTTATACAGAGTTATATAAAGCTCTTTTCAAAACTATTGGATTGTGGCTTTTTTTATTAATATTGTCTTAAGAGATTATGGCGGCGCGGAAAATTGCTTGACCACATATGCCCTACCGGGTCCCCCCGATCACTCTAGTGAAGGTCTCTCTGTCCTGCGCTGCCCGGAATAGTTCCTCCACTCTTCTTATACCGGTTCACTCTCGTATGTTTCTTTTAATTTACGAACAAAGGAGTCTCGTGGAGTCCGGCTGTGTGTGAGTAAAGAAATCATCAGAAATGATGATGGTGCGATTAACTGCAGTACGCGCGCGTGTCTTGCTCGTGCCTCAATTTGCTTATGTGGCATTCCTTGCCACTGTGTGTGTGTGGCCTAGATTTCACCTGCTGACGAAGTCGCGACTATACAATGCATGTGTTGATGTCTACTTAGGGCTGTGGCTGTGCATGGGGTAACCCCCCATATATTTATAATGTAATTATCGAGAGAAAACGCATTTTATTAAAAAAATTCTGCACCATAGTTTCAAAGCATTGGTGTATTGGTGTTTATTAATTTACTTGAAAAGCCCGTTAAGTAGTGAGCGCGGCAGTGTGTGCAGTCTGGGACAATAGTTTATGTGTGATGCACTTAAAATACACTTAGCGATACGGCCTGGAGGAAGGATAATCTCTTAAGCCCGCAGAGCAAGCGCCGCGGAGTTTAGTGCTGCGGAAACACTTCGCTGGAGAGCGATGGGAGGCTGCGCCTAATGCGGGTCCAGCCCCGGGTGTACTCAACCTTAATACACCCTCGTTTTGTGAGCTTATTTTTTACATTTATTTTGCGCTATATCCACTATCTACCGAATCCACATCTCTCGGAAGTACGAGTAGATCCCCGTAAGACCTGTCTTTCTAACAGACGCTTGTAGTCAGCGCATAGAAGTACTAGTTTTACGTAAACTCATATTCTGGGAACAAAGCGAAATTATATATTTAAACCTTAATTGCACTAAATTTATGCTCTAATATTTTTCGGAAAAGGAAGATTACTTGGGGAACATAATAACCCAATTAAAAACAAAAAAAAAGGTACCTGAAAAACCAAGTAATAAATTTTCTTATATCCCTGACGTATCTAAGCGATTCGCTTGACGCATACAACAAAAGGCTTGCAAGTTTTTACATAATCTCTTTAAAAATAATACAACTTACAAAATTTCTTACAATCTTTTCCTTGAGTTCTTGTGTTTGTATCTACTACTAAATTGTTATCTTGCTTTTATATTTATTTTTATTTTTCTATTTCTTTATTATTATTATTTATTACTATTCTATGTTATTATTGCATAACTCTTAAGTGAGCATAACTGCCACAGAACAAGTTTTACCCAGCGTGAAGATATTAGTAATTTATGTAAAACAAATGTAAAATAAATAATTAACAATACAATAAACAAAACACAAATTTCTGTGGAATCACCGAACTGTGTCGAATGGCATTTCGCGAACATTCAGGCATAATCGCCTGCCTTCTCAACGTTTCTAGTGTACTGTAAATTGTCCAGAGTGCTAAGAAATCCTCGATTACTTGTTATTACTTCTGTTTCTACAGTCTCATGACGAAATATAAAAATCTGAACAATCTAAATATAATCATTTTTTTTCTGTCTGTCCGTAACTTCTTGCAGCGTCCGTAACTAAATGTATTATTATTATTTTTGTAATTAAAAAAAAAATATAAATAAATACAAAAATCTCCACGTTTACCCCACTCTCTTCCTACGATACATTTTCTATAAATATTTACACCGTTTGTCAGATCTTACCCGCATTTTGCATACTTATTGTTTAGGAACCGACATGTAAACGTACGTCATTTTTACGGGTTACAGCTATTATACAATAATTGTTGTAGGAATATTACGCACTACACAAGTAAATTTACGTCATCTTTTACGGGTTACAGTTAGTATGACAATAGTTGTCGTAGGAGTATGTCGTAGAGTACGCACTACACATTTTACTTCGATTTATTTTATAGAAATTCTAGTTCAAAATTGCGAGCAGTAGAGACCTGAGATGACACCTTCTTGAAAAACTAAACGCATTGGTTCGGGAAATCATATCCTGCAATTATACAGGAGCAAAAATACATGTTCATTTCAAGGTATAGCATTTTCTAATTTTATATGGATCTTAATGATTTATTTCTGCTCACTGAACATAGTTCGTAGTGTGTAATGTAAATTATAAGTCTGATTTTATTCAATGTTAACCTTGTCGTTTGTATGTAATTGTATAATACTTTCTCAACATTAATGTTTTTTTATGTACTTTAGCACATTGCTTATTTATCAAAAATCACAAAGCTTCAAATGACATATAAAACGTTCGATTTCGGATAACCCTATTTGTTCCTGTCATATAATATTACAAAGTTCATATATTGTCGTCATCATCTCCAACCGTTCCTGTAAAACACACGAACTAATACAAAACTCCTCGCAGTTCCATGTGTCCTGATCACTGCAGCGCAAACAATCTCCGTCAATAGATGCAATAACATCCAGAATACAGAAATACTTTAAAATGCAGTTCGGGGCGGTACAATTTGCAGTAAACATCGGACACCCGCGCGTCGGAGTCGGGAGCGGTCCGTTTGGATACGACTGTCCTCCGAAGACGGCTCACTCCGCGCTCGTTGCGGCTTATTGCCGGCTATTGGCGAGTGGTTGCTGATTATTGGTTATTGGAAATGGCTCCCGCTTTTACTGCACTTTTGTTTCAGTTGCCCCGCCTCCCCTCGGAGTTGACCGGACGCCAGACCATACAGGAACTTGGGAATGCGGGCTTTTCAGGTCAACCCGATTCGCAGTACAAGCAACGAATCGAATCGTATTTTTTTCAAGTTATAATTACAAGTATTGTAGGGTTTGATAACGTAACTGCATTGATAGATTGAGGGTCATCAATTTGATGAACGAATGAAGAATTCCCACCCTACCTTCGGAATCTTCCGGTGTTCGTAGGTGTGCCGCTTGATGCATGGCTAACTTGATCATTTATTTTTCGACTTAATACGGGACAACGGCTAATTTACGTCAACTAGTAGATTCACAATGGAAGAAACAACAAATTTTTTAATTTTTTTTTCTCAATTGAAAAACCACGATTATTATAATCATGGTTTTTCTGAATTTGCAAATCATTTATTAGAAAATGATCGCGGTTTTGATAAAAATTTAGGACTTTCTATTTTACACATAAATAATTTTGGTCTGAAATTGAATAATTTAGAATCATTTGAAATTAGTATGCATGTAATAAATAGTAAACAAAGTATTATTAATAATCAATTAAATTTAACTACTAGCCCAATTCTAATTTTTTTACAATAATTGCGAGTAATCAGCAATAATATTTAAAAATAAATTTTCAAATAATTTAGAAAAACAAAAGACGATATTCATTTTGATATTTTAACATATATATAATACCCCGACGATGGAAAGGTATTTCCTAAACATGTAGGTGTAATTAATCAAATAATATAAGTAGATTTATACAAATAATACAATTAATATTTTTGAAGTTTTATTTTATTTATCAAAATAATATTTATTACAAGTTAAAAAATAATAAAACGTAAACGCTCAGTTATTTTTATATTTGTCAGAGGAACAAATGTGTTTTAATACAGCTGGTGATGACTTTCAGTACGAATAAAATTCTTAGCACGTTTTTTTAATATTCACCTTAGTTATCAACATCGCCATAAGGACCGAACCTATAAAAGGCTCTTATCAGTCATCCACAATTTGTTTATTAAAGAAGAGACCCTTTCTACTGGTGCGTCTGTACCAGGCAGACATAAAATACATTCAACTAAAATGCAAAAGTTTTCATGTTTAAGATTGTTGGTGTGAAAGTGTTAGAATGCTCTCATTCCATTCGATTACTTTTTGCGACGCGATGTACTTAAAAATTAGTGAAAATTCGTCAAATACTTGTGAGTTTTTATTGCAATCAATATATTCCTTTTCAATCAATGCATCCAATGCTTTTTGTACGACTTTCCATTTAGGTTCTTTTTTTGAAATCTGCCCAATAAAATATCTCTAATTCTTTAGTAAAAAAAAAACAAGTTCACTGTTTCAAATTATATTCACGACGATTTGGGAAAACGGGACAATTTTGTGTCCCGTAGCTTTTTCCAGGGACACCGGGACAGAAAACCGAAAATGGGGACGATCCCTTTCAAAACGGGACGTATGGTATGAAGCATATACGATGGTCACAAGCAACAGAGGCCAGAAACGAATGGAACGAAGCCGTGCCTCTGATTAGTTGGTCCATTCATAGATTAAGATTTTGAACTGACTTTCACTGTGGCCCTTAATCACCATAAAAAAATGATTTGATACCTCTCAATTAAAATATATAAAAGTCTCATTGCGCAGTGTTACACTAGTAAAGAGTTGTTGAAATAAATAAATGAGGTGATTTAGGTATTTGGTAACACGTTCGTTTTTAATTTAATCATTTAATCAAGACTGCAATTAATGCATTGAATGCTTCTAGTCGATCGAAAAGCCAAGGACGGAATGAGCAAGCGGGCGAGACGAGTAAGCTACGCTCGCGTTCAAGCAGCTCGCTTCGATCTCTGATTGGTTGACCCGTTCAAATACAAATCCGACTACAGAAATGGCCGTAATATATTCAACAAAATTTCCAAACAAGCTTTTGCTAACCAACAAATATTATGCTAATGGTTAGAAAAAGACCCATTCCTGCCTGTGTACATGTTAAAAATATTGTAAAAACTACCATCCTAATCTCCCTGGGAGCCTGAAATATAGGTAGAAATTGGGTGATTTTTTACTAGGAGATTATTGATTTTTCATTGGCACATTAAGGCATTTAATTTTAATTTTAATTGAAAATTAAACAAAAAAATCTTTTTTGTTTAATTTTCATTAACTTTTTTTATTATTTTTATTTTTATTTATTATTTTATTTATTATTATTTATATATATATATATATTTATTATTTTATTATTTATAATTTATTCATTAACATTAACATTAACTAAATTTAAATTCATAAACCGCGTCATATCTATCCTCTTGGAGCTATCAGATGCAACATTCCCCAGAGAATGTTTGTCCAAGTCAGAAAAGAAGGTCGCGTATGTAATTAGAAACGAAAAGCTTAAAATGTAGCTTGCGTCATCTTTTTCCAACATTCTGTCGTTGGCCTTTTGATCGATTAGAAGCATGTAACTTTGTATGTGTAAATTACTATCATTACCTCTCTTCATCTTCAAAAAATGCAGCGTTATTTTACTGTGAATATAATCCGCTAGTTGATCGATTGTAATTGTTGTATCTATTATATTGTGATCCTCAATCTACCAATGCGATAATTTTATCAACTCTGCCAAATTGTCGAATACTTCAAATCGATTTGTGGCTGACATATTGTTGCAGAACACAATTAAAGTACTGTTTTAAATCAGCCTTACTCTTGTTTCTGTCGGCAAGGTTAAGTTACGTTAGGTCAGATTAATTAGTGGTTTGTCCTGTATAATCTTAGAACTTTGCTGATATTATTTGAAAGATCGAAATGCATTCATAATCCATTACGCAATCAACTAGTTCTTGGATTAAAAGATGGAGTTTGTGCCACGGCTCGAACAAGATATTTACACAAATGCAATGCGACATGATTTTCCAGTCACAGATCTACTAAGTACCTTCCAGTTGACCTTGCATAGGAGTTGGTCTCTCTTGTATCAGAATAATTTTGATTAATGAACTCAGAATGACTTGAGCATATTTTTAATTCTATTGTTTCAGTTTTTTCTTCCTCATGACGATCTTGCATCATTGCACTGTGATGTCATTAAATACAGCTATTTTTATTTTCTCCTATTTTTATTATGTCGTGTATAGTCTTTATAGTCTCAACCGTATTATATAAGCATGACAGTTGTTTGTCGCAAAGTGGCACCACCTAATTAAGTGTCTAATTAGATGTGCATTTGCTTCAATTGTTCAATTGTGTTAGACCACTTACTTTTTTTGATGAAAAACTATGATTCGTACCATTTGAAAAATTCAAAATACCTTTTGTAAAGTTTAATCAATAATTTTATTAGATATTTGTTTAAGTAAATGTATTTTAATATTCGATCAAATTTATTTTCATGATAGTTCAACGCTTTGCTGAAGATAAGTCAGAAATATTGAAGACAATACAGCCTTAAAATTTAAAAAAATGAGGGTAAACACAACACTGTTTTATACTCCACTATATATTTATTTTGAATTGTTAGAACGTTTTCGGGTCACAATTTAGGCAGGAATGTACCTTTAAAGTATGATGAGAGCAGACCCACCGCTTACCCAGAACCGTTTTATAAGCAAAAACTCCTATATCAGTGTTTCATTCGCCGCCTGGTTGGCATTTTTTAATGCTAAAAGCAACCGCGTGACCCGTTCTTGTAAAAACTAGTGGGCCGAACGGCTGTCATGCAAAATTTTCCCCCATTGTTCCGGCTATTCATGTCTTCACTAAATACAGATACCTGTAAAGTATAGTGGACTAGCTCTATTACACCTTATATGTAAATGAACAGTGCATCCGATTTACCCACATGATAGTTTAATTTTGCTTTACGAATCGCCAAGAATCGATCACTTGTAAACAAGTGTAGTACTTGAAAGCTTAATTAGAACTCAGATAAATTATTTACTGTGACGCCCATTGAAACACCTTTAGAAAATACATACATTTATTGCACTTTCAGTCTTCTCTATGCGATCAGGTTTCTTTCCATCGACCGGATCGTAAATCGAATCAGTTGTTTTTTTGTTGAAAAATTGCATTTTTTACATGCTTTTATATAACTCTCTTTGACTGTTTGGAATTGTAATTGATTTTTCACCAACTACCCGACTAGCTAGAGCTCTGAAACTTTCAAAATTTACGTAGTGTTAAAGAGTTAAGGTTGTTATTACAGTATTTAGACACATTTAACTGTAATTTCGGATATTTTATACGCACCGTATGTATTTTTTAGTAATATTTCGACAATTCTGCGATTTGTCATACGTAATCCTGTCACAGATTTGCCAATGTTTATCTGTCAAAGTGTAAGCTAGCAACAGATGCATATTGAGTATTGTTGCAGCGATCTTAAAACATTCTCGGCGGTGGTGCACTATTAATTTAATCAGTAATTTCTCGCTGGTTTTGCGTAAAATTCGGCCAGAGCACGAGATATCATAGCGCGGTTTTTGTCGGACACAATTCGGAATTAACTTATTATCACGACATTCTTTTAAAAACCCTAAGGCACTTAGATGGTTTTCACGCTTCACTCTTAATTTGCCGAACTTTTGCACTTTTTTATACACTTCCTTTCCGTATAGGTTAGTTATTAAAGAGTTAAGGTTGTTATTATGGTCGTTAGACATATTTAACTGTAACTTCGGATATTTTATACGCACCGTATGTATTAGTCATTATTTCGATGACAATAAATAATTTTCTCTTTCTATTGGTCGTCGTAGGTATTCAGTCAATATAAATTACGCAATTCAAGTGTTCTATAAACTGTCATGGAATGGCGTATTTAAATAAGATTAAATAAATCTTTAAGCTGGTTTAGATACGGTAAATGATTTGCTCCATATCTGGCGTAGACCACAGCGCGAATTTATTACCGCGTTGCAGTGGGCATTTGAAGCTAAACTCCGTGTTACAAGTTTTAACGATCTGAGCAATGGATATTATGTAGAGCTGGATTTCGTAACGATGATTGCTGTCTTAGATCTTGGAAACTGGAGCAAACAAGAGATTTATCCTAATCTGGATGCTGGTGAAGTAATATATACATATATTTTGAATTTTCACACGAAGCAAACATACTGTGGTGCGACCCAATATCTTTAAATAAAATAACTCTTTGTTTAACACCACTTTATTGAGTTTAAACCAACTAATTTCGACTCACAGCTGAGCCTTCATCATGGTTCATTATTAACTAAACAAAAACAGAATTACAAACAATCAAGAAAGCATTAAGGGAAGAAAGAGACAGCGTCAACTGTGGTGGGGGTTGGGTGAGAGAGAGCACCCACCCATACGAAACTAGTTGGTTTAAAACTGAATAAAGTGGTGTTAAACAAAGTTTTATTTTATTAAACGACATATATTATGGTTAATTCACTCACTTACAAATTATTAAAATAAATCCTCCAAAAATGTAGGTAATACTTCAATATCAAGATATATTACAAATGCCTTATAGAGACTAAGATATTTTTTTATATGGGAAAGAAGGTATGGAAGTCTTTTGGGGGTTCATAGGGCTTACGGCTATCGTACGGCTGGCTTAAGTGGTCGCGTTGTAACGTTTACCAATTATAATTTGTAAGACTACCACATCTATCAAATTTTCGGAAGTTGTATATATGTTTAATTTACGCACCTTGTTTCATATGTGAGTTGCATTTTATTACCGCCATCTGTGGTTTAAATTTGTCATTTCCATAAACCAGTACAGATGTCGCCGTTGGTAATGAGATAACATTATTTTTGTTTGAAATTTTTAAGGCAATTTTCCTTGTATATACTATCTATAATACGTTAAAAATAACGGTACTTTTACATGTTGGTTCCCAAGGAATTAGTATTTATTTATTTATAAAAAACAAAAGAAAAGAAAGGAAAAGAAATAAAATTTTACTATAATGAAATTACGGACGTTACACGAAGTTTCAACGGCCAAATAACAATATTATTATAATTTGGATGTACCTATATGACATTCTTCCGAATTATTAACATTACACTAGAATACGCCTCAAAATTTTAACTTTTTTTTAGACGGTAGGTTATGCCCCTGTGAACACCCAAGAATACTTCCATGCCTACTTTTCCATATAATAAATAGCTTCGTCTCTATGAGACATCTATAATATATCTTGTTTAATGGTATCCCCCTGGGAATAAAATCCAGTATTGTGTTCTTGTAAATGTTAACATACTAAAAATATTATTAATATTTCAATACTTTCGATTCAATTGAAGTGAATATATATAGACTGCTTTGTCATGTTGTTTGTCGATGAGAAAAACGGCAAAGAGAAATAAAGTTGTCAGACTTGCAGCTGTATTTCTATGACAGCAGGTTCAACCGATCGAGATCGGACGACATGAATGGCTATTTCTAGAACAATTGAACATGCACTCGTGCGACCGACATAATATCGCAGCGGTTAAAAATACCTTCATGTAAGTTCTTGGTAAGGCACGAAAATTTTTGTTCTTAAGATAGAGTTAAGTTTATTTCTTCAGTGTGATTTATTAGCATTATACGATATGCTTGTATTTTACAGGCTCGTTTGTATTCTTTGTGAGAATATTTTTTAAAGTATATATTGCTATGGGATTGCAGCGGTGGGGGAGAAACGAAAGACTCGAAATTAATTAAAGTTTTCCTATTTACTATAAATCACTGGACACGAACTTAACTGGTGCACTTTAAAAAAGTGTACATAAAAAAATATTAATTATCACTAATCACTTAAAAGTCTTCTACTTGATTGGAATACTTTATAATTGGAATTCCCTATGTGGAACCCTTTATTCTCCCGTTCTTCCGCACCCCAGTAGGTACTCTCGTGTTTTGTCGCTGTTTCGCTATGTTTGAGCAGATTCGCTCAGTTTTCGCTTCATCTTTATTTCTACTAAACTTCAAAACAAACTGTACTGTGCTGCGATGGCTAGCCTGTTTTCATATCATTTGTCATTTCGCAAATGTTCCGGCAAAATCCTGTGCTTTTGATTGACTTCCGGTTCTTTCTAAAGTATTCCTGACTGAAAATATTTTTAACGCATATAAAATTGCCACGTATTCACGACAAAGGGGTTCAAATAAAATTACTTTTGTTAAATAATTTACTTCTGTAATTTTTAATATTCATAACTACTTATGTATATACCAGTACTATTGCGGTTCTCGCTCGAATAATCATTTAATAAATCGTTCTTTTGCTCACGCATGTCGCGTTTAGAGATCACATTCTGTCGAAAACTACCTGCTCAGGCGCCCACCGTGTTCTTATATACCTGTGCGGCTGCAGTCGCTCACGCGCCTGTATTCATAGAACATTCATGTAAGTGCGCGTCCCAACTCGGCTGTTCTTGATATTTCCAGACTTTTCTCGATAATGATAGATTCTTCCCGACTGTGCGTGATTATTCGTGATTGTTGATACCGCCTGACAATTGATATCTTTGCGTAATTCGTCCACCCTGACGAACAAACAGTAGTGTCGAAATCTGTCAATATTTATTAATTAAATGGATTACATAGACAGAATTCGTAGGTTTTTAAAATTTGTATGTCTTGAAATATCTGTACCTGGGTTTCAATTTAATTTAACCTTTACATTGCTTTCGAATCAATGATACAAGGCGAAATAGTAAAACAAAAATTGGAAGGTGTTTAAAATAATTTTTATGCTTAGTATTAGGGTTTTTGAAATACGATCTGACTTGGACAGAAAATTAAAATCTATCAGAGATGAATTTAAGATTTTTACTACCTCTTTTTACAACCTGTGATTAAAGACGTAATTTACGGCTAGCGAATACTACTTTGTTTATTTCCTCCTGTAATTACTGGAATATCTGGGCTTATGTACTTTTTATGATTCCCGAAAAGGGACTCTCGGCCTAATAAACGTCGACATTAAGGCGTGTTATTTATTATTCCCCTTTTTTATTTGTTTCTGGCAAGGATACAATTCCGCCAAGGATAAACTAAGCCGTTCAAATATTTCAACGCACTTAAATTAAGTTGAGATTATAATATACTCGTGTCACTGAGATCATAAAAATTCGCCGACATTTTATGTCAACGAATAAATGTGTCTGAACATCAGCATAGGGTAATCGAGTGCAGTGATGGTGTTTTAACCGGTGACACACTTAGCGACTGCTTTTAGCATTAAGAAAATACCAACCGGGCGGCGAATGAGAAGGACCGATATAGGAGCTTTTGTTTATAAAACGGTAAGTGGGTAAGTGATGGGTCGGCTCTCATTGTAACCGTTATTTGAGATTTGTATCTGACTGCGTCGATAATCGGCAATTGATTTTTTGCAATTCGACGAGCAACCATCGGTAGTTGTCTTAATTTAACAATTATATTATCTTAGTTTTCAACCGTCGATGCAACCAGATACAAATCCCAAACAACTGTTCCAGTAAAAACCGGTTAAAATAACGGTTAACCGTCACTAATCTAATAGAGCAAATGGAACGATGGAAAGCGGCATATATCGGATGCGAAATATTATCAATAAAGATAAATAATAGAAGTGCCACAGAGATGAAACTATTTATATGAGAAACGCATATGGAAGACTTTTTATAAGATGGACCAGGGTCTACAACTTGTATGAGCTAGCTTAAGTGATCACAACAGAGTGTTAGTTAAATTTGTATAAACCACTACCAGATTTTAGGTCTACCGGTTTCGAGACGTACCTGTTTCTTCGTCAGGACCAACACTACACTACTATGTTCACACTATACACCGTACACCACACTATTGTTAACTTTTCACCAAGATTTATCACATGAGTGTTAAATCTTATTAAGGACAAGCATGCACTGACATGACATGACAAGCATCCTTGACAAGATTAACACGCATGTGATAAATATTTGTGAAAAGTTAACAATACAATGGTTGTGGTGTTTATCTTGTGAACACAGTAGTGTAGTGTTGGTCCTGACGAAGAGACGGGTACGTCTCGAAACCGGTAGACCTAAAATCTGGCAGTGGTTTATACAAATTTAACTAACATTCTGTTATAATGTCTAACCTCAAAGTTAATACTTTAAATATTAATAATATTAAATAATCACACTAAAAAATACAACGTTCACCAATACCATAGTAAGAAATCCACACATTATCAATTTTTTTAATGTGTGTATATGTTCCAAATCTGAAATCCTTCCGTATTTTTGATGGGACTATGCTAGAGACATTTGTAGTCATTTTCATGAGGTAGTATACACAGATTTCGTAGCTGGTAATGATTCCTCTATATTTTTAAAGTAAAGTATTAAGCAATATTCTTTTAAATGTATTTATGTGTTTTTTTTTATTTCGTCCGCTTTCAAGTACGTTCTTTCTCCTCCAATATTTATTTTCGGATACTCTCTATTCCTGTTGCCTTCAATACTTGCCTTATATATTTCACTAGCTGTGCCAGCGCGTTTGGATCGTCATAGAACTTTCGCGAACCTTCTAGAACGTTCACCTTCCAGAAATTTCTAGAGGAGGTTTTTCCGTAACCTTCTAGACTCACCGACACAGTCGGCGCGCCTATTTTGAAATAATCTGAAGCATATACGGCCTTCCCATAACAAAAAAATGTGCTAGAAAGCACATTTTCGTCACCCACTCCCACCCACGCACAGCCACCCCCACCAAACTCGCATATTTTCGATGTGACACCAAGGGCTATCCACCACCATAACTACCGGTGGGTGGTTGTGGCTGATTGTGGAGAAAACTTGTTGGTAGGGAAACATGGGTTTCTTTATATATATATATATATATATATATATATATATATATATAATATAGATATATATATATATATATATTGATTACCATCCTTTTAGCAATATTTTCTTTATTCCATCTATTACGCCCCAACCAGCATAATATTCATTCCCAATGAGTTCACGGATACCGATTAAATAAAATCGATGATCGGATATTTTATCAGCGTCACGCGGTGTTGTCGACCTGATGCTTTACGGATATCTGCTTCTGGTTTCTTTACCTTCCATTAGCGGTGATTTTGACATATCTGCTGGTAGTCACGCCGCGCCCATTTGCAACCTGTAAGACAAACTGTTTTTGATATTTCCGAGTAAATTTCCCGCCTTCGATTTGACAAATGGCTTGCCGCGCATGGTGTATGGCATTTTAGAATGAGGTGGTGCTCTTAAATCAATAGGTACTATAGGTAAAATAATCCAATGATAAATTATTTTTTTTTCTTACCTCTTTCGTTGACCTCTTCAATGTCTTCATTATTTATTGATAATTAATAATCCATGGAAAACTATTTTCGTTATAAGCCTGTGAATAAGAAATTATGAAATTAGGCATAGAATTAGAGCAGTGGATATCATGGATCGCATAGCGAATGGGCAGGACATATTGCAAGGCAGGATGCCACAAGACTTCTGATGTGGAGATGTTGGGAGAATAAACGAGCCGTTGGAAGACCTCAGAAGAGATGGGCCATGTGGGCCACGATATAGCCACTTTGGGGGTAAAGAAATGGTTACAATAAACAAACAACAAGGAAGGGTGGAAGGGTATGAAAGAGACTTATATCCAGCAATGGCTGAAATAATGGCTAAAGAAGATTTTTTTAAATATAGTTGCGAACACGGAACGCGTGGCGCGTCAATATTCTTACTATTTTCAAAGTAAACTAAACTCTTGTAAGTATTTTCTTTACCAATAATTATAAATTTATTTTTGGAGACGTTTTATTTGAATTAATTACTCTTTAACTATCTGTCGTAATAACTTTAAAAAAAGAAATAAATTAGTTACTCGTCATTATTGACACTGCTAAATGTAGTATAATTTTAAAGCCGTTATAAAAATATTTTGTGCCTGAATATTTGTGAAAATGTTCTGGATACTGTCTATATTAATTACTCCATACTAATGTACTTAAATACTAAACAATTTCGTTAAATATTGGACCAATTAACAAAATGATAGCGCGTTTAGTAAAAATGTTTTTCTCACATTAAACCAGCTTAATGTTATTATTATGGTTCAATTTTCAAAACGGAAAAGTTTTCGCCTGCAAAATTTTCCACTCACTAAAAAAGTAAAAATATTATTATCACAGCTGTAGCTGCCGTTGCTGATGCCGTACGTTGCCGATGATGTATTTTTTACAAAGTGCTCCCTTACCTACTCACGACAAAATTGTTCGTTTTCTGGATGCTACGTAATCACCCTCTGGGGAGGATAAATTTTTCACCGCGTTAGCTTTTTTGGGTTAACTTTTTAAAGATAAAAAAAACATGTTTTGGGGCGGGTTTAACTGGTTTTTATGGAAACAAAAAAAAACTAAACTTTTATTGCAACTTCGCGACTGCCGTTCAAGAGAGCCTTTGTTTTTTTATTTACTATTTTATTTTAGTCGTACCTACAAATTTTTATTTTCTGTAAATTCAATTTACCTTGTATTTTATCTACACATACCTACTATATATCTTTGAAACAAAAGAGGATGATTAATTAATTAAGATATATTATAGAAGTCTCACAGAGACGAAGCTATTTATATGTGAGAAATATGTATCGAAATCTCTTTTACGATGGCCCAGGGCTTACAAGCTATATGAGCTGGCTTAAATGATCACTTTCCACAATGCAACGATCATCAATTCTATTGTAAGAACTTCCACACATTATCAAATTTTTAATGTTCCGTATACATAATTTGAATGTTCTATATACATTACCGAAGCCAGCGGGTAGCAATACGCAGGTTTAACTCTGACTTTAAAAAAGTACTTTCTGGAGAACCCTAAGCATCACATCTTGGTCCAATTTAATAATTAATTTAATAAATAATTAATATTGGACTAATATAATTAATAATAGTCCAATATTAATAATTTAATATAATAATTTAACTGAATGTTTGTTGTTTCAAGATGACATTAAAAGACTCTTAAAGTACTGCAAAATTTTTTCATAATCGGCACAAGTTACTGTAGTGATAGTTCAACTTTTTGCAAAAAATAAGTCAGAAATATTGAAAAAAAAATGCAAATGTTGATATCGCATATCTTCATAACTATTGACATTAGGTCATGGTTGCTTGAACATTTTAGACTCATAACACAGGCAGGAATCTACTAGCCTAGATTCTGCTGCTAGCTCTGGTATACCCTGTATAGACAAGATTACGCCAGAAAATCAGTAGTTTTTAAACTCTTTTCATACACCAGTACATATTTTAACAATGTTTTTATATGTAGGTATGTTCACTTTTAATTTGTTTTTTTCTATTTGGATTTTGTCGCTCGACCACCTTTTTCGCACGTTTCTGACTGTCTGTGAAGCATAGTGAACAGTGAATTTATTAAAGTACAACCTCCATATCCACAGGGGCTGTGCTGGGACCAATCCTCTTTATTTTGTACATTTTCGTGCTGCTGTCCAGTCCACTGTGAGTTTCTTTGCCGATGACACAAAATATTTCGGTAACCCCCTTACTGACCATGAGGTGTTACAGAGAGACTTTAATCAAATATCGGAGCGGACAAAGCAGTGGCGCATATGTCTTAATGTTGACAAATGTTGTGTTCTACATGTCGGCAAGAATAACCCAAATATCGAGTATACCTTAAACGAAAGCCTGATTAAGTCAGTGGTCTCGCAGAAAGATCTGGGTGTTACTATTACCAAGGACTTTAAATGGTGTGAGCACATAGCGAGTGTGGTTAAGAAGGCTAACTCTATTTTGTATTTAGTGAGAAGATCATTCCAACATCTGACAGTACCACTATTCACAACTATTTATAAGACATATGTGAGGCCTCTCCTCGAATATGCCTCTCAGATCTGGAATCCATATTTTGCTAAAGATATAGTTTTACTGGAAAATGTTCAGAGACAAGCCACAAAATTGCCCTTGGGTCTTAAAAAGCTGGAACATGCGGAAAGGCTGAGAGTATTGAAACTGCCCACTCTTCAGGAGCGACGAGCAAGAGGTGGCCTCATCGAGACATTCAAGATTCTATCGGGCTACTACAATATTCCCAATATGACAGATATGTTTGCATTTAACACTAATGTGGGCCTTCGAGGACATCACCTGAAGTTGAACAAGTCTCGGTTCTCGTGTAACCCAAGAAAGCATGCATTAAGCAGTAGAGTGGTCAATATGTGGAACAGTTTGCCTGAAGGCGTTGTGTCTGCAGCCAGTGTCAATCAGTTTAAGAATAGGCTGGATATTCAAATGAGAGACAGCGATATGGGCCTATCAGCTTAAGCTGCCTGCCCATTATTATTAATAATAATAATAATAATATCCTACCAGTGGGAGGTGCTACACAATTAACGGTCTAAAACGGTGTTGGTCACGTATCAATATAGTTTCGTCTACTCCTATGCATTTACAAGTTGGTAGTTATCATCAGTTATTCTAAATTATTCATAAATCAAATATTCCCTTAAAACAATTTCGCTTGTAACATATTGCTGACGTATTGTGCAGGGGTGCTGGGGCTGGTGTTAAGCGCATTAAAGGGAGGGTCTCGAACACTCGGCGGTGTGAACAATAAGTTGGAGATGAAAGGGCCACACATTTGAATGCGCACTCGATTTTCAGCTAAATTTGCCCCCCAGTACTCGTAAAAGGGTTGAAAAGCCTTCTTATTAAAACACTCGATTATTTTCTCCATTCAAATGTCTTCCATAATAAATTTCCACTTCCCTTCAGCGCCTTTCTGTATTACCTGAAAGAGCTAGCGAGCTCACCGTTGCATACAGTATCTCTGACGTCAGGGGCTTGCAATCTTTACAATAAAAAAATGCATTAATATAATTAATATAGGACGGTAGAATTACGCGCCATCGTAATTTCTCGAAATGACTGGGCTATTCTCGTGAAATCTCGAACCATCGCGACGCGACATTTGTCTTTTAAAAGGGACTGGCCGGCTACTGCGTAACAGTCATTGTTTTACGTTTGATAAATGCGACATTGCCAGCGATAAAACCCGCAGCAAAGTAGTGTCACCGGCGCATGTGTGACCGAGTGACACATATTCAGCACGAGTAACTACCCACCGAAAGCATCTTGGGAAGTTTTTTGAGCGATTAAAGTAACAGAATATGAAAGACAAAGTATTCAGAAGTGATAAAAGTGCAGCAAAGATTCTAGATAGAATTAGAAATTGAGTAATTCGTTTGTGAATTATTTCAGAAACGTTTAGTGACCGTGACTTATGTTATCAATTAAGACATAAAATACGTACAAGTAAAGAGTGTATGAGTTCTCAAGGTCAACGGAGTTTATCATACGACATGAGTAGTTTTACTCTTTTTTAACTAAGTTAGTCAACAGGTCGTTTTTAACCCTGGTAGGTAGTCTTACTGAAACATTAGTGTACAAAATATAAACTAACTTTCCTAATTTTGAATGTACGTCCGTCCGTTCGTGGAATTACAACAACATCGATGAATCAGCAACGAAAGTCCGTCCGTTCGTCGGTCCATAACTTACTTGAATAACAACAACAACACCGATGATTGATTGATGAACTTTAACCAGAAATGTCGTCATTAAAGAGTTGTTTCTGTAAATAATCTTAGGTTTTAAGTAAATAAGATTAGTTTAAAAGTGTGAAATTAATTTTAGGTTTAAGCGAATAAAGTCAATTTAGAGAAACAAATTTTTTTCTTTCATGAATTTTCATCTTCAATATGCTACAATTAGTACGTCCGTGATTTTTCATGGGTTTAAGGTTAGTACTTTATAAAAAATAAGACAACCCGATTACAAAATACATGACAAAGAAAAAAAGAGATAATATTGAAAAAAAAAACAAAATTTACTTCAATCAATGCAACAATTAATAATTGCTTAAACAATTAATTTAAAAAGTACGTATAAGGATAAAGATGATTTTTTTTTTAAATCGTGTGTTTATGAATATATTTGTAATGATTTTGATAATTTTTATATGGGTAGAACGTGTAGTAATTTTGATGTTAGAGTTAAGCAACACTTGAGGTGTCTAAGCAGCAACAATTATTCCGAATTTCCTAATCATCTTTTAGCCATGATCATTTTTTATATTAATAATGGTTTGGCAAATATAACACACAAATTATACAGAATTACTGTTTGATTAATTAGAAATTTTGAAAATAAGAAAAAGTGTTAATAGTATTTATTAAATTTGTTTTCATGTTAGTAGGTACTTAAAGATTGTTCATTTCCCATATATAAATTTTGTATTTTGATTGTCTATACTTCGATTTTTAATTTGTTATTTAGTATACATTGTATCCTGACGAATGGGCCATGGGCTCTGAAACATGTTGATATTTTTCAATATGTGAGTGATGAAAACAAAGTACAGTTTTATTAATTATATTAAATTAATAATATTTATTATTGTAGATATATTTTTATTATATTTTATTTATTTGCCATTGTGTTTTATTGTTATTTAATATAACGAGACACTAACAGAATATTGGGTACACGATACATAAAAAACAATACATTATTATTTAAAACTCGGACCATTATCCTAATTACAAGTGTCTTCGACCTGTTCTAGCATAAACATGCATATGTATAGGTACATTTCTGTGGGCGCAAGGAACAATCGAATGAGTCAATAAAATCGAATTTTGAGTTAAGTGTGCAGAGTTATTCTTTAGATATATCTAGCAAGAAAAAAAAATACGAGCTAAAAAATATTTTTTTTTTTTTTTTGTAATTTTTTGAAAAAAACAAATAACATGATTAATTATTTGAATAATTTAGCAAAAAACACCGACATTAATCACCTTGGTTCAACGTTCTTATACAAAAAACAAATCTACTGATGCAAAAATTATAAAAAATTACAAAGGCTTTAAGAGATATTTTGTGAATAATTGAAATTGCAAAATTTTGTTATGCTCTCCCGAAAACCTGCATTTTTGTTATTTGGTTGCTTACATTTTTACCAATTAATGTATATTATAGATATCTCACAGAGACGAAACTGTATTTCTTATGGGAAAGTAGGTATAGAAGTCATTTGGGTGTACATAGGACTTATGACCTATCTTATGGTTGGCTTAAGTGATCACTTTACACAATGATTGATTAATAATGTCTCTGCGACAAAAATCCAGCACCGTTCTGAAAGATTTGAACAAACTCAAAATATTCTACATTTTGCCCACATATTTAGGCCGGCGCCACACTACGTGGATATTCCGCCCGTTTCGTCGGTTGCGGAACGCCTCTACATTTATTTTCATATAATATGCGCTTATCAAACACACTACGCGAACGATCGGTCGATTAATTTGCTTTGCCGATATGACAAAACGGAAAAGACGCGGCGAATCGCAGTGTGGCGCCGGCCACTGTATCAATGTAGTGTGAATTGTCAAGTAAAGGGATGTTGAATGATAATAAGGTGCTGCAAGAATATCAGAATTAACATTTAGGCCAGCACAATATGTATTGTATGTACAACACATTCTTGTGATGGAAGAAAAATCACCAACATTATTAGAATGCTGGCATTCCAAAGAACTCCTGGTTTCTTATTCGGGGTTTAAAATGCAATACATATGTAAATGTACAATGGTTGTATGAATACATACAGTAGAGACTCCATTATCCGGATCTCAGTTTACGGGTTCGCGATTATCCGGATTGTCAGCCGCGATAAAATAACTTTGTGGGTAGATTAATCCGTGCGTGCACCGACATGTCGCACCCGCGCGATTACTGTCCACGCGTTTCGTTATTGTTTTTGACAGTTAGGTACAATCATTACTTTGCGCCGTGTCACGTCTTAAAAATGTGTGAGAGAGTGGTGTTATCGTTTAAGGATAAAATAAATATTATTAAATCATTAAAAAAGGAGAAACCGGTCGTAAGTTAGCTTATACGTATGTATGGTATAGGTACTTCCACGATAATATTAAGAATTTTTTTTGATAAAAACTTAGAATTATGTGTACGCGGGCGAAGTCATCTTACTGGAATTATTAATACATACGTACAAAAATTGATTTTATATTCTATTGTTTCAGTTTTCCGGATTTTCGATTATGCGAATGCCTTACGACAACAATTAGTTCGGTTAATCGAGTCTCTTCTATATATAAATTCACATTTTTGATATTAACTCCTAGATATTTATAAAAATAATTATACCTTGGTAGAAAGCAATAACTTTGTGGTTTGACATATTAAAATAAATAAAAACACATTTCGTTGTATTAATAAAACCACGATTTATAATTGTGCCAACCGGCTTGTCTGTCTATCTTTTACTATCGTGTAATTTTATATTATGTTCTCTTTCATAAGTGCTGGCGTATTGTTGTCTCACTTGTTTGTAATTTGTCACTCTCTAATCCATATGCTTATCTCTCTATATTTTGTCATTACCGTGTAATTTTATATTACGTCTCTTTCATATGTACTCGTATATTGTTGTCTCTCTTTTTTCTATTTAATTTTATATTTTGTCTCTCCCATTAAGTATATATAAGTGCACTGCTTTGTATTTATTGTTTAGTTATTAAGTTGCCCCGATGAAGCTTAAGTTTAAACGATACCGGTTTGCACAATAATAAATCATGGTTCAATACAAAGAAAAGTGTTTTTATTTATTTTAATAATTATACCCATCATAAAATAAAAAGTCAAGGAGCCAAAAACTTGGTACGACAATGCCGCTCATCCAGTACTTTGGTTATAAAGCGAGTTTAGACGCGGGGTTGGCCAGCGGCGTCGAGTGGGGAGCCAGAGCTTTCTGAGTAAACACAACTAATACCCAACGTAACAAAAAATCCGTATCGCTGTGTGCGAAGCAATTTTCTTCCATTAACTTTTTTCATCGCCGCTTTCTTTACTCTAGCACTTAGGCGCTCGTCTTATTGATTGGCCCATCCGCTACCTTATCCACTTTGAGAGGAAGAAATTATTTGGCAAAGCATTAGTATCAAGTATTTATTTTTGGTATCTTTCTGATGTTGTTATCAAGGCACAGTGTATCTGAACGTTCAATATAGGACAAGAAATGAGACCTTGGTCATCATTATTTGCTCTACAACCTCTGGCGAGTATTTGAGAATTTGCCTCAATTATTTGCTTTGGCCTACATTGTGACGACAATACCTGGAAGAGAATCGACATTTTAATTGAAATATTAATGGCCAAGGTTCAGGAAATTCTCAGTCCATCTATTTCAAGCTGCCGCAAACTAATAGTTTAGGTAATTATATAAGTAACACACAAGAATGGTACGTTCGCGTAAGAAATGTCAAGACATTCGTTAAACTTCAAAATAAACAAAGTGTACAGTGTTATTTAATTACCTGATAATCTAGTATTAAAATTTACCCGAGAGTAGGGAGAAGTGATCGCCAAAATGGTTGTAAAGGTATGATAACTGGACAAGCACTTGGAGTCGTTATTTCCAGTCGTGTATTTTTAAGATAGATATCGTCACGAGACACGAGAAAAAGAAAGAATAACACGTAATCGAGGATTTTGCAGTACTCTGGACGCATAACAGTAACATCGAAATTACTACAAGGGTCTGAAATAAACTATTAGATTCGCGAAACCTGTAAATTTGTATAGGTTGAACCACGCCATCGAGACAAGCAGTTGTTTATTAAGACAGTTCGGCGACCTCACAGAAACCACGGCGGGCGGTTTTAGTGTGGATATTTTATGAGTGACAAAGTACATACCGACGTGTGAGAAGTATTCGACAATGATCAGAGCGATAAAATCGTCGTGAATCAGAATTTTTCGGTACAAGTGAAAGATTCTCGAGCGATTAATGCGAAATTAGTCTGAATAACATGATACTGCTCCAGTTATGTTCGTGTTCAGCGACTAGTGATTAAATAAAAATTGATTCTATAACCCCTGGCGCTTTTTGATCTGTTTTTTCCCCATCGATCCAGGATACGAGACGTTCCTCTACAGTCTTGTATTTCTAATACAGAAGATATTGTCACTCCTTCTCAGGTTTGGCCTTCCCGAGCTCCTGCACCTTGTTGTTCATGCTCAGAAATGACTTCGGTGATTCCTGTGCGATCATCTTCTCCGCATAACCTAATCACCAATTTTTATATATTTTTATACACCTTGATTTGCTTATTTGATTATACAAAGTTAGTTGTAGTGTCTACATTAAATTTTATTTTATTTTAATCTTAACAGTTTCAAGGATTATGATGTTAGAACATAGAGTACAATACATAAACCAATTACAAAGTTTCAGGGGTGTTTAGGCGTAGTAAATTAACTACAAAAGTTTCCACAACTGATCCAAAGATACGTCCTCAAAATGTAACTTTCAGTGATCGATCATTCTTAGTCAGTACCGTGTACCACTTAGATAAATCTGTACGTCTCTTATGTTAGCATTGGTCTGATACGTTTTGTACACAAAAACTTAACGAGATATTGTAAAGATAGTAATAGTTCATTTTAAATATTATTTGTCTGTACATGTAGCTGGCCGTAATGCGCATTAACGAAATGTCTTGAAAGGTCTAAATGAATCTTTAATCAACTAGACTGTTCTCGTAATAACTAAGAATATGGAAAAACTAATAGAAATTCGTTGAACCTACTCGAATGTTCTCGTTGCGTCGCGGAACCGTCATTTATGTGTAGAAAGCGAGTTCGCGCGCGGCGATTTCGCGTGTGACTTTTCTGTTTTTTTATCACAGATAAAAACGAAACCGTGCGGCGGGCCAGCAGTGTGACTAAACGACAGATATTCGGCGCGAGCGGGTACTTACGTGCGAAACAGAGCAGATTTACCTAGCGATAGACAAAAGGTTCAGCGATGATTCTAGTGAAATTAGTAGTGCTCCGATTAACTCGTGTCGGGACTTTTTGTAGTAAGTAAAAGTTTTAATTATTTTTATTGTTTCAATTTGCCTCCCACACTCACGATCCTGTGGCAATACCTATGATCATATTTTTGATTAATTTTGACTTGGCAATATTAAAATGCTTATATACTGTTTATTTTGTAGGTAAAAAACTTAAATTGTTTATACTTCATTTAGTTTATTTTCCTCGGGTAAACTTCACACGCAGGGTGATCAATTTGTTCGTCATTTTCTTATGAGGTGTTTCACCCTCCGTTAGCTACCCCCGCCCCTCAATTACCCTTATCTCGCGGTAAACACACACTTCTTTACCTTACAAACTGGAGATGGGACAGCGTGTTTGTTTTGAGTTGTGGCTGCCGATAAACAGCTCCCGACGTACCCGCACTTCGGTCGATTAAGTCTTGGTAGCTTGTTTTTGTTATACTTACACTAGCGTTTAAATATTGTCAAAGGACGTGCCTGTGGGAGGAAAATCAAATGCTAAAAAAATTAATTAAGGTTTTATTTATTCACTCAAAAAGACGCCAGACACGAATGAAATCGGCGCATTGTTCTTAAATCTACAGTCACAAAATGTTTCTGGAGTATTTCACACATTTATTATATTTACACTCTATTTCTATTGCTCCGATCACTTTCTAGAAAATTACGTACACTAGAAAAACTATTCGTTTGTCGCTTGATTTCGCTATGGCGTTTAGCCCTCTGTCAACAACTCTGACATACTTACTGATTGGACAGTACCCGGTTGATTCCTTTATATAGGTTATCGTCACGTCGCGATGGTTCCAGAATCTATTGGGTTTTTCGGGACCTTTGGAAGTGTGCTGTAAAATTCTTGATTGCGTGCGAATTCTTTCTGCTTCTACCATTTCCTGACGATAATAGTAGTACTAAGACGCTCGCCAAAGACGTGCATCTTAGTACTATGTTCGTGATAAAAATATTCTAAAAAAGAAGATGTGCATATCTCGCACATCTTGACGTGAATACACCTTTAAAATGCATTCGAGGAAAGAGATGCATATTTAAAAATCCTACCGTTAAGAAATTTGGTTAGATTTTAAACCCTTATACCAGAACTACTGATCTGACCTGTATATAATTATCATAATGTTAAAGTTGGAAGATTTGATATATACTGAAAAGATAAAGATGCTTTATTATTACTCAAGAAATGGATACCATTCTGATAGCTATAACTTTGTTATTTTTTCGAATTTTTGTTTGAAATTTTCCCCAGACATTCTTTAGCCTCAGGCTTTAAGAAAATGCAAAAATTTAAAAACCGATTTTTTCTAACTTTCTAGGTAGGTAATCCCTCCTAAGAATATACATACATATTTAAGAATTTTTGTCAACGTTGTAGCAGAATCCCGCCTCGGAAAACTCCTTCAGAGATATGGAACAGATCCACATCCAAAGTGATATTGTTCAGCACAGATCTTCCAACAGGCATAACCATCGGCATCGGCAGATTGGTCCTGTGTTTTGGAATATGAAACTATCTATTTTCTTATCTTTTAACACTAATACACTTGATTTCAATTTCGTACATCAACACCTTGTCACTGCCACCTCACATGCATACAAGCCAGGTATACTGGGGGCACTCGCGAATATTCCTCCCGTATTAAGCTGTAAAATCTTTCCTCTCCTCACCTGAGGTCCCGTATTTCACCCGCGGCCGTGCACCGGATCCCGGGGGAGCCCGTTTCCTCAGCCGATATTCCCGCGCGAGTGGGGAACGCACTCAGCCTGCAGAATGGCCGCCATTTCCGGCCGGGAAGATTGACAGATCAAACCACCGCGCGGGGGGCGAAGGGGAGGGTGAGCGCAACTCGAAATGTTTTCTTTTAACAGGATCCCGTTAAAATTTCCGAGATGAAGACCTTGAAGCTTGTTATTTTTCCCTTCGACTAAGAATAAACACAAGCGCTGTTAAGGAAGTATTCTAGTCTAGAAATTTTTAAAAATCAAAATTTTTTTTTGTACATTTCGTAAGTTTAGACATTCAAAATTATTTCCTCAAAAGAATTTTTCAAAATTCCAATTATTCACCGAGATACAGCGATTTCGGTGACGCGGCAAGAAAAAACAATAGAGGATAGATGTTGCCCGACTACCTGCGGATGGATTACCCCATACAACCTTTTTTGCACTCTATACCTAAATAATGTATATTTAACTAATATAAACATTTTAAAGTGGAGGAAGTTCCATTGTATGGAGCAGGAATCGCCGATTAAAAAAATGTAAGTATACCGTACTGAAACTTTACTCAAAACTTTAAATGCCACGCCAGGACTCCCCACTTTTTTGGACCCCCCCACTTTACCAGCCGACAACTTTTCGAGTTTTAGATTTTTTATTATTTTTTATTTTTGATGTACCTATTCTTAAAACATAAATAAACTTAAATAAACACAAATAATTAAAAAATGTATATCAAAAATATTCTTTGCTTTTTTTTTACAAAGCTCTAAAAAACGCCCGAAATTTGTGCCTCTAGACTAGAATACTTCCTTAATGCATTAAAAATCCATTTAGTGTATTTTTAATTTTAATCAGTATCAGTTTTATAGTTGAGTTCTACTAGTTTTTACTTTAAAAGTTTGAGTCGTTTAAGCGGTTTATTTTTCATTCATCATCGGTATTTCTTCCACCCTTATGCAGTACAAAGTTATTTTAGTGAAATTTTAAATATCTATGTTGCACCACAAAGTAACTGCCATATGCGACCACGGAATTCGTGTCGCGTCAATATTTTTACTCAAACTGAGCTTAAGGCTTGTGCTATGAAAATTGCTTGAAAGATGGTGTCCTGGAATGGAGCTCGAACCACTATATCACTAGACGAGAGTCTAACTACTACACCGATAAGCTATTTAAATTTTTTCTGTACTTATTTTGCATTTTTTAATTATTTTTACATATATGGTATACTAAACTCTCGCAATGAGCATAAATAACAGATTTGACGATAACTTTTCTATAATAAATTTTGTGTGCATGCCGTATCCTCACATTGTTATTACTCTGTAAAATATAAAATTATATATTAATATAAATGAAATAATTCAATTTTTTTTTGCTGATTATGGCTTCAACAGGTCAACCTCATAAAAACACCTTGGCTTGAGTTTATCACATTTATTGTTTCCTCACCAGGAATCGAACCCCGAACCTTCAGAATGAAAACTCAGCGACATGCCCACTGACTGGTCTACGAATTCACATTAATTTATATATTTTTTAATTGTTTATGAATGGTTTATTCTAAAACATTTGAATTTATGCATATGTGATGTCCATGGATTATCTTTTTTTTTCTGTCACAATGTCATACATTTTGAAAAAATAAAATTTGCCATTTTCAATTCTGATATACGACGTTCAAACATTTCAACGATTTCCCTTGCGCATTTCAATTGCCAGAGTCCCGTGCGTTTCTTTTGATGTGTGCCACATTTGTGACGTGTTTTCCACGTGTCATGCGGGCGACGCAGGAGTGGTCGCGGAGGGCTCCTAGCGGGGAGAGCGCCTGTCACGTCGGGCTTTCGGTTGATTTTTTCACCTCGGATACGTCACAAAAATATGCTCCAGGTTTTGACGAAACATTGCATCGACCGAAAATACATACAATTTTCAACATTCGTAGAATGTGGTTCTACGGGGACTTCTCGGGTAAAATGTGTCACAAAACTGTAAATAAATCAAGATGTATTATAGAGGTTTCATAGAGACGAAGCTTCTTTTAAATATTTCTCATGTAAATACGATATCGCTCATGATAGAACAATACATTTTTTTGTATTTGTCTTTAAAATGTGTGGAAACTAACTAACTAACCATCACGCCGTTTCCCGCAGGGATAGGTAGAGAGGATTGAACGCCATACTCTTCTATCCTGGCACACCACTTTTGCTTCGGCCACATTCATACATCTTCTCATACACGTTCTACGGTTGTTGCGGCTTTTAACAGGGCCATCCTCAAATACTTGTAGTACCTGATCGTGCCAGGTCTTTCGCGGACGCCCTCTATTCCTGTCGCCTTCAACACTCGCCTTATATATTTTCTTAACCATCCTTTCCTCGTTCATACGTTCCACATGACCAAACCATCTCAGCACTCCTTTCTTTATTCTATCTACCACACTACAGCCAGCATTGCATTCACTTCTAATGCCAACCTAGTGCCAACCCTTATGTATGGAAGTGAAGCGTGGAATGGGCAAAAGAGGAATGAAAGTAGATTGAATGCGGTGGAAATGCGGTCACTTATGTGGAAAATCCTTGGTCGATAGAGTGAGGAATGAACAAATTAGAAGTGAATGCAAAATGCGTGGATATGTACTAATATATGATATGTAGCAAAAGCTTGTATCTTAAAACAATGTCTCTTATTCCATTACAACTTTGGGTGGTTTGGAGGTGCTTTAGAGCAGTTGCTTTAAGGGGGGGGGTAAGGTTTTTAACTTTTTTTTTGCATTTTATTTTTAATTTTTTAAATGAATGTATAGCATTGCAAGAATTTAGTGTCAAAATTTCAAGTCAATCGGAGCAAAATTGACGAAATTATGAACATTTGAGCGATACTCAAACTGATTTTCTATACCTACTCGGGCAGCTAAGAGACGCGCTCACCTGAGGACTACCGGACGTGCTATTGTATTTGAAGAGTTTTGCGTAGACAAGGACAAAAATATGCTGATGGTGAAAGCTCTTTGCTGTGTGAACATGGCATCGACGATTATATGTAAGTATAAAATAAGTGTTGAGTTTTATTTTGAATTTTAAAGTGTGCAAAACTTTAAATCGTTTTCCCCACATCTCACGTTTTCAAAGTCGGTGTCCATCATAACTTCAAAACTACTGCACCGATCCTTTTGAAATTTTGAACACTATTTTTGTACATAATTACGAGGTAACGCTGGAGACTTTTTTTCAAATTTGTTATTAATTTTTATTTTTTAATAACAAATTAGTCGATATTTTTCGCAAAAAATCGCGTTTTTCCCTTCAAAGTGTTCCAAAAAATTGAAAAATTGAAATTTCAAAAAACCTTCCCAGTGTTACCTGGGAAAATCTATTATCTAACGAATAAAGTTTGACTTTTTGATTTCAGATGATCTAGCACCAAGTTATGATGGACACCGCAATTCTACTTTTTTCCGAGACACGTCCGAATAATTGCTGCCATTACCGTATTTTTTAATATTTCGTCTTGAAAATTTTACACAATATTCTTCAAATGTCATACTTTAATGTACCATTGGTTTTAATAAAGAGATTTTAACTGTGTCGTCACAAAAAATTCACAAAAACATGCCTTTTTTTATACGAATTAACCTTACCCCCCCATTAAGGTCACCACCGTCATGCGACGGAAAAACTCCGAAAAAGTAAAGATTTTTTAAATCAATTATTTTAGGGGAATATCACATCATGCAATGTGCCATATTTGAACAGTGCGAAATTCCTTCTGCTTACCATTTCGTGACAGTACTATAATATAAATAATATAAAGCCTAGAATAAACTGCTATGGAATGATCCTGTAACATCGCTTAAATTATTTCCTGATTCTTCAAGTGGAGAACTTTCAAAGTGAGATAAAAAGGATTTTTTCACCTCCATAAATAAAGAAACTTTCTGGCCCGATTCAAACTTTCTACCTGTTATTCTTATTTGAACTAAACATATCTCTGGAATATATTTTTTGCCGTCGTGAAATATTCCGATTTTTTCAGTCTGCTCGAATTTTACCCTTCAAACAATTTTCGTATAAAAAAGGCGAAATTCAATGTATTGAATTTTACTACCTAAATTCTCTCACGATTGATCGAAGTAGTTATATTATGTTGATATCTTTCAAATGAATAAAGTAATCAGTATTTTTCTATGTTTATAGCGTTAACTTTATAGATGGTTATAATTCCCAATTTTAAAAATTAGCGTATTGTATGTATGAACCACATTGATAATTTTTATGGTTTCGAGTATATCTGATAAAACGAAGGTGCGTTCGTCTAGACGAAGATACAGCGGTATCAAAACTGATCGACATTGAAAAAATCATTGAGAATCATACATAGTTTGGTAGTTTCTTAAAATTGATAGTAAATATTTTTTTTTTTTAAAAAGACTACGTGGTCGTGTTCGAAATGTAGACATAAGTAAAACATGTAAAATACAGGACATAGCACTACAGAGTAGATCCAAAAGGAGATTCTGGAGAGATCCTTTGATAGTCTCGTGCATACAGAAGCCAATTCATGAACGGTAGTATTTATTATTTTTTCCGTGTGCCTCACTAATTTGCTTGCCACCCTCACACATTGCTTAATTTTTTTAAACACAGGAAGAGCCGGATAGTAGAGGCGAACTCCTTCGTCAGTATTTTATAAATTTGTGTCCACCCACCCACCACAAATCTTCTGTACCAGGTTCGATCAAAAAACACGCTGAAATTTCGTTTTTCTCAAAATAGAATCCATCAGATATATATATATATTTTTTTTTTTTTTAAAAATAGAGATGTGAACACGGAATACGTGTCACATCAATATTCTTACTATTTTCAAACTAAGCTAAGCGCTTGTACTATGAAAATAGGACTTACTTGCTAGTCTGGAGTGAGGATCGAACCCGCAACCTTTGGATCACGAGGCCAGTGTCCTAACCACAAGACCACAGGCTACTCGGTTTTTTTTTTGTTTTGTTTGGATAGTGGATGTTGTATGTGTGGTTAGGGTGGTGTAGGTTTTTTTGTTAGTGGTTGTTGGGGAGGGGGTATGATTAATTTTTTTGTATATATTAGAGGAGGTGGTACTTATATTATATGTTATTAGTTTTTTTTTTTTTTTTTTGTTTTAGAGGATATTTATTAATATTTATTATATTATAATTAGAAATAGGACACTCTATTAAGACGCTTGATTTACTCCGTTTATATTAACTCGTGGCGTGCGTATAGTTGCGTGCTTGCCGGCTTTGCCCCCCGGTTTCGAGCAAAAAAAAAAAAGAAAAAAAACTTTTGCATTTGTGGATTGTTTTGACACTTCCCACTCTTCACACACACACCCCCAACACCACACGTGATGCCACCAACACTCCTCAACGGCTGAACACCAGCCCCTTTGCACGTAGGGACATCGTGCGACCTAGGGTCAACCCTATCAAAAGAAGTAGTCTATCAAATTTTCGTTAAAGAAAAAAAATAATAATAATAATAGTTATCTGATTGTCGGATTTTTAGAATTTTTAATAGTTTTTTCAAATCGGAATCATTGCAAAAGTTTGATTACTAGCAACGGCGGCCCGATAACGTCGCTGAATATTTTCTAAATTTGAATTACTCCGTCGGTATACATAATAGGTACTTCACTACACAAAGCATGAAGTTTCTTATCAAAGCTCAAAACATCTGACATTTTAGAAATATATTCAATTACTGTAAGTTTAGTGTTATGTTATATGTTTTATTTCGTCTTAAATTGTTATTATATTTTACAAAGAAAGGGAGTATAATAAAAACTTGGTTTTTATGGGTTACTTTTTTCCAATCTTGTCTTCTCGATATTGATAAAATGTTGAAATTTTATGATTTTTTTATCTTCAGGAATATGAAAAAGTCGCAGGAGGTCGTTTCCGGCTAATACGGAAACTGAGGTGATCATTTGGATATCTTTGTACCGTAAGTAAAATATCGTCGATTACACCAAAATAGAAATAGTAAAATACTTCAGATTTAAGTGAAAAACAAAACGAAATAAGAAGCGACACTTGAACGTGTTTATTTATAGCTACAACCCGCGAAATTCGAAAATTCCGCGTACATTTTGATCAAGCCCCGCACATCTCGGGGTGCTTTGAAAGCCGTCAATGTCTCGGGCGGACCGTAAATATTTATATTCGGATGTAAAGCGAAGTCTACAAGCGAGTGCAGTTACTCACGGCCCGACGAGAGATGACCGGTGAAAAAATGATGCATCGCCCGCCAGAGGCGCTGCCGGCCGCGGCCCGCTTCGGCGCCATTTTATTTACGGCTCGCCGGCGGCCATTTTGTCGGCCGCGACTCGGACCGCACGTTTAATTTCCCGCCACTTTTATTTTTCGTCTAATCGAAGCCGATTTATGGCGGCCACCGGTGCTCCGCGCTTCCGTCGGACGGCCGTAAGCTCTTTACGGGTTGTTTATGCCGTGTGTTATGATATTCTTTATTTTTAGCATTTTTACTATCGTACGTTCACACTACTAAGTGAAGAAAATATATCCTACATGTCAGGTGTGATGTGTGTGTGTGTGAATGAAAACACTGAAAATTAATAAGCGATTCATTAATCAATAGTTAATCAACTATTCAATGTACAAAGTTACCGTAAACGAATTTAACCCTTTAAATTACACTATTTCGCAATATATCACCTGTAAATGAACTCTATATTATCGCTGGATAACGGTATTTAACATTCACTAGAACTTAAAGAGTTAAGGTTATTATTACGGTCGTTAAACATATTTAACTTTAAATGGTTACGGATATTTTATACGAACCGTATGTTTTTCCGAGAGACAATTCTCGATGTTTCGTTGAAGTTATATTCAACGTCACCAGGAGAACGACCTGCACTCGTGGATTATAGGTCGTTATCCTGATGACGTTGAATACAACTTCAACGAAACGTCGAGAATTGTCTCTCGGAAAAACATACAGTTCGTATAAAATATCCGTAACCATTTACAGTTAAATATTCACTAGAACATTCCATCCAATTCTCCATTGTAATATTTATCGTAGTTCGCTCGATATTTGTCGCTTCTCAATTTACAACTGGCCTCCCCGGACGTCGTCTCGCGACTAGCGGCCTGCTTCGCACTGAATCGAACTGTCGAACACGACAACTACGCGGCGGCCTAGATCCGCGCTATTTTTACCTGCAAATATTGGTATTTTCGTACATCCTAGATTATTCTTGTGTTTATGAGAAGGTTCTCGTTGCTTCTCGGTTGTATCAGGCTTTTGTAGGCTTTCTCCGAAGGTCGTAGATCACCCTAGATTGTTATAGGCCATTCTCGATCCTTCGATAGTATTGTTACAAGTGATATTACCAGGGGTTCGGACGTAAATTATTTTTAGCATCTAGTTACAATATAATATCCCATAGGTAATTCAAAATGAAACATGATGTATTACTGAAAAAAGTTTTGATGGTTTTATTCGAGGATTTGATAAAGTTACCGTATTGGTAGTTTGAAGATAACTTATTTAGTAGTGTGAAAGAAAAATTCCCACCCAACTTATGAAATCTTCCGATGTTTGTAAAATGTTATTTATCTCATACTCGGGAAATGGAGACCAAATAAAACTGCAGAATGGTTGCGTAGTTATATTAAGCATACGAGTATTAGATACAAATAGATATTGAATTCTAGGTATTGAAACTTGATTAATACACGTGAAATTACATATAACTTAATGCTTCTAATCGATCGAAAGATCAAATATGGAATTAGGGGGAAATTATGGCGCAAGCGGCTCTTAACCGTGCCACCGTTGATGGCTCGCTCTTAAAAAAAAAAAATCGTTGTTTAACATAATACATCTATACTAATACATAAAGAGGTAAATTTTGGATGTTTGGATGTAGGAGCTAATCTGCGAAATTACTCATCTGATTTCAAAAATTATTTTACTTATATTTAGAATAGACTTTCAGTGTGGACATAGCGTATATGTATTATTATTATTCCGTTAAAATAAAAGGACTTTTCGTGATTTTTTTTACGAACGTTGCCATAACGATATATTTAAATACTTCCTATAGAGAAGTTGAAAAACTCATAAAGTTCTACGACATATGTCTGTATGTTAAGGTTAATACACAAACTGATAAATTATGACTAAAAGTTACTAAAAATCTACGCGTGCGAAGCCGCGCGGGTGTGCTATTAGATTACATAATAAAACAGTTCAAAAGTAAAGTATTCAATAACTACATAGAAAAATACAATAAGCATACAAAAAGTTTTGAAAAAATCAAGTTTGTAGTACAAGCAACATAAAATTGTGGATCCCAATAATCACTACATTACAGAACATTGAGAAATTAAATTTAGGAAAAAGAAATATTTAAGCACCAAAAAAGTCTCACGAAAAATTGTTCAGTCAAGTTTAAAATGTTAATTAAAAATGCAAATATAATTTTGTGATGAAAATATTCAATCAATAAACATTTGTAATTATATAAATCATCTGAAAATATATTTGAAAGATCAGCACGTTCATTACCATGCCTGCGTAATCTATTTATCGCGTAATTTAAACCTTTTTTTATATAATACTATTTTTATTCTCTTTTTAGTTTAGTTCTAGAGTTTAGTGTTGTTAAAACTTTACAAACAATTTACTCCTCAGAGGTGTTTAGTTATTAGTGCATAGCAAAGTTAATTTAGTGCATATTAAAATAATGAATATTCTTCTCATGAAGTTTACCAACAGAACCCACATCATTGAAACTAGTTTTGTCTTTAAGATTTCATTGCATTACACAATTACACAATCTTCCTTCCTGAAACCCGTCGCTATCTTCTCTAGTTTAATGGGAGTCTTCAGCAGTCGCTTGCAACTCGCAACTGCTGATTATGCAATCTCAATTCAGGCGTGATAAAATCAAGCATGTTGCAAAGTAATAAGAACACTCGTTAAACTTGAAAACTGTTCCATTTTATCCTTACACACTTGTGCTCGTTTACTTGGCCTTCTTCCTAAGTTGCAAATTTTAACGTCTTGTTCAGATGCCTTCTGAAGTGATCCAGATCAACCATAATGCAGCCATTACTTTTAATGCCGCGGTTTGTTCCTCTGAAGATTGTTTGATTTCTTGTATTTTTGACCCGCCGGAGATGATTTGATCATATGTAGATGTTTTCTTCGTTTTGAAGATGTTGCAACACTTTTTAACGACGACATATGGTGAACAAGCGTTTTACGATCGCGTTAACATTGTTTTTGTCTTTGATTTCGTAACAAATTTATTGCAGCTGGTAATACTCATGGTTCTCTCTTTATGGTTGATCTGTGTTAATATTTATTTCTTCTTTTTAGAGAACTACAGGATTTTTCTTGCCGCTGTAGCTCTCTCCATCGATTCCTGTTTTATTCCAGGTATTTTACGTCTCGGTAGCTTTTTTGTGGGGGTATGGTCGAGGTCTTCGAGTTGTGTTGACATCGTGTTGATGACTTAAGCCATTTACTGCCAAACTTTGTACTGAAGGAAGGCTTTCCACAACATTCTTCTGCTCACTTTGAGCGTGCTGGTGGAAGAGAGAATCTGGTGATCACTGGGAATGTATATGGACGATGCGGAGGAAGTCGTTCGATATATGTCATTAAATATAGTCTAGGATGGCGAATAGTAGAAATTAGGGGAGAGAGAGAGAGTTTTCTTCAGGCGACAAAAATCGAAATTCTGAATAAATTCACATAATCGAAGGTTCTCGAACAGTCTGGAAGAAACTAATCTTGTGCACCAAATAAATGTGCCAAAAAGATATAAAACTCGATCGGTTGTAAATTTTTCGTAAAACGCGCACGGCAGTTTAATTTTGTGTTTGAGAGCCGCGATGAACCACAGAAACGGCGAAACCAAAGCGAAAGGGCGAGAATCTAAGCGAACATAGGCAACCAGCGAATAAAGTGTTCCACAGACGAGTGACTAGTGCGAAATTAGTGTTAAGTAAAGAACATTTCTCCTGTTAAATTTATCTATTTATGTCCAAGTCAAATTCGAAGTCAAAATTAACACATTTCCCGTCATCCAATTGAGCTGAAATTTAGCACATAGACTTGATGTCGAATGACAATGCATTCTTACATGCATTTGGGGTCATAAGTGCACATACTATCTCAGATATAGGTACCTACCTACTTTCTGGTACTATTATAAAATTATTTAATTCATGGGTTCTTAGGAATTTTCTTTTTATTTAAAACCATGTGTAACCCGTCAAAAATGACAGTACTTTTACATGTCCGTTCCTAAGGAATAAGTATTTATTTATTTGTATAAAAAAGAAAAGAAAAAAATAATTTTAAGAAGTTGCGGACGTTACACGAAGTTACGATGGACAGACGGACGGACAGACAGCGACTTTATTATAATTGGGTTAGCTACAAAACAAAAGCTGGTTGCTATTCTGTAAAATAATTAATTTTATAAGGGATTTTGTAATGAAAACTGTAATAGATCTGAGGAACGTATGTCGCGACGCCAGAAAGAGACTGCACGACAGAGAGAGAGAATGTATAAAAAGGCGCGTGAATGTCGAGTCGCTCACTCTTTTACTGCCATTGTTATCCAGACCGCATCTTACTGTATAAACGATTGTCTAAACCGTTATTGTTACCCAAATAAATACTTACGAGAACAAAGTCTTTACTGGAAGCAACCTCATCCCGAAACAAGAGTATTACAAAAACTATGTCTTATTTGTTAATTTTTTAATCGCAGTTGCATATTTGTTATTTTCCTTCATTCAATTTTTAAAAAAGGTATTTCTTGCTCTGTATTTCGAAATAAATCGTTATACAGTGTATAACAGAACCGTCTATAATATTTTACGGGTGTAATACATCAATATTCTAATATCAGCAGATGTGGCGAAGAGCGATTTCAAAGTATTTCTGGCTTATCTTCTATAAATCTTCCGGCCATCACAAAAGGAACGAATATCTAATATTAAAAAAAATATTTCTTTTAATACGATTAAAACCTGGCAGAAATTTGAACCGGAATTTTAAAATACTCCGAATTATATAATAACGTTAATTTTAATTGAATGATTTTTACCGGTTTACAAATTCCACCTTTTATACACGTAGAGGTTTACTGTACGTTCAGATATTCATAGCGTGTTACAAATCTGTTTGCTGTGTTGCAAAAATTTACGCTGCACTCTTTATTCCTCCCCCGGGAACCATTTAAGTGTGGCCATCCCCGTTCGGTTTACGAAGCCAACTTTTTTCCGCCGATGCAGTCGGAAAAAGTGGGTTTTGTTTTCACTCTCTTAGAGGAAAAGTTGTCGAGATTCTTTTTCGTAACTTGAGTATTTTTGTGCAAACTTCAATTACTCTGTCTAGATATATTTATATTTTTTTTGTGGTACGTTGAAAGCAATCACTGATGACAGTTTTTATGGTACACGTCCTGCTAAAAGCCGTTTGGCGTACAACGTTATTTTGTTGTGTATCTCATCTAGAACTTGGTGCTGATTGGCTGTGCGTTGCACATATGTAACTTTAAAAGTTACGCTTAATTTTGTATTTAATTTATTTATGCGGTACGATACTTCGTACACTATTACCACTAACCAATATATATATATATATATATATATATATACGATAACTAGGAAATTTTGACATATAATGAACAGAATGTACGTATCAGAATGGAAATATAAACAATATTGAAACTAAATACAGCGGTTTTTAACAAGGAGAAATTTCAATTACAATTTACAACTAGAACATAAAACAAATCATTCACTACAAAACTTATAATACCTACCTCAAAATCGACAGCAGATTTCTGTTATATTTTATCAAGCTTTTATGAAATATGTACATCTACAAATTCGTTGTATTGTATATCGATGTTTGCGTTTGCATGTGTGTGGCATGACACTGGCTTCTCACATCGAGGGCTCCGAGTTTGAATCCCGGTGAGGTCACAATAAATATTTATGTGTTTTCATAATTTTTTATTTATTTATTCAATCAATGCCTTAGTTAATGTACACTAATAAGGTAATACATTCATAAGGTTTTATTTTACTATGCCTGTCAAACCAGATAGCTCTGAACACAGAACACACAACTTTGCCTGTCCCAACAGGGACAGGCAATGTTGTGTGCATAAAAATAGGTTAAAAGTAATTAACAGTTTTCATAAAATCATGATTGCCCTAAAACAATATGTTACCTGGCATCAAATTTAAGTTGTCACTTTGTTTGGATGAATGTCCCAATAAATGGTCGATCCATCTCTCTTATCCCAATTTTAATCATTGTTTTTACGTTTTCAGGGTTATTCAATTTTGATAAACTTTCTAGCATTGTATTTCGCAGCAGCATAACGTGTTTCGCTTCGATAATAGGGCGTTATGGCCCGTTTAAGTGTTAAAAATGGTTTGCCTGTCGGTCTCCTACTCACAGTCCTACCACACCTTCGCCCGACCGTTAATTTCTTTGCATATCTTATTTTATGAATCACTTAGTGCGATCCCGTCCCCAATAATATACAGTTGTATCGAAACCGGTGGACGAATCAAACTGATTCTTACATAGTTTGTTAGTCACGACTTGGGGACTTCCAATGACGACAGTAGTGAAAACTACAGAATGAGAATGCTAAGATTCTCAATTGATGATGGTTGCATTACCATTACCTGCTCATGACCACTTCAAATGAACTTTCTTTATAAATAAGAGCTATTTCCTAATTCTTTTCTCTTTTTACACAAACTAATCGAAACTATCGACTGTCTTCAACTATTAGAACGTATCTACTTGCGTATTCCATCTCGCGTAACTGGAAGTCATGCAGGTTTTGCTTTGGAAACTGCAGCAACCAACTACGTTTTTAATTCCCCACTGCAAAGGCTTCCTCCTAGACTAGCAAACAGATACTTGACGTTTTTGCCACCAAATTTATAATATTCAAACATATTTTAAAAGACGCATTGAAAGATTACTAGCATTCGTCAGATTAGACTTAAACATATAAGTGGATTGTATTTCAGTTGTTTATGGTGTGAGATAACCAACTGTTATGTAAATTTTTTATTATATTATGCTTTTGCTTTATATCATATTTATCTTTTTGTATTGTGCTACTGCTATGTATTTTCTTTCTACTTTATATTATTATTTTTTCTTGTTTGCATTTCTTGGGCAATCAATACGTATCGTTTAAAGTATTCATTCATTTAATGCACACTTTACCTTGTTGTTAGGTTTACCAAAATTACTTACAAAATTATTTGGGATATTGCAGACTTCGACAAAGATTTCATATCTGCCTTATTCCCCGATACCTCTTGCCAAAAGCCTGAAGTTTTCTGCTGTGAAATTAATTTTCCAAAGTCTATCAGGTGAATTATTCCCTGTTCAGTCCTCTGAATAGAGACCAAGAAAGAAGTCATATCCGAATCAGAGTATAATTATTGAGGATGAGATACCTTAACATGAGAAGCTGGAAAGGGATCCGAAACCAGGACAGGGAGCGTAGTGGGAAATGAGATGATGGAACTCTTTTCAATTTTCCTTTTTTTGAAAGACGCAAAAGATAAATTATCCGAAGACCCCTCTACCTTCCCGCAAGGAATTTTGGGAGAACGAGATGAAAGCCTCGAAGGTCGTTAGTAAATAAATAAATAAAATAAAAAATAAATATATTTAACATCTCGGTGTATTCATAACGGCCGATCACTTTAATAGGTGGCCCTTAATATGTCGAAGCACGCGGGTCGCTCGCGGACCCCCTTTGAAATATCGGCCAAGTTTTCCCCGTGGCGCGAGTTACGCACCGCCGGCGGTCAAAGTGTCAAAACAGCGGGTGCTTTATGACGCGGTGATTTATCTGCGGGGGCCGTGCTTGCGCGGCCCGCGCACAGATGGCGGCTGGTGGGAGGCGCGCGAATTATCCTGATTAGGGCCGCCTTTTGTTTCAATCGACAGCCGCCAGGAGGGTGGGCCTTTTTTGAGACTGAGGCGTAATTCCGACGGCAATATTTCGACCACCTTACCGTAAATCTGACGTTCCAAGGAGTCGTCTTGTCCTAAGTCTGTTTGACTGCATCGGTGGCCAATTTAGTGATTGCGGAAGCAGTTAAGTCAAAAAAAAATTTTAAAATTTTAATTCTGGAATTTTTTTATTAAAATAAATAATTAATATTTTTCAACATTTTTACTCCCTTTCTTTTAACTCGTAGCGTCTGCTAGCTTGCTAGCTTGCTTGTCTGGCGAAAAAATTTTGGATCGATTTTTAACCCTTTTCCCGTGATCCAATCGAGCTGAAACTTTGCAAGCAGACTCGTGGCGACGATAAAAATGATCTAACAAATTTTCGTTTAAAAAGATTAATAAATATAGTTTAATTTTGGATTTTTCGAAATATTAATGGTTTATCAAATTGGAATCAATACAAATGAGTAATTAGCCCGACGCTTGTATAGGCACAAAACCTGATTCAATGAGAAAGGGAGGATAATAAAAACTTGGTTGTTATGGGTTAGTTTTTTTTCATAAAAAATCCTCTAACCCACGAGATCGGCTTGCCAGTTGATTAATTAATTTAAAACTAAATTTATTTATAAGAACCATAAGTTTATTTGCATGTATTTAAAGAAAAAGAAACGGAAAGATTCATCATGTCACTAATTAATAAAGAAAAACATTATCAAGATAATAAATGCCTGACCTAATCAGTAGGTATAAATCTTTTTTTCTTTATCAATTATATTCATTTATTTTTTTAAATTGCGTGAAAGTTTAATAAACATCTTCGGTATTACATATTTCAATGGTGTTTGACCCCGTTATTTTTAATTATTTTTTATTTAATAACTACCTTCAGTATGAGCAGTCCTTCGTTTGTTATAAATATAGTGCCACGTTTATATAACAATCTATGTTTATATGTTAAATTTTAAATTGTTTGGTTTCTGGTAGATTGGTTAGTTGTAATGAGCTTAAATTACAATCCCTTACGTCTTACACTGATCGATTGCCTGGAAATATTATGATTCTTACGTTTTAGTTTTATAAATGACTATATTCTCTTATTTTTCAAATCTAATTGAATTCTGTTTAGGTTACCCGGGTAAATCCCTTAATTTTTACCTTGGCTTCTGGGCCTTCTAGCTCTAAGCTTAAAATTCTATAAATCTAGCATTTTTTGTTGTTCACAATCCTAGGATTGGTCTGCACCAGGCACTCCATCTCTCCATTCCTCTCTGTCACATGATAGCCTCTTCATTTCTTGGTAGGTGCTACGGCGCACATCTCCGATAACCTGGTCTATGTAGCTTGATCTCGGGCGGCCTCTACGATTATTGCCTTCAACATTTCCCTCGACGATGGTATAAAGCAGGCCTGGGTGCCTTATGTTATGGCCTATCCAATTCGCTCGTTGTTGGGCAAGTTATCACTTACCAGTTTCTCCAGGTGAACCGCCGTGATGTCGATCTTTGGTCCGCTATACTACCTGCTAACGGCAAACACTTACAAAGTCGCCCAAATTAATACTAGTATATATCCTTACCTTTATGTTTGCCTCAAATGAAAAGCAAGTAAACTATATTCAAAAAGAGAAAAATTATTTTGTGGTGACATTATTAGTATAATTAATAAAAATTAAAAATACACTTTGTTTTCACCACATTTTTATTAAAAATATCAACATGTGTTAGGGCCAATGATCCCTTCGTCATGATACAATTTATACTAACATATTAAAAATCAAAAATCGATGTATAGACACTTAAAAAATAATATATGGGAAATGAATAAATCATTAAGTACTAACATGAAAACAAATTTTAAAGATAACTATTTGTAAAAAAGATCTGGTTATTTACAATATCCAAATAATCTGTCGTTTCGTAGTAATTTTGTCAGACACAGACGCAGAAAAAATATCCGCGTCCAAAACATAGATCGCCCAAAACCAGAGAATAAAAAGATATTCGCCCGAACATAGATGCTATTTATTTTTTATTTATTTCATATTTTGTGATATTATCCTAAAACAGATATTCCATAACAATTTTCAATAATTGATATCATCTAATAGGAATCACGTTCATACCAGTGGGTCTAAAGTAACCACCTATTTACTGTTTAGAGGTTTTGGCTGTGACTCATATTCATCATGTCGACATTGTGTAATGATATCATTTTCTAAAGGGTGTGGCTCCAAAACGTTCAAAACACTTCGTTAGTCAGAGATTTATTGCTTTCTTATCGGTACCCCTGATTTGATGTTCCGCTCAAGATAAGGTTATTTTGATTGTCTTACTGCTAGCATACACTTTGAAGTTCTTACTTAATTCAAAATCAAGTTATGTAATATTTTGTGATGACTAAATTTATTATCTTTGTTAGCTGTTTGTTACATATCTAAATTGGCTTAGATAAAGATACATGTGAGATGATATACCATAAAAAACAATTACTGAGGTTATCGTCAAAATCCTTCCGCTAGAGAAGGTATATGGTTTTGAGAAAAATTATTTTGTACACTGTAATCGGGGTTTGCGAAAATGTGATATTTATAATAAATATCTAAATATCCGATATTTGATATATACCCGATATATATCAACGATAAGAAAAGAAACAATTTTTATTTTGTAAGTAGTTTAAACTGTCAAAATGGTAAGGTGAACTAATAAAATATGAGCTTGAACAAAGGAATCCCCCATTTTTACTAGCCCATGTAAACTAAACCTCATGATATGGATATAAGGCTTGAATTTCAATAAAAAGCTAGCCGTAAACGTAAGTTAAAAGTGAATCCCCGATAAGACTTCCAAAAAAAATCTCAATTGTAGTTTTTGCTTAGTGTTGCCACTAAACATCAGTCTGCTAAATTCCTAGTCTAGTAAATACTAGAGAATTCACGAAGGTTCGAAAATTCAACGTTATCGGGTATAAATAAACGGATTACAATGATATATCTATATATATATATATATATATATTAGTATATATTATATATAATCAATTGTAATCCGTTTATTTATACCCGATAACGTTGAATTTTCGAACCTTCGTGAATTCTCTAGTATTTACTAGACTTTTATAGTGTTTTATCGCAAGTTTTCGTAACTTCCAGATGTTCCTGGAACCTTTGAGACGTCTCTCGAAAGCTGTAGATTACGCTAGGCTGTTCTGGAATCTTCGGTAGTATTGTGAACATTTCAAACAACTTGACATGAGTGCGTGATTCTTTTCAGCCTCGATACAATATAGAATATTGTAATATCGTGATGATGTCCTTCATCTTCATTAGTTTCTAATTTTTGTTGTAATAAATGTTAATTTGGATATCTTTCTACACAAAAATGTGATAAAAAATGTAACAGCAATGAACAAACAAACAAACGCAAGAGCAATGAAAAAACAAGCAAATGCAAGAGCATTTAATAACCAAACAAACTCAAGAATGAGTATTTTTATCACTGCCAGACGATCGCCTTACGTTACGTTATAACCCATTTTCATTAAGTCATTAAATGCAATTTTCTTTTTTTGAGAATTCTCTAAACAGATTTTTTTGGGTAAGCCGCGCGTACACAATCGCTTATTATTGTGTACTGTGTGGTACATGCCATTGCATTTCAGTTGTTCCGCCGCTATTCATGACGAGGCTCTAGCTAGCCGGGTTCTCTCTGAGGGTGGATTAAAATTTAATGAAACTTCTCAGACAGGATTTCCGAAGGTAGAAAACCTGAGGCGGAAAACCAGCGATCGGGGGCTTTTGTAAAGATTTGAAGAATGCTCATTGCGAAAATATTGTGCAGGTGGAGTTATTGGCTTTTACAGAATATCAATCTTCTCTTTTGGATTAACATAAAAAAGCCAACTCAAAATAATAATACATAGTATAACAGGGGTTATGTTAACCTTGGTATAATCATCTCATTCTGTTATCGTCTGTCTTCTTCTTTTATATGGAGCCAATGGTAGTGAAAATAAGAAGGAAATATATATTTTATTCAGAGTTATACTGTAATGTTCTCGTCCTTCTATCTAAGGAGGAAACGATATCGGGAATTGAGGGTCCAGATATAAAGTCTGTCTTCCGCTTGAAGAGTATTTACTGACTTGTAACAATTGGTATAAATCGCCACAATATTACTAACATGCTGGTTACTTGCTTAGTGGGCGCATCAGGATGGTGTGTTTCTTTTTTCCCCATTTACTCTTTCATATTTCCTATCATTTTCATTCATCCTGACAGACGTTCATCGAGATACATTCATTACCCACACAAAATCTCTCCGAGGTTGACCTATATTTGACCAGCTTAAGTATAATTAACTGATTGTTGAAGTTATTATTTTTTAGCACCGTTGACCACCATCTAAAAATCCATCTCTTGCCCTACAATAAATACATGTATAATTTTTCTCTAGTCATACATAGTAACAACGAGTCATAAATGACGACCCTTCGCTTACCCAATGAACAAAAGCTTCCATGTCAGTTGGCATTTCATACATTACTCTAACCATGCCTTGTCATTAAGTAATAATGCACCACGACATGGTTGACATCACTGTCGAGTTATGAGCGAATTGAATGTTAAATTAAAGATGTTTTTACTTTGAGCACTTTATTGATTTTTATTTATTACAAGAACCATCGACAGAGAGCCAGCTGTTGCCTTATACAAAATGATATTATAGGGATGACATTCAGAGTTGACCTATGGACATCAACTTTTGATACTGACGGGGAGAAATCCGTTGAGAATCCTGGCTGTGGAGATGAGATATCTTAGAGGAGTAGAGGGGATAAACTTCAGATCAAATCAGGAATAATGTCATCTTGGTTACCTCTAGGTAGAAAAATCTCAGTTGACTTGAACAGTATTTTGTTTCCCAGTTCTCAGCCTGGGAAACAAAATACTGTTCAAGCAGATCTGTACGTCAGTAACTAGAGAGAAGAGGTTTTGTAAGACGATCCAAAAAACATGGAAAAGGTATGGAGAGACTGCAAAAAAAGATTATGCTATCAGTGCCCTGGAATAATCGACACTACAATGGTAGTGTTCACCTGCGGAAGGTGGAAAACGACTACCAAAGCTATAGGCCCCAGACCCGATTTGGATAGAGGGGATGAAGAATTTGGATTAGATTATCCTAGACCGTTCTCGATTTTTCGATGGTGTTGTGACAAGTGACAGGAGTGCATATTATTTTTAAGAAGAATAGGCAACATTCGCAAAGTAACGTGTGATTCATTCTAAAAGCTCAGAACTGAGAGTTAAATGGTGATTTACCAGGTTTTGGGCAACGCTGTAATCAAAAGCGCCTACTTACATTGTGCGATGACGGACGGAATCGCCATCACCGCACGCGGGTTAGAAAAGAAATATGTTTCTTCCCAATCTCCGCCAATAATGATTGATTTCCTGACACGCGAAATACACTAGACCAAAGGCTAACTACGTCCACAGCTGACAAATTGAATTTACAGCGTTTTCCTAGGATGTCGCGTGCGGATTCAATCTCCAATTCTCCCGGCTTCGTCGAACCCGGAACAGATCGATCTGCCTATTCCGAAAGGCTGTTGCGAACTGTTGCGTCTTAGTCGGATTCGAATACCACACGAAAAAGAATGTCAATTCTTAGTTGAAAGGGACACTGGCACACACGCTTTCCAACTGTCACCGGTCGGATTTTTCAAAAGTTTAAATTCTGGCTAGCGGTTGGCGCAGAATACCTCGGATGTCAGTTTCGACCAATCGAAATCATTTCGCGGCCGGCGCCCGGCGGTCACGAAACATACATAATTAATACACGCAGACGATTCTGACTTTAAAAGTGGCCTGCTTTGGTACTTTTGCAGGTACTTCTTGACAGGTGGTATTTAACCAGGAGCTCTCGTCGAGGTTCTGTTGGCCTATTGTCATGAACGAAATGTGACGTGGGATGCTGCAGATGTATAGATACACGTGTACCTACAACAAGAGGAAGTACCTCTTCCCCTCCGAGGCCGCGTTATTAAGACGAAATTGAATCTCTCCTCCGCGCTGCTCCCCGCAGAAAGTAAATATGCTGGCGGTGTATTGGCGTTGATATTTGTTAGGGAACTAACTTAATACACTCCGCTTCACAAAGTTTCCTCCACTCCCCTTCTTCTTATTGTAGTTTCTCACCTTTTCGCTCGTAAAATCGGCGAGAGAGATTTTTATGAATCTTTCGGCTATTCGGTTATGCTTGATTGAAAAAATTTCTTGTACCTTGTACTTTTACTTTTTATGACAATATATATTGACTATTATAAAAAGTATAATTAATTAAAAAATCTAACAAATGCACGTACATTATATTAATATTAATAAAAAAAAACTTGTATTTACCTTCATTAACTAAACCCAGAAAATGTCGTATTAGATTAATTTACGAACTATTGACTAAATATGTCATACTCGTTACCATAGTGACTACATATTTTAATCAGTACTCTGTTTTGTTGCTTTTAAGAAATAAATATGTAGTAAAAGTCAGCTCTCACATGTGCATTAAATAAAAAAAATCATTTCAATTCACATCTCGGTAGGTAAATTTCTTCTTACTAATTTAAAATTTGATTTTTATTTAAACTTTGTACTACACACAAAATACAAGTTACTATTATTTATTTATTTTATTTATTTAATTTAATATATGGTACAAATACAAATCTTATATATTTACATATCAAATTGTCATTTTTTAAAATACTTTGCAGTCATGTAGACCTCATCAGTGAAGAGAAGCTCTTGAGTCTGATGAGGGAGCCTCAGTTCTTATTTTATATATAGGAACATTTGCGAGTCATTTAATAATACTGTAATAAAAGTTAATTTAATAATTAAGTATTTTGAAAAAAGCTATAGGTTTAAATGATTTATGAATTTAAGTTTGATTTTAGGAAGGTTTTAATTTTTTTAATTTGCTCTGAATGGTTACTGATGCAGAGTATCTCGACAGGTAAATTATTGTAGTAGTTAATGGCTTTACAATTTTGTGGTTCTGCATTTAGGTTGTTATGAATTTAGGCATTATGATTTGGTTTCCATTTCTCATAAGCTTGAAGTATTCCTGGTTTCTGTAAGGTTTTTTTCTTTGCATATTTTCAATATGGAAACTTGCTTGAAAATATCATCCACAGAATAGAAACAATTTAAAAAGATCTTTTGTCGAAAAGGTAGAATTTTTTTTCAATTTTACTTTAATAATGATCCTTTGTGATATTTCTACTGAGTTTAGTTTTTTTTATAAGAACCTCCCCATCCGATTACGCTGTATATGAGCAGAGAGTGAACAGTGTCGTAATACACATTTTTAATAATTTTTGTACTTAAAATATTCCTATTATACTTTCGAGAGCAGCCGTCCCTAATAACATAATTATTATCTATACTTGATGGTTATTATGTATTATCTATATGTCTTATTATTTATACCTGTATATTATCTACAGGTACTCAATAAGTAATTAATAACTCGCATTGTTTATGTAGTACATACAAAGATTAAATAAAAATCACAATTCATAATAAAATGTAGCACCATGAAGTAATTACCAAATCTTTCTCTTCTTACTAACTTTTACAAGGTGCCTATATAATTTATGGTGGCGTGCAGTCGGTACCTTGAAATGAGCTGTTCTTTAAAAGTAGAATTTCTACGAAATAAAATTTGCATTTTATTATCTTTCTATCACATTTATTATCATATTACTCGATTTCAAATATATCATAAGATTCTGCCAGATTAAATTTCATTTTTTTTTTAAATATGTGTTTGCACGCGCCTGCTATCTAAGAGTATGAAACATACTCTTAATTATATAAATTTAAAAGAAAATTAAAAACTAAGTAACTAAGTTTTTAAATAAAATTAAATACTTATTAACACTGATTGATTGTGTTTGTTTACGTTTTGAGCTTTCAGATTGATTGGATTGATTAATTTTAGACCTGTTAAACTTAAAACGTCAACATTGACGGCATTATAATGTTAAACAATAACGGTCAAAATACCATAGTAGCAACATTTCTTTTTTCAGATTACGGCCTATTATTCATAATCCTATTATTTCAAAAATGGCGTACTTTTTTCATAACATTATTAGCGGCTCGGCCCGGCTTTGCCCGGTACAATTTAAACTCGTCATAAACCTCTTAGATATTTAATTTAATTTATTTATTATCGCATACAAATCCTTTTAATGGTTCTCGAGATAAGCGCGGTCATACAGACAGACAGAGGGACAGACGCTCGCCGAGGACTTTATTTTATGCTATGTATTGATAATAATTACTAAACTTCAGTACTTTAACGGTTTGTTATTTAATCCTGTTCAAAATATTTCGTCTACACTGTAATTTTGGCAATTCGAAAGCATTGTTAATTCCGTTCCAATTCGGTCAATTTGTATTTAAATGCGTTTTAGATTATATTTTATAAATATTCATGATCGCGTCAAAGCCTCCCGCATAAATCGAGAGCTTTATTATGCGGGGGTACATAAAATAACGTAGAATATGTATTTGTGATGGAAATATAAAATAGTATAACGAAATGGTAAAAGAGATTACGTACAAAATCCCCCGTAATATGTCAATGAAGACAGTAACATAGAAGCCTTTAGCACAGTCGCACACACTCATATATCTACGAAATTTGAGAAACGCAAACAAACGCCTGAAATCTAGACCGCGGAGAGTTTTGAAAGGTCATTCGGTGTGAAGTACGCGCGAGGCGACGGGCAGGTGTGCCCAGTTGCGAATTACGAGTGATAGATATCAGCGAAATAATTGGGCGAGTACATATCTAAGTGGCGAAATAAATAAATGCGACTAATACGTGCGAGAATCGGATGGAACATTCCTAGGATCTTCGGCATGCTTGTTTGTGCTCATCAACTCTCTTGAACATCGTGCGCGCTATTTGTCCCACGTACACCTCCTCGCAGTCTTAGCAGTCGAGTCTATAAACAACGTATTGTAAAGAATCACGCACTTCTGTCAAGTCACAGTTTGAAGTTGGCACAATACTAGAAGGGTCTAGAATTACCTACAACTTTCGAGAGACTGCTGCAATTTTCCAGGAACATCTGGAAGTTGCGTGAACTTGCGAGTAAACACTGGAAACGTCTAGATAACAGCATTAGCCAATATAAATACGGCACACGGGAGTATGGAGTGAGTTGGTTTTGGGCGCGTGCGTTTGACAGACGATAAGAAAACGAAGACAGTCTCGAGCTGCAGGCCAGGCTGGCCAAGCGAGCGGTAATTCGACAGCAATATTCTGTAAAGTGCGTAGCGAAATTAATAAGTGCGGAAATTAGATGAAAAATTCTAGTGAATAGTGAATGCAGAGTTAAAGCGAATATAAAGTGTCTTTTTACTAGTGATAAATTTGCGAAACAGTTTAATTTAAGGAATAACGTTACATTTAATAGTGTTAAGAGACTTTGTGTTTGTTAATGAATTAATCAGTAATTAATACATCCATTATTAAATCCCAGCGTTTTCATTGATTCCTCCTGCAGCCATGATTCGTGACAGTATATTTCTAGGCGGTCTCGCTTCTTCGCTGAAAAGGTCCTTTAATTCGGTGTTAACCCCGGATACACTCTTGATGTTTTGTTTCTTAGAGTTCTGGCAAAAGGGTAATTTCACATTTTTTTAATAGAAAAATCTTAACTTTGGTTTAGAAAATACGTTTATGAAAAAGATTTTCTTTTAATATGTATATTAACATTGAAAAATGATTTTGAAAATCACGATTTTAAACTCCCGCCAAAACGCTTATTTTCGCAAGTGACATTAGGCATGTCTTTTTATGCCACCTGAAGTATAACACATAACAGCAAATTCGCGTATTTAGACGTTCATTCGTTTTTTTTTACAAAACAAGCCACCTTTTTTTAAAAGTGTGTTCATAATCTTAGGGAAAAAGTTTTGTAGATATTATATGGTACCCAAACATAGAAATTCACTCCTGAAAACTGAAAAATGAATCCAAAATTAAAGTATCTATTTTCGGTTCATCAAGTTCATAAAGGACGTATTTTCACAAGGAAAATCCGTCCTCCATTATTTTTAATGTTTTATTTCATAGTCATTTTATTAAAATGTGTCACAACACGGCAAAATCTATATAAAAACCATGCAAACAATAGTAAAAACAGAGCGAAGACGAACGGTTACTATAGAAACGAAACAATTTACAGTGACAGACACCATAGATCATGTATGTTTATCTATAATTCTTGCCAAACAACGTCACGACCAATCACATCGCGTTTTAAGGAATCGTATTATTAAAGATTTTCATTTTAAAAATTATCAATGAAAAAATTATCCCACACCATCCATCTTCTTCTTCTTCTTCATCAGCCTTCGTCTTTTCACTGCTGGATATAGGCCTCTTCCTTACTTTTCCATTCTTCCCTGTTTTTGGCTAATTGTAGCCATTCATTTCCCCCCACAGCGACAATATCATCGGCCCATCTCTTTTGAGGTCTTGCCACACCATCCATACTGAGTTAAAATTATAATTTATTTTTCTGAATTTATTTCATATATTTTCATAGATATCTGTAAAATGTGAAATTATCCTATTCTATTTTCGACACGGTATTCTAAGGAAATACTTGGCCCCAATATAAAACCCTGCAAAAGCATCTCAAACGTCGGCCAGAAAGGTTGTAGAAACAGAAACCAGATTCCACAGACATTGCAAGTATGCCTCCATGTAATTCCGAAAGTTTTTTGTGCGTGGTGGCTAATGGCATGTACAACACGCTTTTCCGTTTAACATTCCGCCGCGATGGATAGTTCTTACGTGATTCTTAAAGTGATAATTATGCAAATACACGGATAAGACTAGTCCAAGATAACGACTTCGGTAATAATTAGCCCGTTTCCCGCCTTTTCGGCGTACGGCGGGCGCGCCGCGCCGCCCGGCGGCAGCGAGCACTACTAATTACTGCCGCCATTACGGAACACAGAATGGCAGTTGGAAAATTGTTTATTTGGCTAATCCCTCATTTCTGCGCCGGTAATTACTTACTCGAGGCCCGTTACTAAATCTCGCCAGCCAAATGCAGCTGACGTCTCGGATCCGATGTAAGAAACGGCTCCCGAAAGCTTCGCCGAGTGTGAAGTTGAAACGTTGAAGTAATTGCACCGAAACTTGAGACAGTCACACATTTTACGATGTACAAGTAAGTGGTCGGCGTCTTCCGGGATTCAAATCTAAAATTTTATATAGATGGATGTAATGCTATATCGACTCTATAGATATTCCTATTAACAGAACCCTAGTCTATATTTACCTGTTTATCTACTCACAAGTCAAAAAAATATAGTTTTTTTTGTAGATACCGCTGCACACATTTTCATGTAAATATTTGATAGTACTTTCAAGAGATGGTAGAAACAGAAAGAATTATACGTAATCGATGATTTTACAGGACTCCACAACTTTTACATTAAAATTGGAAGATACTAGAAGGTTTCAGGATGGTTACACGAATATGTAATCGACTGGGCTATTCTCATTAACTCTGGAAGCATCGAGAAAACAAAATTACCTACCTTTGCCATAGAAAGCGAAAGGGGACCGGAAAGAAATCAAAATAAAAAATAATTTACAAAACAATTTAAACCGTCTTCTATAACTCGATTTTTCAGGTGATTTTTCAATTATATCAGTATAGAAATTTCAAGGGTTTAAATAACGCAACAAATATTTATTGTATTATTTATAGTAATTTTGACTATCCTTTCAATTTTGCAGGACACGGTACATAAAATGAATAATGTTTTTAATTCAATTAAAAAAAATACTGTGAAACCTGCTGAATAAATGTTTTCTTTAATTTAAAATATATTTTACTTTACTTAGTAATACACACACACACACAATATGAGTTATTAAATTACAACTATAGTTTCGAGAGGAGCAGTCCCTCTCATCATCAGGTATAGATTCTGTGGCTTTGATTAATATACGATCTACGCGTTGGCAACACTGCGGTCATTACGGTTTTTTCGTTGACTAAGTCGCGTCAGTTAACCGTCAAAACAATCGAGGCGTTTTTTACGAAACACGTTGGTTTTTCGAACCTTCGGGACTATCTATTCTGTACATTACTAGTGTTTGCGAGAATTTCCCCGTCGCTTCCAGATTTTTCCAGACGTTTCCCGAGTATTGTACGGTGTCCCACATAAAATGAATAATGTTTTTAACTCAATTCTCGTAAAAAAATTACAGTGAAACCTGGTGAATAAATGTTTTCTTTAATTTAAAATATGTTTTACTTTACTTTGTAATATACACGCACAATATGAGTTATTAAATTACTATAGTTTCGAGAGGAGCAGTCCCTCTCAGGTATAGATAATATTGTGTGTGTATTACAAAGTAAAACATATTTTAAATTATAATGTTGCACCACGAAGTATCTGCCAAATCTTTCAACGATATTAAATGTTTTCTTCATTTAAAATTAAAATAAACATTCAATGTATGTCACATGTTTTGCATTTACTTCGTCAACTGTATACATTTCGATCTCAAAAACAAAAGCAATACTTTGAAAACATCTTAAAAGCAACAGGGGAAAATGTAGTTAGCGAAATTGCCGGCCGTTCCGTTCTTTCGAGTCCATTTATAACTGGCAGGAAGTGCTTCGTTCGCTCCATTTAATATTTGTCTAAATTTATTCCCGATTTTTCATTTTACGTTTTGTCTCGGGTTTCAAGGAGCGGTCCGCTGATTTATGCGGCCGCCGCAGACTCCGGAACTGAGTGTCTCTACATGCACATTCGCATCTTCATACTAATTCGCGGTACACCTGGATAAATGATGTCGGCACTTCATATTATCACGGGTCGTGTACAATTGGTCTTTTCATTGGTCGCTCGGTCGTCGTGGGTGGAGCCGGTCGTTTGCAATTTGTTGAACACACGTTGACAACAAAACATTGATATATGTATGCAATGCCTGAATACTATAAATTAGAAAAATTGTTTACACATATTTGCAATTATATTTGATTATCGATTTACTAATTATTTTAATAAATTCACAAAGTCACTAAACACGAATTTAATTTAAGCACGATTCTTTAATTCACACTATTTTGCAATTGTTCACTCGTCTTTTCAATTTATCTGTATTTATATGTTTTCTATAAATTTATAGGCTATATACCTATAAAATTTCGAATTCAGTACAATCTAAATTAAATAATCGTCGATGACTGCATTAAATTTTTTTTGAGTACTGCTGCCTTTGCTTTTATACCCCACATATTAATACCTAGATAATAATATAAGCTCTCTTTTTATACTGCTCAGTACCTTAGTAAATGTATAGATTATATTTTAGGTACTATTCTCTTTATTTTCAGTTTTATTGTTATTTTCATTTCTCTAAATGAATATTTATACATGCACTTATATAATTTCCGTTCATAAAATGAATTTATTTAATATCAGTCTGGCTCACTTGACACCATAACCTTGGCTATCACAATTTGTCACAACTTTTCCAAGATCGAAGAATTACTATTATTTTATTACTACAGCAAATTATCATCAAAGACCCGAACCGCTTATCAAGAACATGTCTGTATTTCATATAATTACGTCATTATAAGTACATTCTGAATTTTTTTAAAAATGTAAGTTATTCACAAAGCAAAACCATTCACCGTCTTGCACAGTGCTCAATATAATCATTATTAAAACAACATACATACCAGAAAATAAATAAATAGTAAATAAATACAACACGTCAGCCCTGATGATGGACCCTGCAATGGGATCCGAAACGTCGGCCCGAAGGGTCGTAACAACACGGCATAATACCCCAGTAAACACAAACTTGAAGATTCTGAGTTACCGTGAAAACCTGAGAACATTCTTAGTCAATAAATATTTAAAAATAATCAATCATAATAAACAACATAGCGAGGCAAATAGATTCAGAAGAACAAAGTAAATCAACCAATAATTGCTTAAACAAAATTTACTAATAAAACAATAAAATCGAAAAGATATAACAAAAACTAATAAAATAACAAACAAGGCAATAAAAATTAAAGATAGTGTCAAAACAAAAGACTGATTAAACATTAGAAGATAAGAAAATACAAAACAACTGTAGGATGTGGTGGCAGAGTGGATAGCGCGAAGAAGATGACTCCGCAGAAAATGGAAAGAAACGGTACGCAAAAGAATACAACAAAATTCCCGGCAAGGGAAGTCAGGACAGGTAGACGCAACAGCACGATGCAGGATCAGCGACGTGAAACCTACACTTTAACGAACTTATGGAGGCATCCAAAGATTCTACCATTCTTCATAAAGTTTCCGAGATTTTCCAGACCGTTAAAAATCAATATAACCAAGGCCAGTGAACACGAACTTAACTGGAGCACTGTTCTTTAGTTCACACTAATTTTGCACTAATCACTCGTCTGTGAAACACTTTATACTCGTCTTTCCAGAATTTTCGTCGTGTGTGATCGCATTTACTCTATATATATTACTCTATAATTCATCTATACTAATATATATATATATATAAAGAGGTAAATTTTGTATGCTTGGATGTAGGAGGTGATCTCCGAAATTACTCACCCGATTTCAAAAATTCTTTCACCATTATTTAGAATAGACTTTCAGTGTGGACATAGCGTATATATATATATATATATGTTAGTTCTAACTACTTTGGGGGTAACCCGCGTCAAATTCTGGTCGTCAGTACCAGTCGTCTGCCGACGTTTCGAACAGATCTCACTGTTCATCTTCAGGGCGCCTTGTCGATGAGCTGCTTCTCCAAAAAGCGTACAACCGTTTGGGTCCGGAGCTCACCGTCAAGTGAAAGTTTCGAAAATTTACGCGGGTTACCCCCAAAGTAGTTAGAACTAACATATATTGTACCCGTGAAAGCCTTAGATTTAACATATATATATATATATATATATATATATATATATAATATAATCTATTTATGTATGTGTGTGTGTGTGTGATGCACTGCACTGAAGCGCTCGCTTTCGCTTGTTTCTGTGGAATCCCCGAACTGTCACAAGAAGCTGTTGCATGTAGCGGTTGTACCTTTAAATACCAGGAATTAAAAATTGAATTAATAAAATTAAATAATGCTTTACATATGCGTAAAATATTACGTAACTTACGTAAAAGTTAATAAAAAATAGAGATTGTCATTTTGCGAACTTTCAACTAACGAAGTGTGATCGACTGCTTTCTAAGCCTTTCCAGTAATATCTGATGATTCTAAAATATCCAGTATACTTGAAAATCGTGATAATATTCTGCAACAAATTTATCCTTTATGTTTAAGCATACACCTTGCAGCCTCTGCCTGTTAATTCAGCCGTACAATGTAGATGGCGCCTGTTGTCTTCGTCTCATTAGCATCGTGTGTCTATATGACATAACGAATTTGTTTTATATGTGAACGGTATTTAATTTATTCGTCTTTATCTACTTTGTCGTCGACAGAGCACGTCACAACATGTCATACACGTCACTGAACGCCAATAACATATTTATATTTTTCGTCTTAACGCCTAATGAAAATGGTGGCATGACAAGCGGGAAAAATTACATATCGTAAAAATTTTGTCATTTTTTATTGAAAATACCAACATATGACTTTAATATACCTGCTTTAGACTTACCTACATACGTGGGCTGGTTTTTGTTGAAACATGAACAGGATAAAAATGTTCATAATTCGTATATTTCAAAAGGAATTGTCACCACCTGTAGTGAATCAGTTTTTTTTAAATATTTCGTACGGTGACACATAAGAAGCATTACATATTCTAATTATATGTAGGATTGTTCATATTTAGCATATTTAAAAGCATTTTCAAATCGATTGAACTAAAGGTTACAAATATACCCTTTATTCGTAAATGTTATAACATTTAATAAACATATATAAATCAAAAATATATAAATGAAAACCCTCTCAGAGATATGGAACAGACCAACGTCCAAAGTGATACAGTTCAGCCTAGCGGTAGCTCTTCCAACAGGCATAACCATCGGCAGGTTACTGCATTTTTGATTGTGAAACAATCTATGCTGACGCTGTCTAATGTAATTATCAACAACAGGAACATACAAACCAATACTGTATATAATTTTAGGATTATCGATCACATCGCGCAACAATAGAAATAAAGGGCGTAATCGAATACACATTCCTTCTAGACTGAACTACTGTAGCCTGGTAGAGCCTCAGAGATATCTCAGAACCTACCTACCCCTGCGGAGAAACGACGTGACAGCTAGTTTTTCAATAGTCAACTTATAACTGCTCTTCTGTGTCTAGTTTTCTGGGATATTCTGCCGTGTACATGTGACCTCTCTGGCCGACGTTTCGGATCCCATTGCATGGTCCATCGTCAGGGCCGATGTGATGACGTGTAGGTTAATACCGTACCGAAGTCAGGATATGTCTAAATCTGTCTTAGACTAAGTACTGGCTTGCAGTACCGTGTCGAAGGCAGTATGTCTTAATGTAGTGTGTGGTGATATCGTGTCGTAGACAGGTGTCTGCGAGAATTTTTGTGGCATTGTCACTGTTCCATCTACTGCCGGATAAAACCTGAGTACATTTTTAACTTATTACGTCCGTCAAATTGAAATTTACGCTCGTATTTGCTTAAACGTGTTCAAATACGAATACTTGACGTGATTTCAATACAGTTACGTCACGCGATCATACCGGAAATTTAATTTCTTCACGTAAATTAAATTAACATCACTAGTGTACACAGCAAGCATGTCCACGCCCACACGCGAGGTTCTTCCCTCCTGAATGTGCTATCTCGATTCCTAAAATCGTTTAAAAAAGAACCACCCCAACCCATTTCCTCCGCCGTCACCGATAAAAGTTTCTCAATATCGCGTGTCCGAAGTTTCCGGTTATTCAGCAAAATAAAACCGGACGTCTTCTGGCAGAGGCCGCGGCGCCGATTAAAATGTGGACCTCGTATGGGGGCCCGAGCAGAGATTTGCCCAGTTTCTCAACACCGAATATTACCCTTATTACCTTGTTTATTTTCACGCCCGCCTAAAAGTCAAATAAACGTAAAATACAAGTCAGTGCTGAGAATTTTTCGGTACGAAAACATTTTCGCTTTCCGATACGCGCGGTCTTAAAAAGTACATATTCGCGTTCTTAAAAAGTTTTCAAATTTCGTATAAATATGTGCGTACATATATAAATATACTATTTGGATTAGTGGTTGGCAATAAGACCCTTTTAAAAGTTGACACGCTTTACAGAAAGTTATTGAAAAAATATACCACACATTTTTTTCGCTTTAAATCTCCTTATTTAATTTCTATCCCATATTAATCATTTTCTTATTGTGTTGTACAACTGAAGAATATGAAAGCAAAGGCAGCGATATCCAAAAAATTAAATGTCTCCGATGAATTTATGGGCTGTAACTTCTATTCAATCGCGAATTCGTTACATTCTAAATTAGTAATCCTCGATGACTGCATTAATTTTTTTTGTGGATACAGCAGCCTTTGCTTTAGTACCCCTCAATTATAAAGAGTATACGTTACATAATAATGAAAATAATGTAGGCAGAAATTTAATTTTTATTTTAATATCAAAGTACATGTTTGTATTTTTTATTTCTAAAAAGAAATCAATAATGACAGAAAACATTAAAATAATTTTATCGTAAATATTTTCTTATGAATTCTTGAAAAAATTGCGTGCGTCTCCTTATGTACGCGCGTTAGAAGTTTTTTTGTCGTGTATAAAAAAACATGTGCTGTGTTGTGTATCTTGAGTTGGAACATGGATGGACAGAATACGAATTTGCATTAGAATACGCGAACTAGAATTTCTATCAATTTGCACTTATTCGTCAACAGATAAATAAATCCAGTTTATGTAAATAACAGGAAATGATACAGTAGACGCATAAGTCACATAATTTTAATCAAAATTATATTTATTTTTTTATATTTATTCAGAATAGCTGCTGATAATTAAGTAAATACAAAGAATTTGAAACGTAGAAAAGCCAAATACATTTATTGGTGAAACTATATATAATTGTTTTAGAGGAAAATAATAACATATATTTTATTTGAAAAATGGATCGGAAAGCAAGCGTCGCACATGAGTAGGGTTATTTTGAAATAAGTCTAAATTATACTTTTCTGTGAGTGCATTAAATTGGTTGCAAGTTCGCCACAAGTATGAGTTTTGCCTGTAGTTAATAGAAACAAGGGGAGTAAAAATAAAAGGGGTGATTCTTAGAACTTTTACAAAAATACACCAATAAAAAATAAACAAGAATAGCAGCGCCAAAGCATATGCAATTTTCATAACAGCTTTCCAAACGACACCGACGTGATGTTGTCACTTGCTATTTGTTAAATATTCCTTGGAAAACCTCCATTTTAGCTTTTAATTGATGAGTCTTGACTAGGGAATGCAATCCCGATCCCGCGAGATTTCGAGGTATTTTACGAGATTATCGGGATTATCGGGATTGATCAACATTTTTTATGTTTTGTATGTTTAATTGTGTATGTCTATAGAACTTTTAGTAAGTACTTAAAACTTACGTTCATGTCACATTCAAATAATGAAAATAGCTTTGAATAATATTTGCTATATTTTATCAACCTAATATTGTAATAAAAACTACTACTAACTATATACCTACTGCATTGACTGATTGATGCTTGGAAAAACGCCTACAAAAACTTAAATGCGATGATAAATAATGAACATTTTATTAAAATTGCTGATATAAAAATGCAAGGCGTTGTCGTTAATTGCTATTCAGCTCTATAAACAAAAAAATACGAAAGTACTCGGGATCCCGCGGGATCGGAAATTCTAATCTCGGGGGATCCCGAAAGGGCAATCCCGACTCGGGATTGCATTCCCTAGTCGTGACTTCATGGTGTGAAAACATTCCATTGTATGATGTGCACGCATTGTTACATCCTAAAATTTCATTCCCAACGCGCCTACAGAGGAATGACGTAAAAAATAAACTATTTGTTCTCGTTGCTAGAAAGCCGCGTGCACGCGCCGCCTTCGGGATCTTTTCTTCCTCCGGAATATCAAGGTAGCAATTCAACATGAAATATGTAAACTTTCCCAACCCCTCGCACTAAACACGTGCTCATGAGGAGTGTGCCACTTTAAGTTACGCTCTTCACTCGTCAGGTATTCCGGGCCGAGGGTCGAGCTACAAGACAGCGCCGCGATTTTATTGTTTACTACTCGAATATCATTCTGTAATTCAAACCTGTTATTTTTTCAATTTCTTTTTTCAGGTCTTTTATGACATCAGTATTGTCACATTGCTAGATACACTCTATGGTTTTATATTATGTACATAGGTGCTATTGTAGTTTTACGATGTTAATTACTCATATTCGGCTATGCTCTAGTGCTATAGTTGGTCTTTGCGAACCACCAAATGCTAGTTAAAGTTGGATGATGGTGTATAGGTATTTTCATATAAGCTTGCAATTGAGTGTGGGTACAGAGAAGAGGGACCCACCATACACCCACGGCCGTTCTATGAGCAATAGCTCCTATATCGGCCCTGCACTTTCGCCACCCATTTTGGTATTTTTTTAATTAAAGTTAAAGTGGCCGTACTCACCGCCCCGCTGACACTCATGGGAATGCGAGCGGGACGGGGAGGAGTCCACACAAAACCTCTTCTCTGCCTCCAAAGCAATTGGAATATACTTATCATCAATTAAGTGGGAATCGCAAAATACATATGTACGCCCCACTCGGATAGGTAAACTTAACACAACGAAATAATGCGCGAATTACGCATTGTACCCACACTAGCTCAATTGCAAGCTTATATGAAAATACCTGTTCTCTTGGTTCTCCAAAGTTTTATGAATTGAGCCCCGCTGTGAAATCTAACCGTAGGCATCGACCATTCAGGGGCTCGATGCCGGCGCGGCGCTACCAATCCCACCAATAGGAGGCCCGATGCGACCAACTATGTTCCTGTCGCCGGCAAGTACGACCACTCTTCCGATCGCCGTAGACTAGTCGACAAATATGGACAAAAGCTCGATTGTCGTCCCTGAATTTTTTACCTAGTCTACCGGAGGTTAATCCAATTTTTAGTATTTATAACTATCTACAGAAAAACAGCTTTGTTCGAATTATATTCATTATAATGATGTCACTTATTCGCATGTTTTAATTTGTTTTTATTTTAATTAAGCTGAATTAAAAATGAAGCGTCAGTTAAAAATGATGCAAAAGGAAATTAATATTTTTAAAGCATTTTATACTTAAGGCGGATTCTACTTTGCTCGCTCGAGGAAAAGGCTATTTTTATGAAGTTATGAATAAAAGTATTGATGTAGGATTTTATAGGCTTAATAAATACACTCTTAAAATACTCTAAAAAAATATATTTATATTTTATGCTCTTTTAACATACAAAAACACAATTTTAATAAAACGCCTCTGCGGCTGGTCTACGCTGGTGTTGAAATTTAAAAAATGGGCCATCTTAAATAGAAAATTTTTTAATTTGTAAATTCAATTTGTCACTGTAGGTCGACCACAATCAAAAGACCATTCTTTAGCTTTGTCCGGTAAGAAGAAAACGGGAGAAAGTTGCCTGGCAAGCCCGTATTACAAGCATCAATATAATATTCCAAATAAACATATATTTTTGGTTTAAAAAAGATTACTTACTTACTAGAAAAACGTCTTTTGTGTTCATTTTTTGCATCGTAACAACACACATATTTTTGCGCACATTCTTTTGAATGCGGTCTAGCTATAGAATAGCAGCATTCCGTTCGAAAATTTGTTTTAAATTTTAAAACGACGTGTTTAATATTTGGATGCGTGTGTTATGTTGGAAAATCGATTACGAATGTATGCAAAGAAAGCATATAAAAGCATGTCTTCAATTTTTTTTTTAATTTGCTTGTTTTACACCATGATGTGCTTTAAATTTATTAAGAAATTTAAGAATAAATTAATTACTATGTTTTAAACCACTTTATTGCTATAAATTTGTCAACTAGTTTCGGTTGGACTCAACCTTCTTCAGGACAATTACAATATAGACTGAAAACATTGAAGATTGAAAAAACTGAAGACAGTCTATATTGTAATTGTCCTGAAGAAGGTTGAGTCCAACCAAAACTAGTTGACAAATTTATAGCAATAAAGTGGTTTAAGGCATAGTATTTAATTTATTCTTAAATTTCTTATAATGTCAAAGTGTTTTCTTGCTTTGAAAAGTTTAAATTTATTCCCCGTTTTGTCAATGGTGCACCTAAATATCTTTGATATATTATGCCATTTTTTTTAAATAAAGTAAGATCAAGAAACTTGCTGGTTTGATTCTTAAGACTAAAGGTCTTGCTTGTTGATCCAGCGATCGCGAGTTTGAACCTTATTCCAGACCAGCAAGCATGTCTTCCACGGCGAGCGTCCAGGCGCTGCAACAAGCGTTGCAGCGACATTGTTGTGACACGTATCCGTTATCGTATCATTATTTAATTTAATTTTTAAAATATACTATGCACCTAATTGTTTTTTTTTACTGAACTGCACACTCAAGCAAATCTTAAAAATATCAGAATCAAATAATGTTTTTGACAACTTGATTCAATGAAATTATTTTATATATTTTTTTCAATCTAAACATTAATTGTTTTAAAATGTTTAGACACCTTCTTCAAAAAAATCAAAATGATTTTGTAGTGACATTACTAATAAAATTAATTTTAAAAAATTAGTTTGTTTACACCACTTACATATTGTAAATATAAACATGTTTCAGAGCCCCCCTTCGTCAGGATACAATGTATGCTAACTAACAAATTAAAAATCAAAAATTGGTGTGTAGATAATCAAAATATTAAAAAAATAATATATGGGAAATGAATAATTGTATTAAGTACTTACATGAAAACAAATTTAAAAAATAACTATTTGTAGAAAGGACCTGTTTATTTATAATAATCAATTTACTATTAACACTTTTCTTATTTCCAAAATTTATATTTTATCAAACTGCAATTCTGTACGGCCAAATGATTCGTATATTCGGAATTATTATTGCTACTTAAACACCTTAAGTGTTCCTTAACTCAAATATCAAAATTTCTACTCGTTTTTCCAATCAAACATAATAATTTCGTCGTCTGTCTGTCCCCGTAAATTCGTGTAACGTCCGTAATTTCGTTCGAATTAACGGCCACGGGCCACCAAGCCCGAACCGGTCGTTCAACGCACGTTGCTACGGTCGCTTCTCCGTGGAGGGCCAGAAAAATGCTATACGATGCTATAGATGTATACCAGGACTTGGCAAAGACGCGAACCAATTTTCCGTCATTTTTGACATGTTGCATCTAGTCTTTATTATTTAATATGTATTTTTAAAATTTATTATTGCTATAGAAAGCTGGTTGAATAACATAAATAAATATTTATTATTTTGAAATGGTTAGATGTCGTTCATGGCCATTTGATCACCATTTCTTGGGACGTGGGTGCGCGCCTGGTAATCCATCGTCTCCTTGCAGATTTGCCTCCCTGAAAACGAAGAGTCTGCAGCCGGCAGAGCGAGGGTTTTGCTTTATTTATGATGCGTTCCCCGCAGAGCAGGAGAAAATACTTAAACATGTCAAACTTCTTTAAGTTCCCGCGTAAAATTCCGGGCTCCAGCCAAGATTTATCTTACCTTTAGATGTCCTTACATATGCAGATAAAAAAAAGTTGTCACAAAATAAGGCAATCTTTTTGTTTTGACATTACCTTTCACATAAATTTTTCCTCTTCCCGGTTCCTCATTTCGCGAGAATTTATTTTATGGCCCAAGTTAACCGCGCGCCACTGTCTGTACTTCATATTTTTAAACGTGGAAAAGTTAAATATATTACTCACTCGCGGTCCGCACCCGGCGTTGCTCGGGTTTCAGATTTTTTTTTAAATTAGAATTGAGAAGTAGCCCATACGGCAAGTTTTCCCGCAAAACCTGTTTTGTATATTTCATCAAAGTTTCTTTTTGACTCCATTTGACGGACTTAATTTCCGGTGAGTTTGTTTCACAACGTGAATATTACCTGTTAATTTAAAAAGCTTTTAAATTAAATTTGAGTGACAACTCTTATTAACTTCACCTGTTTATGTTGACGCAATATTATAATTAATATTTCACTCGCTTCCCAATGTCCAATCGAGTTGATATTTTGCAAAGATTTATCCTCGATGGCAATTTTCATCGATCAGAATCCTATTCTGTTTCATCTGCGCTCGCCTCCAGATCAACTTGTAACTTTCTCTTCTCGTCTTCTCTTCTTCAACCGTGGACCGCTCTGAGATTCTCAGCGAAATTTCATACGATTTCGTTTTCGCTTGAGAATCTGCAACTTCGGTGCCATTAGGTTGACCTGACCTTGGACGGTGGAATCACCCCTAATTTTGCGTGTTCCCGTCAGGAATACTTATTAATCAGCTAATCCATCGTTATTAACTAACCAAAGTTTTATATGGTAAATTAATTAACGAACTCACCAAAATAAGATGCTAGTTTCCTGTATGCCGGGTAATTTAAGACTAAAAGTAGAAAATTATATTAAACGAACAAAATGTTTTCTTTTTAAACCACGCTTATATTTAAATGTACTAAAAAGTAAATAATAAATTTTCGGACAAAAATTTTTTGTTTCACTCCCCAAATAATTTCATTGTCGGTTCGTAAATGAGTATAGGTACGTCCCATAAATTTTATCGTAGGATATGACGTACTGAAAACAGCGGGATTCCCAGATATTTCAATTCAAAGGCTCGGTCTCGTACGATAAACGGCTATAATATTGATTCTTGTATCTTATTTTCCGTCAAATAACATTTCTCCATTGTTTTTACAAGATAATAACCAAACCAATTCCATTGTCAGTTATACTATAGTATACGCATGTAATTTAATTTTGAACTTTTTCGAAACCCCAAAAACAAGAAAATCACAGAAACAAATTATGGCGGCCCTCGTAGCACAGTAGATATGAGACTGGTGGTAGCAAGGTTAATGTTTGTCCCTAATTTAATGATCATCTTGAATAATCTCTACAGTGTACACTTGATTGATGAATGAACACCTCCAAAAAATATCTAGAAATTGTTACATAATGAATGCCCAAAAAATACAAACAAAAAAATATAAAGTAGAAAACAATTTTTATTTAATTTATTTAATTTAATTACATACAGCATTATTACATCGTTGTACCTCTCCAAAAAGAGACTGACTCTTGTGTCTGGAGAGGGACTTACACTTTTATATACGTATGTATATATATATATATATATATATATATATATAGATAGATATAATCGATATATATATATCTATATATATATATCGATATCTATATATATATAGATATCTATATATATATATCTATATATTATTAGTTCTTCTCTCTCTCTGTCTTTCTTTATAGTTTTTGTATAGTACATAAATGTATATAAGAGGAAAAAAGTTACTCATATGCGATAATTAATTCATTTATGTGGACAATACATTAAAAAAGAAAAACTAACAATAAGCAAACAATTAAAAAATGAATATAGTAAAGAGAGAAATATAATAAAAATTTAAGCAAAGATAATAACACTGTACAGTATAATTGTATTAAATTTAAAACTTTCCATTATTAAAGAAATATTATAAAGAATTATATGATAAAGAGTTTATACATGTAAGTAATGTGTAAGTAGATAACTTAACATAAAATAAAAGTTTATTAATTTTAGGGGTTTTTAAATATTTTTTTTAAAGGCCTCATTGTTTTTTCAATTCACATTTTAACAGGTAATTCGTTGAACAATTTCACACCTCTAAATGTATAATGATGCTGGGCAGTTGTGGTAAATACTACAGGGATATGCAATTTACCAAGATGTATACAGTTGGGTCAGTTCGTTATTATTTTTAAAATTTTATAAAGTTGTAAAATACAATTTTGTTTGTAGATAGTTTGTAGTGTGGGGAATGTAATTTATTGAAAAGCTCCGTAGTCGGATAATACATCAATAATACAAACTTCTTTGTTTCCAATTAAGATAAATTACAGAAATCTCAAAGAGTCGAAACTACTTATAATGGAAACATGTATGGAAGTCTTTTTTTTGGAAGAGCTGGCTCATGTTATCACTTTATACAATGCTTCACCAATTCACCAACACCGTAAGAACATCCACACATGTTGTTTTATATAAACGTATGTTCTAAATCAGTTTCTTTCGTGTATTTGAATGGACTACTCTAGAGACATCCATAGTCTTTCCCAGGACAAAGTAAGTAAGTACATATAGATTTCTATGTTTTCATTAAAATTTTATTTTACGCGATTACCTCAGGTCTCAAAGATTTTAAAAATTTAATTATTTAACTCATTTAATTCTTTTTCAAAATACTCGGTATAAATTTAGCGATGATTTTAAATGCGAGATAGATTTTTATATTTTAATACGTCAAATAATTTTAATGACATCTTTGGCGCCATTGGAACTCGAGCGTCGGCCATGATAAGTGACACATAAAATGGCGAAGGCTCCAAAATGTCTTCTCAGCGCCGACACGACGTGATGATGTGTCAATTTGACAACGGTCAATCGGATTAAATGACCGCGATCGGACATCGCATATTCGCCCCTAAAGCGGGACCACACACCAACAGGCATTGCAGAGGCGCAATAAAAGCCTTAAAATAGTTAGTTTGAACCAACAGCGTAAAATTTTTTTTTTTTTTTCTTTCATTATTTAAAATCATTAATGGCATTACTTTGTAGGACCTTTATTGAAAATGTTAATTAAAAGAAATATTTATATGGATGGTAAGTATTTATGTACCATGATTGTTTTACAATCATATAATTTCAATATCTCCAAAAATATGATATAAATAGTTACACAGTAATGCACAATTATTACACAAACTATAACCCTAAAAGTATTATACTTATATTATATTTCAGCCGCCAGTTAAGGCTGTGAGAACAGCACTATCTAGAGTAGCGTAGCGTATCGATAACGTTAGTGATGGACATTGTTAAATGGTGAGTTTTGTTGTTTTTGCTTGTTATACCTCATTATCATCTATCTTATATTAAGATTTTTTTATATTTCAGTTTAATGAAATTTAAGATAATAAGTGCATCCTTTACCTACTTCATCGGCAGTCATCCTGAGGAAGACCAAAGAACTCCTGAATGACTCAATGCTCCAAAATATTGCAGAAAAACGGCCTGGATGAAAGCGATACCCAGAACCGAAGAAGATACAGCCTGAGAACAAGAAGAGCCGACCCCAACAGCCTACCTAGGCAATGAGTTGGGACAGTGCTAGGAAGAAGAAGAAGTGCATTCATTACTACCTACTTGTTTGAGCCGCATCAGCAAATTCCCATCAACAACGTCACCCTTTGTCCCATATGTCTACACTATTTTTGTCAATGAGACACTTTTGCAGAACTGAATTTGGTCAGTCAATTACCACCGGCGTCAATTACTTTTCCCATTTGAAGTCGATTTCGCGGGCGAAGACTGTCCTAGTGATACAACTTTCGTCCTCTCCCGCAATCTCCAGAAGAACCTGGTCATCAAAATCCGAAGATCGACCCTTTCATGTCGTCTAAGCTGGTCTCAACAGCTTTTAAGCGAACAAACCACCCTCAGCAAGCCATTTCCCTGTCATCAGGCATCAGTGAGGAGACGACCGAGGAAGAAAAAGAAGAAGTTCAATCCCTCATCTGGTCCAAGATCGTCAAGAAGCATTTTCTCCTTTATCATAAGGCGACCCAGACCAGATCCTCGCCAGAGATCAAACACAAGGCGAGCAAAATTTTTTAAGATTCATTTTGGACAAACGGTTGAGCGTGTATGGCACCCTTTGCCCATCATCTTCTGACAGTAAATTTGACACTTTTGCGGCGCCATTTCGAATCGTTTTCCTTTTACAGTCCCCCCTCTCGGCCCACCCTTAACCCCACCCAGGCCTAGGGCCCGGCCGACAATATTACATACATTACGGTTATCATCCCCCGCCGGACGTCGGACGCGATCGGGCGTCATAAATCCCCACTCGTCATCCCTAGAACCTGATGACGTCACACTACGCCGGCCGAAATGTCCTCGTAATATATTGAAAGGATTTCTGAAACGTGTATTAATTTATTTTTATGATTTCTCTTATGATGGTGATGGACTTTGATCGTTTTGTCGAAAATGTCGTCCGTCACGTATCCATTACGAAATGAATACTGACGATTTATGTAATACTAGCTGTAACCCGTCAAAAATGACGCGGTAATTGACATGTCGGCTCCTAAGGAATAAATATTTATTAATTTTTCCAAGAAAAAAAATCTAAAAAATAAATTCCCAAAAAAAATATTTTTCGTAAAAAAAGAATTTTGGAAAAAAAAATCGTAAAAATAAATAGAATACTTAGCGCGGGTGATTATTAAGTTAAGGCTTTTTTCATATCGTATTAAGCTTAGTTCTGAAGTGATGAAAATATTTTAATTTGTCGAAGAATCCCAAAATAACTCTGGCAACATTAGTATAATTTTTATTTTTATTAAAGCACTTTTTATTGATAAATAAAATCAATATTAATTGATAAATCAAAATATTTCGCGACCAGTGGTCCCACCGTCAGGATTAATGTATAAATATATACGTTTATAAGGAAAGTATAGACATAAATAAAATATCATTTAAAGTATTTGTATAAGTAATTGGAAATCAACGTGAAAACAAATAAATTTAAAAAGTATCTATTTGCAAAAAAGATAATGTTATTTATAATATTCAATTCGTTTATCAACAATTTTCTTATTTCTAGTTTCTTCTAATTTCTAAACCCCCTATTAATATATACAAAAAACATTTAATTTCCAAAATATATTAGGAAAATCAAACACAATAATTTCGTTGTCTGTCCATCTTTCCGTCCGTCTGTCCGTCTGTCTGTCTATCCCCGTTACTTCGTATAAGGTCCATAATATCGTTCAAATTCACGGCTAAAAAAACGAAATTAAACGGTCGGAGATGGGGCTCGAACCCCGGGCCAGCAAAGCCGAAGGCGGCAACAATAGCGATGTTGCTATCGCTACCTCACCGCGGACCGTAAAAAATATATAATAAATGTATATTAGGGATTAGCAAAGACGCGAACTAATTTTACATCATTTTCAACAGCTAGTAAATAAATAATGTATGTCGTATTATCCAACCAATATATATACTGACGTCATACTATGACGTTCATACACTATAATTTGTAAATAAATAAGCACTATTAAGTTGCTGCAATTTCGATTCGATTTTCTTGGGTCACCTTGTTTTAAACATAATAAAAAATAAAGTTTTTTTAACAATTTTTTTTTCATATGTCATTATTGACCCTTCTATATGGTCCCATAGTGACATAAGAGTACAAAATATAAATATTTTATGAACATTTTGAATATAATATAATTACAAAATACACTTTTTATGATAAATTAATAATAAATTGTACCTCAATAGTAAAATAAATTGTAAATAATATTCAGAACAAAATAAAGACAGTCGCAAATCAATAAATACTAATTAAGAATGAGTTCTTGATTAGTAAGTTTTATTAAAATACAGAATACACAAGATCTTGATCTGTCTGGAAATGCTGAAGCGGGGCAAGGCAATAATCTAGGAGGTTCGAAAGAACAGCGAATTGCGTATATAAAGCAGCACCGCGCTGAGCAATAGAGTTGATTTGACATTTCGATCTATGCGATGTAAGCAGTGGATGACGGCTGCTGTGGTCAGTCGTGAAATTTGGGGGAGATATATACCGAGTGAAATAATCGAGCGAGTTCTTATCGATATTGGCGAAATAAATAAATGCGAATTCTATGTGCGAGAATTTAATGTTCTAACGATCGATAATATTGTTATATTTTAATTCGTTTAAAGTGACTTGTCGATAGAATAAAATAATTAATCATAAATTAATAAATTGATAATTAATTTCCAGTGTTTTCATTGCTCTCCCGCAGCATGACCAGTGACAATAGTATAATTTTACGTATGTGTTTGAAACTTATCTTAAGCGTGTGATTGCTTTTCATGCACCCGAATTTTATTTCTCTCCAAGTCCTTCACCGCCGGCCAGCACCCATCTCGCAAGTCACCCCCGCCGCCGCTATTGAGCGGTTCGAAGCCCCGCTGCCGACAGCGCACGACCATTCATCAAATTACGCGGCCGTGTGCAGCATCCACGCGGCCGACACGTGCCGTTTCATCCGCACGTCTGTATCACGATTGCCACAAATCAGGAGATGAAATCTGTATCAGGTTTGATATTTCGTGATCTGCAAATGGTGCCGCTTGTTATTTATGGAAAACACGATGTCACGTAATTTATATTTGCGCATAAATCTAGGCTCCAGCATTATTTCCACCGCCATTTAAATTCGTATAAGATGAACTCTATTCTGAATATATCAAGATTGTTGCAATCTGTAATTATTATCCCAGACCACAAGATACAGGATGTAACTACTTATTTATGTACTCGTAAATTTTCTATGAGAAATTGATATTTAGACCATCCATCCATCTTCAGCGTTACTACTAGAGCCTCCAAATTTTCGTGAAATGATAATATTATATTCGAATATATTCGTAACATTTTAAGAAAGAAATGATTTACTTCGGATGATAAATATATTCTATGTATTTAAAAAACTAACCTATAAAAACCAAGTTTTTATTTTACTCCCTTTCTTTGTAAATTAAGTTTACCATCATGTAATATGTAATAATTGATTGACTGAAAATGAAACATGTCTAGACAAATGTGTCAAAAATCTCTAAAAATATCTCTTTATTATTTGATTTCTTTCCAAAAAACCGAAGTGTTGTTAACTGACAAAATTTTAGATATGTTTATATTACTTCATATCTCACACCCCACCTACAAGTTTTTTAAAAATTATTTTGTATATAACTTCTTGTTTGTCGGCTCAAGTGTTTTTGAAAGCTAATACTAAAGAATAATGGAAAGCCGACTCCATCGTTGACAAAACAAAGTATGTTAACCGTAAGTGCTTATTGTAATAAAACTATTAAGATAAGCGTAAGATTAATAAAAAAGGAAAATGCCAAAGATGTCCGACAATTTACGGCGTTTACATCTTTGATGTCCGACTTCCAATAGCCGATAGCGGCACTTCTAGAGGAAAAAATCGTATACCTGAAAATGCTTGCATATGACTTCCAGGGTTCGTAAACTTTTGTTTCTTTTAGAAAAAATATTAAAAATCTTATAATATAAATATGTGTATCTTATAATATAAATATGAATATTTTACGAATACATTTTAAAACAGGCGAATATATTCAAGTTTCGAATATTCGAATTGGAGGCTCTAATACCCTTGGTGGGTCCTAACTGCCTCCAAGAAAGTCCTCCATGCTGCTCTGTCGCTGGCTGCCATTTTCCAGTTTCGCTGTCCCAGGGCCCGGCAGTCCACCACCGCAGTCTTGGTCTTCCGACACTTCTTCTACCCATTGGGTCATTAAACAACACCCTTTTTGGGGGCTCCAGATTATCCACACGGTGTTGACGTTCCAGCCAGCGCAGTCTGCTAATCTTAATGAATTTGACTACGCTGACGTTCTGGTTAAGATCATAAAGCTCGGTTTTGTATATTTTACACCATGTTTGACCGTCATTAATAGGTCCATATATTCGGCGTAATATTTTTCTTTCATATATGTCTAGTCTGTTTTTGACGTGCTTAGTTAATTAATGTCCAGGTCTCCGAGGCGTATGTTAAGACTGTTATAATTAATGTTTAGACACTTGAAATAAAATAAAATAAAGAAGGCTGCGAGGGTGCTAGAACAAGATGGCAATCGTCGTAAGCCCAGTGACTTCTCACATTGGGGATTCCGGTTTCGATTCTCTGGTCTCAATTAGTTCTACGTGATTTACTCAGGCCTGGGTGTTATTGTGAAATGTTTCGATTTAGTAATTGGGCCTCTTGGCCTGTTGAGCGTAAAAAAAGTATGTGAAACGAACGGAGTTCTTTTGGTATTGAAATATTTTATAAGGGTCGTTTGGGTGTGTTGAGATTCGATTCTCGAAGTTTTCGTGTCGTATTACAGCGTAAACAGGAGTGTCCAATTTGGTTCTAATAAAATTTCCGTGATTTCAATATCTGAATTCTTCCAACGACCGTTATAAAAAAATTTCAAAGCCAGAAAACAGTTTGTAGTTTTACATTATATCAAATTTAAAATAAAATGAACTACTTAGTTTTAAATCACATACCTGTATATATATACCTGTATATACATTTGTCTAGTCTAGTTTTGGTTGGCTCCAACCTTCATCTATAAGTATAATATAGACTGTCTATATTGTAATAATGATAGATTGTATAAGTATTATTGTATTATAGATTAAAATAGAATGTGAATGTAAGTATGTATAAAAAACTAAATATAGAATAAAGGTAATGAAAAAATTTGATTGTAAACAATGAAAAATGTATATATTTAAAATAAATATGTCGTATTGACTAACTCAAGAAAAAAAACATTAACGTTAAATCATTAATCAAACTTCTAACAACTTTTGAAATAATATATTCCATTTCATTGCCGATGAATCGGCGTTTATTGGACAAGAATAGATATTTGATTGCTTGATGCAAACACATAATACAAATTAATTAGGATTATATGTAACAACCCCCTCGGCCACTACCTATTTCACTAGATATATAGAAATATCTGTTCTGAAGTAGGTAGCTTTTTTTAACATTTTTTCCCTCTAGATCCTATATTTATTTTGAAAGAAAGTACATACAGTAAAAATCAAATGCATTTTTTTTAAAATATGAAAGTATAATGAGAGAAACTGGAAAAAATGGGAATACAGTTATACCTCGTTAATTCGAAATTCAAGGGACAAAAAAAAATTTTTGGCGAAATCGCAATGAAATTGCGAAATACGCCAAAAATCGTCAAACTCGTGAAAAAACATTAATTTTGTGAAAAACGTCTATATTTTTACATATTTCATGAAAACATTTTGAAAACGCAATATTTACTATGCTTATACGAAGACCGCGACATTTATATTACTAAAGTACTCGAAATTGATGTATCTGTAGTTCTCACTCGCGAAAATTTAAAAAAAAAATTGAATTTTGTGAACTAAAACGTTTTGTTTTACGGCGCAAGGGTCTAAAAATTATTTGGAATTAAGAATTAACGGGGTTTTAGAATTATCGGAATTAATCTACTATGAAATTAGCGTTTTGGGGATTGTGGATATTAAAAATTTCGAATTATGGCGAATTTCGAATTTTCGGGGTTTTACTGTAAACGCAAACGATAGTTTTATATTTCTTAAATGTGTTTGTTTTATATTATATTCATCACGTTAAAAGTGTTCAGCGGTCAAGACATGATTGCTACGATAGCGCAAATCAGTGATAAAAGACCCGATCGTCTGAGTAACGAAGGTTGGGTAATCTATATATTAATTAGAATATTTTGAGTTTGTTCAAATCTTTCAGAACAGTGCTGGATTTATGTCACAGAGACATTATTATTGATCACTTAAGCCAACCATAAAAAGACAGGTTATAAGTCCTGTTACACCCAAAATGACTTCTATACCTACTTTCCCATAATTAATACAGTTTCGTCTCTGTGAGATATCTATAATATACACTAATTTATATATTAATTACGCTAATGTAATATTAATTAATTATGAATCGTGAAACAATGTAGGTGTACTTACTATTTCCTACAAATGATTTTATAATGAAGATATTTAATTAGCAGCGAGGTGCGCTCCGACCAAACCACAAACCCCCGTGTTGGAAACAAGCGGGGTGCTCGCCACGTGGTGTCCCAGCTTCCGGGTCACGTGTTTCCGCAGATTTTAATGTTTTTCTGACACCGCGGATTAATGGTCTGGAAGCAGAGATAGTGATACCATTCATCGTGCATTGTATTTCTAATTAATAGTTGGTGCAGAAACAGCGACAATATTACTAATTGGGCATTCACTATGTACCAATTTCTAGACATTTTGTTTGAAATATTCTCATTTAATGTACACTTTACCTAATATCTTAACATCTAATATCTTTCAAATTGCTGTCTCAGCAGGGAAAGCAGCTTATAAAATTCATAAAAAAATTGCACTTACCGTTCTCCTACACGATAGCTTCGCTAAGTTTAATAAACTCGTTAAGAAATCACAATTAATTTGGTTTGAAGGAATGTATAGATTATTATGAATCTTAAAAATTTGTGTTCAACACTTTCGATCCTCAGAGAATGAACTTTATTAGACGGCGAGTGTAATTAAACTTATCGATCTGATCAAAACTTCTGTCAATCGGGCCAATCATTTCGTAAATTCCGTATGGAACGATTATTATCTATGCTGGACAATAAAATTGTTTACACCGAGTTTGGACGTTGATTTCGGTTCTAGCAGACCTTGAAAATTAATGTGTATTCCAGGTTATCATGGGCTCAGTCGGTACAATTATTATTAGACTATGCATCATAAATTCATATTTGATTAACTCATATAACTAATAACATGTCAAATCTGGCAATAATTTTGTCAATGTTTTAACATTATTAATTTATGATATTTTTTTCGGGTATATTATTTCATTATATCACAGATATGTATGCCGACGTGATTATACATTGACGTTTTTAAGGTAATGATTTATAAAGATGTGAATACATAGGAATACTTTTTGACAATTTTAAGAAATAACTTTGTGGAAACATTATTTAAGAGAAAATCTTATATAAGAATAGCATACTTTGTATAAAACCACTTTTACATGACTTACCAACATGTTTCGGTGCCAATGATCCCTTCAGCAAGATACAGCATATATTCAATATAAAAATTCATAGAAATGAATAAATAATTAAGTACTAACATGAAAACAAATTTTAAAGATAGCTGTTTGTAAAAAGGACCCGGTTATTTATTATATTTTATTTATTATTTACACTTTTTCTTATATGTAAAATTTATTAATGAATTATTTTTTATGTTTTTTTTACATTATATCCTGACGAAGGGATCATTGGCCCTGAAACATGTTGATATTTTCAATAAATAAGTGGTGAAAAAAAAGTATATTTTTATCAATTTTATTAATTATGTCAACACAAAATCCTTTTGCTCTTTTTAAAGAATATATTAAGTTTCAATTAAATATGTTTAAGTTACAATTATTTATTATTTTTAGGGAATTCTTAAGTAAGGAAGTAAAAGATATTGAGGAGCCAGCTACTGGTCCCACTATCCCCACCCTTTGGCCCGTGATGCGCGGGCCGCTGTGTCAATTTGGCGATATTGTTAATTTAGCAACAATGTTAATTTGGCGTTGTTCCGCCAGGTGTCACACTGTGTCCAGCTTACCATATAAATCAAACCGCGAGTTTCCATGACAAAATTTCATGCATAATCCAACCATTTCAAGAAATTTACCAGGTGTCCTTAATGCTCATTTTTTTATGCCTGTTGTTTTATGATGCTTTTCAGTATTCCCAAAGGTGCATATATCGATGTCTCAAGGTACTGATAAACATGCATGCTCATTAACATGCTCAAAACTAGCATGCTCTTACAACTGTACACACACTTGCTCGTTATTAGCATGCTTATCTTAAGCATGCTCATAGCTAAAAATCAAACACATGTTTATTACTAGCATGCTCTTGTCATAGAATAGAGACGCTCTTGTTCAAAATGGAAACTTTGCAAACTGAAACAAGAAATCAAAACAGTTCCCGAGTTTCCATTCGCACATTTTTGATTTTAGTTTTTATAATTTTTATCGTAAGATTTGAATCATTCATGTCTTTTTAATAAAATTTCATAAACATTTCTTCTTGCTATATTATTTTTACATAGCGGTGACTGAGTATTTCACAGACATTCGTGATTCCTATAATAAGTCATGAAAAGTAATGTTTTGTCATGTCCCCAACGTGCTATATTTGTTTCATCTGTCGCGGACTGAGAAGATCGTATTGATAATCAATACTAGCTGAATACTAGCGAATGATATTAGCATGCTCGTAAGCAAGCCTATTCATACGTGCTCAAAAGATACCCCTTCCAGTCGCAAATCAAATAAGCATGCTCATTACTAGCAATGTGCATACACACATGCAACTAAATAGCAATGGCCCTAGAAGGTCCATACTGTGCATGCTCACGTGCCACTATTGAGCAAGTGTATCAGTCCTTTAGGTGCATATTTATCCTCTGACAGACCTGCTAAGAGGCCAATAAATGCAGGGCGCGATTACAAAAACCGCTTCGTTACCGCCTCCCTCGCTTCAGTACAGTGGTACACCCCATCGGACAGTTGGGAGGCATTCGTTATAATTACAAGTTGCCAAGGTGTCGGTGGAGGGTCTGGCAAGAGCGGTGAAATATGCCTCCAGCGGCGCCCAGGGTGCGGAAACTGGCCTAAAAGGGTGCAAACTGCAAACTGGTCTAATGGGTAGGGGTGAGATAACTATTGTATCCCTCATTTAATAATTATTTTTTATACTGCGTAAAATTTTCTCTCTTCTAAATTCGGAATGTATTGCTACTGAAGAATGCTCAATATACAATGAAAATTAGCAGCAATACGGTACTAGTACTAGATAGCTACAGAGGGACCTCGGTTTTCGAACATATTTCATCTCGAACAATACAGTTTATTTGAGAAATAACGTCTCGGTTGTCGAACTTACCCTCAGCGTAATATATTGGAAAAGAGAATTAATATTCTGAAAAGGATGTAGCTAACCACATCGTAAACACTTAATAATGCCATGTCGCACTTTATCAAATTTTTAAAGAGCAGGTAAACCATACTATGGAGCAGGTAAGACAAATGAAAACACTGGAAATTATTTAAGCGATTTACTAATTAGTGATTAATTTATTATTGAATGGACAAAGTCACTCAACACGGATTAAATTTAAGACTTTTCTTTAAATTACACTATTTTGCAATATATCACTCGCTCTTAGAATTGTCAATTCTCGCTTGTAATGGTCGCATGTATTTATTTTGTAGCTCGCTTTCGACAGTCGCTTCGTAATTTCTCAACTGGACACACCTGGCCGTCGTCTCGCGACTTACTTCGCGCCGCGGCGTAGTCCCGCTATCTACACCCAAATCACATTGTTTTCGAACCTCCTAGATTATTCTATTCCCTTGTAGCGTTTAGGAGAAGGGTCCCATCGCTTCTAGGCCATTCCAGGCGTTTCCCCAATATAGTAAATTGCTATAGGCCGTTCCCAATCCTTCGATTGTGTTGTGACATGTTAAGGGATTCAGACAGCGCGCTATTATTTCTGCTTTCCATTTCGTTACAATACCTTATAACCACGTGATTCCCCTTCAAGACAACCAGTGACAGGCCGTAAGCCCAAAGACTTACTGATTAAAAACTTTTCAAAATTGTTTGATAACTAACGCCTTACTTATATTGTTGTAACTTAGCTGTGCTCTTCAGTTAGTCTAAATAATAACTGAAATTATGGTTTGAATTCAGAAATATCGCGGTTTTTCATTTTTACTCCCTTTATATTAACTCGTGGCGTCTGCTTGTCTTCTTGTCGAAAACTTTTTGGATCCATTTTAAACCCCTTTCCCGTAATCTAATCGAGCTGAAATTTGCAAGCAGACTCGTGCAAGAAGATCTATCAAATTTTCGTTAAAAAAATTAATAAATTGATGGATTTTTCAAATTTTTAATGTTTTTTTCATACAACTTATTAAGTTGTATGAAAATATTTCAACGCTTCTGGTAGACGCGAAACCTGATTATAGTATAATTTTGGATTTTTGGAAATTTTTTATTACTCCCTTTCGTAGCGTCGCCCGACCGGAGCCCAACGCGTAAGTTAAGAGAAAAAAAAATGTTTCAACTAGTAAATGAGAAAGGGAGTATAATAAAAACTTGGTTTTTATGGGTTACTTTTTTTGTTTTTGTTTTTTCCTTCTAACATCACATTATATGAGAGAATTTATTAAATGTCAATGTTTTTTTCAGCCGTACGCGCGGTGCAATGTGAACCCTTCAATAAAAATCACCCGCGTGTGTCAAATGTCACCCGATAACCAATCACACGTCGAACACTAACTAACGACGGATTGGTTAAATAATAATTGATTTCTATCAATTAGTAGTAATGACGTTAAGGGTTATCGCTTCCAATTATTTTATCCACCCCAACACATTAACAACGTGAAAAATGAGATTTTCTTTCGATTGCTCTTTTTCGCTTATTTTGTTTCGGCTCGTGATTCGAATGACTAATGATAAATATATCCCAGCATATAGTTACATTTATAATATTAAATGAATGCGGATGTTATTAGACGAAACCTGTGCTAAATTTGGTATTACAATGAATTTGTGATAACTATTGTGAAATATAAATAAAAACTTAAATATTTGGTAAAACAGTTTGATATTTGGGCAGTATTATTTACTGACAATCTGGACCCTGATACGGAGATCAAATGCAGAATAGAGACAGCCCGTGCATCTTTTAATAAGATGAAAAGTATACTCTGTAATGACGACTTAAACTTGAAGTTGATCGAATTTCGAACTCTTAAATCGAAATTTAGAGTTCGAAATGTGAATACATCGTAAAATGCTAAAGATATCCTAGACTGACATGACTAGTAATAATGAACTTCTACGTAGAGCAAACAAAAACAGACAGTTACTCAACACAGTAAAGCTACGTAGAATTTCATACTTTGGTCATATAATGAGAGGCCAAAAGCACTCCATTCTTCAGCTCGTCATGAAGGGGAAGATTGAGGGTCGCAGAGGGGTCGGAAGGAGGCGGCATTTCTTGCTCCGAAAAATCGGAGAGTGGACCGGGATAAGAAGCGTTGTAGGGCTGATCCGCACCGCCCTGGATAGGGAAACTTTCTCCCAGATGATCGCCGACGTCGGGGGAACCGACAGGGCACATTAAGAAGAAGAAGAACATGATGTGGACCTAACAGATTGGTACTTCCTCAAATCTTCCGCCACTACGGTCAGTCCTCCGCTGTCTTTTTCCAGCTCGCGATGTCCACTTCATACACTTCTTGGTTAAAGTTATCCTACCATCTTAGGTCATCCGGGAAATAGGTTTGCATGAAACACTTTTTTCATTAGTCTAGATTGTTGTAGGTTATTTAAGGGATTCTGACAGTGCACAATTCATTTCGTTACATTGTGATAAATTATACTGAGACCAATAATTTATCCCTCGTTTTTGCTAAATCTGAGTTATGTAAAATACCTCACTCTTGATACTAGCGACTCACAGAAGAGTTGTAAATGACGCTGCGCTACGCTACACCTCGTTTTCAATTTACTTCTTACGAATCTTACGTTAATGCATCTTCATCCTTGTTACAGAGTACCAGAAGAATAAAAATAGGAAATATTAACGTATAAAAACGATATTACAAATTATCCTCGTCTCAGATGTTACATTGATTGACACATCGATACAGGAGGTTGGATCAGGAATGATAAATGATATGATGGAGAAACTCATTGTCGAAAATAAATTGATATTCCAGACACATTAAGCTCTTTATTCATCCACGGAAATATTACTACAAGACAATACAATTTCGTGCCGCTTGTTATTATGTACCATAATGGTTTTATTTTCTAGTTAAAAAGGTTTTGTTTGAATATTTCATTTTCATGTTATTTTTTGATACATTGATATCACAATGGATTTGTAAATATACAATTTAAATATATTAACAGAATATGACCGATATTTTTTGAGATCATTGATGTAATATTTATAAGAGAAACTGAAATAGTCTCATCTCGTTCCTCCTCTTAATGGTTGATTTGTGATTTCGGTATCATCAAACCTAATAGCTGCCCTCGTAGCCCAGTGGGTATGACACTGGCTTCTCACACCGTGGATTGCGGATTCGATTCCACAATTAATGTATGTGATTTACTCAAGCCTGAATGTTTTTTGATGTTTTTTATTTTTATAATTAGGTTTCTTGGCCTGTTGAAGCGATATATAGATAAAAAAAAACTAGCGAGCGTTACAGTAGTCGCATACGATGTGTAACATTTGACATCTCATAATTAAAAATATCAATTGAGCAGCGACAGAAATTAACATCAAAATTCAAAAAAGCTAATACCTGTGTATTTATTACTTTGTAAATACAAATAAAGAAAATGTATGTGCATTTATTTATTATTGCATTTTGCCGAATTTGGTAGGTACCGGATATCTACGTATGCATTTTGGTTAGAAATGTGTTTGGTCAGTTATATGTTTTTATTTATTTTCATAGACGGCGGTAGTGTGCCGCCATATTGTATAAAAATTTAAATAAATATTTAAAAATAATCACATAAGGTACATAACATTTGAGAATAGTATTGTTTAAGGATAGTTATTGTTTAGTTTAAGGAAAAAAAAAAGTTTTTATTGGATAGTTTCGAAGATATAAGCCAAAATATATCAAAGTTACAACATCTACACGCTTGACACCAGCCCCGTAACATATATACAAAATCAGAAGCGCTGGCTATTGGAAGTGTGCGTCTTCGCTGTGATGGCACTTGCTGGACGTTGATTTGTTTATAAACGATGATTGTTTCCATCGCGCTTCCCTGGCGCCTTATTTCCTTTTATGTATTTCCATCCTTTTTTACAAAATCACTGCCACAGATTGCAGGAAAGCGGGAGGAAAGATGTTACACATCAAAAATACAACAATAGATAGAAGGAGAGAGGCTCCTCCACTTAGCTCTCACTCCAGTGGAAACTTAAGTGGCAATCGTCCTACGTGAAAAATGCACATCATGACCCCACAGAGAGACAACCTGGTCTCTCTCTGCCTCGTAAACTCTGGTCTTCCATCAACAGTATGAGGTGCTCCCATGGCCGTTGCGCTCACAGGATGCACAGGTGGAGCCTTAAAGAGTCAGCAATGTGTGAATGCGGTGCGGTGCAGGCCACCCAACATGTGGTCAACGAATGCCCGCGCCACTCATTCCCCGGCGGAACAGACGAGGCCCACAGAGTGGCTCCTGAAGCCCTAGACTGGCTCACAAATTTAGAGATCCCCCACCGTACGAAAGAAGAAGAAGAATACAACAAACAATCATTGAAAAAAAAATTTTTTTCACCATAACCCCCGTTTCCTCTACTCGAGTTATTAATCAAATAAATAATAAGTTAGTTATTTACATTAATAGCAAAACAATTGAAATAACTATACATATTTTTAAAATAATTATTCTGAATTTGCTAGAATAGAGATGACAGTTACAAACTGTCAAGTATTTGGCGCCTTGTTCTTACGACATTGATTCAACCCTTGAGAGACGTCGCAGTAAGGTCCGCCGACGTAACTAGTACATGTTGCACACTGGCGACCTCTATTGAAGAAAAAGTGAACACTCCATAAAAAAGTGCATATAATTTACGCCCTCGAAAGAAGTAATCAGTCCGCCCTCTACCTCCGCGGGTAAAGGTCGTCCTCCTGATGATGTTGAATAAGAATCCAACGAAACGTCGAGAATCGTTTCTCGGAAAAACATACGGTTCGTACAAAATATCCGCAACCCGTTACAGTTAAATATGTCTAACGACCGTAATAACAACCTTAACCCTTTAATACCTTTATGAAATTGATTGTTAAATTTCACACACATAAATTAATAATTTAATATAATAAATTAAATAATATAATTAGAAATTTTGGAAATAATAAAAAGTATTAATAGTAAATTGAATATTATAAACAACCAGGTCCTTTTTACAAATAATTATTAAATTTGTTTTCGTATTCATACTTAATTATTTATTCATCTCCCAAATATATTTTTTTTGTTTGACCATTGGCCTCGAAACATGTTGGTATTTCCAACAAATCAGTGTTGAAAGCAAAGAATATTCGATTTGATCAAATGAAATTAATATAATTAAACGAACAGTGGTAGTTTTTCGAGTATTCAAACTAGACGATTGATTATGTGCGCTAGTATGGAAAGGCTCTGTTCCAGCCACGAGCTGTACGTGCCCATTGTAGGGGGCGGTTTCAATTAATAATTAATTATTCTGTACCTCCCTTCCACATTAATGCGTGCGGTCAGTATAACGATGGAACGAAATGATTTTCAATCAATTTGTGGTATTTTGCACTTGCCAAACGCCATATTTGCAAATTAATTGTGTTTTCCTGCGCAATTTTGTAAATATACACCAAATTACATCGTCAAACGTGCTTACAAAACGCTTTTCAAGTCAATTTCAATAAAAATTGCTCCATGTTGCAGAGCATATCATTTCGTAACTTCAACGCGCTTTTTTCAATTACTAACTCAAAACACAGGACATTTGTGATGTATGCCTAATCCCAGGATATGAACTAATTAAAAAACCATATGGTTGTAATTATCTTCAGTGCATTCAGATACTTTGTGTCGACCGACCCTAAACTAGTCCCAATGCTTACAGCCCACTGGCTCATGGAAGAGAGAGCTTGTGCTCTTCTCTTTTACAGCCGCGCCCCCTTGTATTCTCGGTAATGTCACCGGCCTGAATGAACCGTAACTTCAAAAGCATCGTCCATTATCTATATATATATATATATATATATATATAACTTTAAATCTATTCATGTATACGGCAGGCGAGTGCACTCGTTTTTGAAGTAAGCATGAAAAGAAAGCAACATTAAATATTCATCTGACACAAAGTTACGAGATATGAATGTCTGAATAATCTATGTATAATACAAATGCTTCAGAAATGTTGTTGCATGTAGTGCACACATTGTCAGTATAAAAACTAGCAGAATACCGAAAACGTACGAAGTAGCGAAATGTACAGATTATTTTAAAGTACATAATATATAGATTATTTAATGTGCCGAAATTATTTATTATTTACATTATTTTATTGAAGTGACTCGCTATTACCTAGGTGGTCTTCCAGAGAAAAGTTTTACCCTATTTGGCTGCAAGAAAAGTATCTTACAAAAAAGACCAAATCAGTTTTCTCATAATACAGTATTATGTGAATATACTTGAAATATACATTTATGACAGTCGTTTCGTGAAGAGGTTTTCATCCCAAGGAAGTAGAACCTCGTTTTTCGGCTTGTGCGTCCCAACTTTCCCTCTCCTGCACGGCATATAATTCCTCTCCACGGACGAACAGATAAAAGAAAAGCAGTGCCGTTATCATTATCCCGTTTAACGGCGCCGCGACGCCCTTCGCTCACGACGCCTCCTCTTCCCTCCAGCGCCTCCTCGCCGGCGTCCTGTTGCAGGGCTTCCGCTCCCCCCGCAGCCTGGAAGTACACTTATGATCGAGTTACACGAGCCTCCATTTTCGAGCTAAATCTTTACATCCACGAAATTGAAAAATGCCACGGAAATTGTGCACTCTTATGTAATACTGTGGAACATGCTCGACATGAAAGGATTTTGCATCTTTGAAGAATAAAGCAATACACTGGCTGCCAAATCTTTATTAAATTTTCTTGTTTGTTACTTTGTGACTTTACTCTAAATTTAGTTTATAACTTTGTCAATGTACGTACGTTCTCAATTTACTACAAATAATTTACTTACCATATCAGCTGACTACGCATATTTATTGTATACTAGTTATAACCCGTCAAAAAGACGTGATTTAATTATACAGGGTGTCCCGTATTTCGACGTCGAGCCGAAATCGGGTGATAGGCCAAGTCATATTAGTTTTCGGAAAAATATTTAAAAAAATCTAAGTCATGTGTTTTTAAATTATAAGCATCTAAAAAAAATCAAAAATATCTACACCCTGTGACGGTCTTTTCACTCCTGTTGCTACGAATCTTTATTTTTCTTAATTTTTTATTATTATGTAATCCTGAATAATGCTTCTGTAAACTTTTGTACAAAATTCAAAGCCAACTAGGTACTCCAACTTGGAATAAAATGACCAAACCAAGTATTCAAAATCAATACTTTGTCCAGTTTGTTAATATATATATATAAAAATATATATATATATTGTTAAAACTGACTGTTTTAACAATATATATATATATTTTTCTGATAACTCTTATGACTTGGCCTATCTTCCGATTTCGGCTTAACGTCGAGATATGGGACACCCTGTATATTTTGGCCGCCGGTAAGGCTGTGAGAACAGCGCTGTCTAGAGTAGCGTAGCGCCTTGATAACGTTAGTAATGGACATTAATAAATAGAGAATTATGCTTTTTTTGCTTCTTATAATTCATTATTAGTACCGTGAGTTAATTTTTGGGGAACTCCTAAGAGAGGGCACAACTTGTACTATATCGCACTGGGGCATATTGTTACTACACTCATGTCAAAGTACTCTCATGTAGCTTTGGTTTTCAGTATGTCATTTCGCCCAAGTGTATACAATAGATTTTTATAGCATTAAATATGTCGAATAACGCATCAACAAAACAGCATTTTCGGGAAGTTTAAGCAATTGATAGATGTATGGGGCAGATATTCAAATGTTGTAATATTTTTCTTTGTAAAACACTCCGTGCATTATAAGCATCAATTCGAATAAATAAATAAAAAAAACAAGAGATTTTATTTTGATACGCGTGATTACGGAGCTTACTTCCGAAACAGTAAATTTAATATTTTTAGTGCCTTTAGTAAAAAATCAAATCAAGTTTTATTTTACTCTTAAATAATGGTATCGAACGGCATGCGTTAAGAAGCCCCACAACATGATTTTCGTATTTGCTCTCGATTTGCTAAATTTAAGGTAAACATATTAAATCATTTTGCAAAACCCGTAGTTCAACAGGCTTTTAATCAATTTTATTATGATTGATTCATTTACTCTTGAAGCATTTCCTTAAAAAAATATGAACAAATATATTTTATAACATCAAAAATATTATAATCCCGAAACACTTTTTTAGTTTTCATGCAATAGGGTTATCTTTGGTGCACTTAATCTCTATATTTTCAAATAAAGACCGTATATTTTATGAACAAATTGATTATATAAAGTTTGAAAAATAAGTGGTGCTATTCAGACATTTATATTTTTCTACAAGTTGTTAAATATATCGTTTTAAAAAAGACAAAAATTAAATGTTCTGTTTCCTATATGCAGTATCCATAAAACCATTAAAACATCGATTATTTTAATTAAATTTTACATGCCTACTAAGAAAATTTCACTGTTATTAATATAAAAATATTCAAAAAATTATACCTCATACTAAAGAATTCGAATTAATTAGAATAATTTTCTTAGTACGCGTGTAAAATTGAATTAAAATAATCAATGTTTTAATGGTTTTACGGATACTGCAATATAGGAAACAGAACGTTTTATTTTTTTCTTTTTTAAAACGATATATTTAACAACTTGTCGAAAAATATTAATGTCTGAATAGCACCACTTCTTTTTCAAACTTCATATAATCAATTTGTAATCTATTGCATGAAAATTAAAATAGTGTTTCGGGGTTATATTTGTTATTATAATATACAGAAGAGGAACGAAAGTAGATTGAATGCAGTGGAGATGAGGTCCCTTAGACGTATGTGTGATAAATCCATGTACGATAGAGTAAAGAATGAAGATATTAGGAATGAATGTAAAGCTGATCGTAGCATAATACATAGAAAAAAAATAGGGTCGCTCAGGTGGTTTGGGCATGTTGAGCGAATGAATGAAGAAAGAATGGTAAGAAAGATATATGATGCAAGTGTTGACGGCGCCAGAAAGAGAGGGCGACCAAGGAAGACGTGGCATGACCAGATTAACCAGATACTGGAAGATGGTCCTGTTAGAAGCCTGAACAACCGTCGAGCTTGCATGCGAAGATGTATGAATGTAGACGAAGCGAAAGTTGTATGTCAGGACAGAAGAGTGTGGCGCTCTATCCTCTCTGTCTATCCCCACGGGGAAACGGCGTGATGGTAAGTTAGTTAGTTATAATATATTTTTTAATGAAATGCTTTAAGAGTAAATGGATCTATCATAATAAAATTGATTAAAAGTCTGTTTAGTTATGGGCTTTGCAAAATGATTTAATAAGTTTACGTTAAATTTAGCAAATCGAGAGCAAATACGAGATTCGTGTACTGGGGGCTCTTAATGGCATCTTCAATATCCTCCGTGTCCAGGAAGGGACCAATTAAACATTGAATCACAATGTACATTCCTCTCTCCAAAATACTTTATCCTCGACTATTTTCCCAAATTTTTTCGACGCTCCAAGGATTTCGCAGGCGACCTCTCGTCCTTGCCGCCGGCATCCGTCTGAATTGGTCCCAAATCTTTTAATTTAAGAGACCTCGATTTACGTGACATAAATAATGTTGAAAAAACCGCCCGCGGCGGGCGGGCCACAGGATACTGTGATTCTCAGCCATTGTCGCGGCGCGGTGCGGAGTTCTTTATTTTTGTACTGGCTGGCGGTACTTTTTACATGTCGGTTGCTAAGGAACAAATATATATTTATTTTTATAAAAATATACGGGGTTATTTGGAAAATATTAATTACCTCTCAGGACTGTGTTTCTGCCTTGATTATGAGTCGAAAATGTTCAAGCTATCGTGACCTAATATCAATAGTTACGGAGGTATGTGACATCAAAATTGGCATATTTTTTTTCAATATTTCTGACTTATTTTTTGTAAAACGTTGGACTATCATTACAGTTGCCTGGTGAATTACGTGAAGAAATACTGTGCACAATTTCAAAATTATCGGTCCATTAGATTTTGAGTTATGGCATATACGGACTTCAAAAATGACAGCTTTCAAAAAACGTTTTAAAGTTTTGCACACTATAAAATTCAAAATAAAATTCGACAATTATTTTATACTTACACATATTCGTCGATACCAGGTCTGTACAGCAAAGAACTTTAATCAAGAAGATCTAGAGCATCTTTTTGTCTCAATGTTTATGTTTATGTTAATTTATATAGCGCTGTTTTTGCGTAAGAGACGCTTCAAAGGCGTTTTACAGGTGCGACATCCCTAAAAAAATGAGTTTTTAGGCTCTTCTTGAAGAGTTCCTGGTTCTCCGTAGATTGCAACACTGGAGGCAGCTCATTCCACATAGCTGGGCCCGCAAAGCTGAAAGCACGTTCCGCAAAGTTAGTGGCTCCAGGTCTCCTTGGTACTACCAGTCTGCAGAGTGCCTCCGATTTAGCTGACCGCAGTGTGAGCCGTCTTCCAGTGATATTGTCTGGGATACAGAGGTCGATCAAATATTGCGGTGCTTTTCTTTGAAGACTTTTGTACACCGTCAGAGAGAGTTTGAAATTTTTCCGCTCCGGCAGGCAAAGCCAATGTAGCTGCTTTAGCATTGAGGATATCCGCGAGAACTTTGATGCCTTAAATATAAGCCTCGCCGCAGCATTCATCACTGACTGAAGTCTGTCGAGCCGAGTCCTAGGCTGTCCTGCATATATTTAGTTACAATAGTCCAGCCGCGAGATGACGTACGCACTAATCAGTGACTTTCACCATGGTGATAGAGAAAGACAACGTGCTGCCTTTTCTTGATGTTGAAATAAAAAAGAAAGCAGATGGGAGTTTCGGACACAGAGTTTATAGGAAGCCTACACATACCAACCGTTATCTACATGCGAACTCCCACCATCATCCTGCTCAAAAAAGAGGTCTCATCAACACTTTGGCCACGAGGGCCAAAAGGATATGCCAAGATGAATATCTACAGGAGGAAATGATGACACTCAGCGACGCACTGGAAGGCAATGGTTACCAGAAGCGACAGATACAACGCGTCATAAGTACGAGGTCTGTTCGCCCTGAAAAACATACAGAACCTGAGTGCAAAGGCATCGCCTTTCTGCCTTTTGTCCAAAGCGTTACAGACAGAATTGCCAGAGCTCTCAAGAAAAGAGACATTAAGACAGTTTTTGGTGCCCACTTCAAAATTAAAGATATGTTGAGATCAGCAAAGGATCGAGATCGCTTAGAAACGGACGGTGTGTATAGACTCGATTGTCAAGACTGCGATAAAGTATACGTGGGGCAAACGGCGCGTACCATTTCCAAAAGGGTCAACGAGCACAAACGGGCATGCAAACTCGGTCATCCAGAAAAATCAGCACTGGCTGAGCATTTTCTGGATACCGGCCATCATTTTGCATTCGAACCGAAAATCCTTGGAAAGCCTAAGAGTCACCATGCGCGTCTTATCAAGGAAGCACTAGAAATCAACAAGCATCCGATAAACATTAATAGAGATGATGGTCTCATACTAAAAACATCTTGGTATCCGGCGCTTCAAAGTCATTCTCGTCGCAGAATCCGCAGAGATAGTGATCAGACAACAGATGAATCATACATACAACACAATACAAACACATCATGACTTCGGCACGGTATTGCAAGCCGTTACTTAACCACAACACCAACATTCAAGACAACACATCAGCCCTGATGATGGACCCTGCAATGGGATCCGAAACGTCGGCCCGAAAGGTCGTAACAACACGGCATAATACCCCAGTAAACACAAACTTGAAGATTCTGAGTGGCCGTGAAAACCTAAGAACATTCTTAATCAGTGACTTTGCTGCGTCTGGGGGAAGGCATTTTCTCAAAACTTCCGACGACGACGTGTTTGTTTTTCTTTATATATTTTTCTCTAGTAAAGTAATGTCGCCTCATGCTACAATACTACGCTATTAAATTAGCACACCGCGTGCATATACTTCGCTTTAATCACACAAGCAGCCTGAAACCGGCGCCGCGATCATTAAAATGTCCGGCAGAAATCAGCGCGCATGAATTTTCAATTACGTGAAATATTTCGACAAGTTTCCGTTCCCTGCAGCAATTTGCAGGGGCATAAAAGTAAAAATGTCGTTCCCCTCCCAAAATGCAAACGTTCGTTTGGTAGTACTTGGTGCACGTTTCACCTTTTAAACTATTCATTAATTTCTTTTTTCTTTCTGTTTCAGATGCAAAAGGTGCCACACGTTTTAATGTGAGTGTTTAAACTGGGTTTATTAAATTCAAATGTACGAAATCTAATTAAGAGATTTTGTATATTTGGTACGTGAGGCTGTATTATGCATGCAATGCTGCTAGAGCAGAGAAAACTATATTGGTCAGATTGCGTAGCTCTCAAACTACGATACATTTTATTGTCTTTTGTTTACAAAATTATATTTTAAAAAACACAATCTTATACCTGACTTTGTAAATTGTTTCACCGGACGTGGCTGTGGGAGGCAAATGAAACACTTAATTTTATTTTTATTTATTTACTAAAAAATCTTTAAAAACGAATTGATTCAGAGCACTGCTCTTTAATTTACAGTTACTAAATGTTTCTGGAATAATTCACACAATACAACTTAAATAAAATGATAAAAACTTTGTAAAAAAACCTTTTTTTAAATTTTCGCAAGGTTTTTATCATTATATTCGTGATAACATTTTATAAAATGATAAAAACTTTGTAAAATAACCTTTTTTTAAATTTTCGCAAGGATTGTATCATTTTATTCGACTCGTATTAAAGCGAATGAATTTTTCGTAATCGACATAAGTTACTGTAATGATAGTTCAAGTGTTTGCAAAAAATAAGTCAGGTATATTGAAAAAAAAAATGCAAACTTTAATATTGCATATCTCCATAACTATTGATATTATTTCATGGTTGCTTGGACATTTTAGACTAATAACATAGGCAGGAATCTATCGGCCAAGTTTCTGCTGCTAGCTCTGGTATACTTGTATATTGGCGAGTTCTTATTCACATAAAATAATGAGAAAAAACATAATTTTATTCAATAAATAAACAAGTAGGTACATAATATAAAAACGGTTTCAATTTAGAAGACATTTTCATTATTTACAGCATTTGCCAAATTATTTGTTTTATCGAAGGTTTTTTAAATCCGCATTAGAATGAAATATTTTGCAGGAAACAATAATTATTATCGAATCAAGACAGAACAACCTCCTTGTATGTACCAACTGCATGTTGGCTAAAATAAAATCGATGATGTAAAGGAATATGTGATTACAATATATTATATTATTTTTTATATCATCATCTATGGCCAAGTCGTGCCTGTTTTTGGGCTAAACCAAAAAAAAACAATTTTATTAACCATTTTTAAGAGACTTCAATCCACTTTTCTCATATATAAATAGCTTCGTCTCTGTGAGGCTTCAATAATTCATCCTTGATTAATTTTTTAAATTAATTTCATTCACGCACATTTAATGGTCATCATTTCAGGATCCTTCCCAAAATAATACTAAGCGTACTACGTATCTTGTTGTATTCATCTGAAGGGGAACCCGACCTTAAACTGTCTTCTGTCCGTCCAATTTCCTGTGGAAACAATTGCTTCCTGCTGAAGAGCCTATTATCTGGGTCCTCCTGCCCGCGAGCAGGACCGCCGAGGGTCGATGATTTGTTTCCTTTGTCCAGTTCTAACCCCCGCTTTGCCGATTCCCGCCCGCCGCAAACGCTTTCCTCTCGGGACGATTGCAGCGTTTGGTTAAATGAATTTAGCCTGTTTTGTCAATTAAATGGGCCCTTCTTTACCGACGGAATTCGCATTTTTTTCTTTATTTTGCGGTTCTTTCCCGAACCCTCCACCCCTGCGAGGGTGGTGATGTCCGACTGTGACGGGGTGTTTTATTTTGCTCCGAGGTGGAGGAATAATAGTGTGCCAAGACACAAGTGAACAGGTGAGAGGGTTGATTTAGTACGGGTGAATGCCATCGAAAAATGCTAATTTTACCGATGAAACCCGATTTATAAAGTTGGTTTGAACCATATTGAGTATCATCACCATAACACACGTAATACGATATTGTCACCTGTCGTAGCTGAGGGAGGAATGTATGGAATACACTGGAAATTCATTAGCGATTTATTAATTAATGATTAATTAATGTATAAATACATTATTATCAATAACTTTGTTGCGTAATTTATCACTCCTCTATAAACTATTTATTGTCGCTGGATAGCATTTTCGACAAATGCTATCCAGCGTTTGTCGAAAATGTAATAAGTACTTTGCTTTATTAATCTGCATGTCGCTGGTATCACGCACGCGTTGATAACACTGATTGCCTGTCGCTAATCTCGTTCTGGAAGAATCGTCAAAACAAAACTAAACAATAGCCGCGACATGGCTTTTGTCCTGACATACAACTCTCGCCTCATCCAGATTCATACACCTTCGCACACAAGCTCGACGTTTGTTGAAGCTTCTAACGGGACCATATTCCAGTATCTGGTTAATCTGGTCATGCCGCGTCTTCCGCGGTCACCCTCTCTTTCTGGCACCGTCAACACTTTTGAGGTATAAAAGCAAAGGCAACAATAACCAAAAAAAATTGTGCGCAGTCATTGAAGATTACTAATTTATAATGTACTGAATTCGAGATTTTATAGGAAACATAGGCTATAAATTTATAGGAAACATGATTTTGGAAGGGATAAATTCATAAAATCTATAATTCAGTACATTTTAAATTGGTAATATTCGGTGACTGCATTCAAAATGTTTTTTGGATGTTGCTGCCTTTACTTTTTTACCTCACACTTGTGTTATATTCCTCATTCGCTCAACATACCCAAACCACCTGAGTGTCCCTTTTTTGATTATATTAATCATGCTAGATCATCGACATAATGAGATTCAAAAATCAAATAACGGTTATTGAAAAACCATCTCTACAAAAATTACACAATCGTTTAAAGTCTGGCCTACAAACATGCATCCCTTACCTCGAACCGATTTTAAAGACGTATTCACGTCAATGTATCCCATCGTTGAACGTATATATTTGAAATACAGTCCCCAGACACCATTAATTCCATCTCCCGCGGGCGGCTGCCCCGGCGCTGACTGGTATTAAGTAAGATTGTACGGCGAGCGGCAGTGACGTGAATTGTGTTTCCATTTTGTATTACACCGCTGCGCGCGCCCGACACGGAGCCAGCCGGAAGTCGGCGGACAACTTCCTATCGGGAAACTGTTTCCGGCGCCGGCCGGCACAATGCCTTCATGCGTCGTACGAGCGAGCCGCGGCTGGATGCTTTCCGCCTTTTTCACGATAAAAGCCCGCGGACCTGCATTCAGTCATGCGAAGAGGTACTTCTCCCTGCGCTGGAAACGGTCCTTTTAGCGCGCGTTTGATGGTCTAAATATAGCAGTAAATAGTTACAAATTTATGTTTGTTTCGAAAAATCCTAGAGCATTCGTGTAGAGTATGAAACGACATCTCTTTCAAGATATACTTTAGATATCGCCTTTTATATAAATAAAAAAAACATTTAATACTGACAATTAAACCACAAAATCCAACCCAATTAGTCATTACTCGTTCACAAAGTAGGCTATTAAACAAATATTAACTATTAACATATTCAACACATGTCAATTTTCTCGGTTTCTGGTTCTGTCTCGATTCCAACTGATATATATATATATATATATATATATATATAATTTCAGGCGAAACGTCGGTTGACGAATGGTCGTTCTGAGGACCAGATTTTGACGCTGGTTATCCCCAAAGAAATTAATACTAACATATATATATATATATATATGTTAGTATTAATTTCTTTGGGGGTAACTCGCGTCAAAATCTGGTCCTCAGAAGGACCATTCGTCAACCGACGTTTCGCCTGAATCACAACAGGCATCTTCAGGGTGTCTTTTTAATAAATTTCCGTCACGAGGGGCAGTGCGAGCACGTCCGTTCGTATCGGAAGCTTATTACCAAGTGAGGTCTGGTAAGTCAAAATCTAAATTTGGGTACTTTTGTCATTATTGGCCTTAATGGTTTTTGGGAATTCCGTATTAAATATTGGGTGTTCCCGGCCGTTGTTGGCCTTAATGGCGTTTGTCTGGCTCCTTGTGATACGCTTTGTACTCGATGTTGCTTCTATTGTGTCGGTGGTTATATTTCATTGATTTTTGCGCGTTAATATATTATTTTTACTATGAAATCTACTGTTGAATAAAATGTTTTTCCATGCCGTTGGGAGACGTATACCATCATCTTTATTGTTGATAATATTTATTCTTTTATATATATCTGTCACCGAAAACAAAATATCTAGCCTTCTACGCAGTGTAAAAGACAAAATACACCTATATATATATATATATATATATATGACGAACTACTTTCTGAAAAGGACTTTTAAACTTTTCGACGTTTCGAACAGGTAGCACTGCTCATTCTCAATGGCCTCTTATTTTGAGTCCTGCCCAAAACTGGACGAGTAAACCCGACTGTTCGGGGCAAGAGCCAGAACAAAAGTGAAATAAAATCCTAATTGGTGCTAAAAATAATTGATTTTTATTTATTTGTTTAATAGCCGACTTTGGGAACGGGTAATTACTTTACTAATTAGTTTTTCTATTATTGTTGAATTTTGTGGGTCAATTTTCAAAGTTGGGTTTTTTCCAGTAATTGCAGTATTACATCTGTTTGTCTCCAGGTATTTGGTATTCTTATGGAATCATTTCTGCCGTTCATGTTATTTCTATGAATGAAAATTTCTATTGCTTCTCGGTATATGCGCGATGATTCTAAGTTTAACTTCAAGCAGTTTTTTTTTTTTTTTTTTACGGTTTTAATTTTTTTTTTTTTAAATATTTATTACATTAAACATATGCCAAACTGCACAGCAGTTTTACGGCATGGTTGCCTTCAATATTTGACTATAATTTTTATTTTATAATGAAGATAGTAGGTTATTATCGAGTGTTGCATATTTTTTTACAAGTGATACATGATATGTAATTATAAATTAATGTAAGATTAGGTTCATAGCTTTAATATATATTCTTTTAGCTTGTACTTTTTTGAAGCCAATGGAGTTTTTTTGTCTTGCATCATCTCAAAGAATTTTTTATCTAATTTATTAAAGATTCTTGGCACAATATAATCTCTTTTCCTTTCGCCATACACGTTGTTAGTGATTGGTATTCTCATTGTTCGTCCTGTCGATCTGGTTGCATAGTTATGGTGCGTGTCAGTGTGTATATTAATATTATTTATCATTTCTTCTAGTATTATATTATATTTTACTCCTAATATTATATTATATTTTACTCCTAATATTTAACTATAGTTCGTTACGCTCTTGCTAGCGTAATGTTTTATACGACACCAAAATGGCGCCGACAGTCGTTAATAATTCTTTATGATACGTTATTCTGTAACAAGTATAAATAGCGCAAATTCATACCCACTTTTCAATTTAACGCTTAGTACATATTTCGCCTGGCATTAATAATTTATTCCGACCGACGACGAATACAAGGGCTTACATTTTCGGGACTCCCCACTTACATCTCGCGTTTCCGTTCCCGGAGCCGTGCTAACAACTAACACGCGTAACGGGGTTCCGTGATACGCTAAATTCACATCATTCGCGTCACAGGGAGTGAGTACTCAACGCGGCGGACGCCGAAATGTAAACTGCCATATTCGAGGGAATTTCTAAAGAAACGTGCAGCCAACCCAACTAGGGTTGTCCATACCTAATGCTAATGAAATTTGCTTACCGTACTTACCAATAGTGACTAAATAAACAAGTGTGACTTCTACGTGCGAGAATTTAATATTCTACGAGCGATAACTAAAGCGATAACAGATCGAGCGAAATAAGGAAGCGAGTTCTTACCGAAGTGGCGAAATAAATAAATGCGACTGTTGTAAGCGAGAATTAAATATTTTACGAGCGATAAATCGAGTAATCCCTGAGATAAAAGGGTGTTCACAAACGAGTGATATATTGCGAAATAGTGTAATTGAAAGAATAGCGAAAAGTTTAATTCATGTTAAGTGACTTCGTCCATTTAATTATTATATTAATTACTAGTTATTAAATAGATACTTAATTTCCAGTGTTTCGTTTGCCTCGCGCAGCCAAGACCCGTGACGATTACAATAATTAGAAGAAGAAGGAGGAATAGAAGGGTCAAATGATAACTTATCCTCAGTTTCGTCAAGCTCGATATCAACTTAATACAAAATGCCTTATTGCTAGTAGCTAGAACGTCGGGGGAGTGTCCTTCGCTCAATTTTAAATAAAAAATATTATTACACTTTGGGTGTAATGTCAACAGTTAAGGAGATAAGTGTCATCAAAGCTTGTATTTTTTTTCCATATTTCCGGCTTATCTTTTTTAAAACGTCAGACCATCATCAAATTAATAAATATTGAATATTAAACATTCATCGGCTTTGTGAAAATTCAAATGAAGTTTATTTTTTTGCGAGGTTCTAGTCAGTTTGTTTGATATGTGTTAAGGCCAATGCATTTTTTAATAATGCAAACTACAATGTCGGGTATTTCCTTAACTTTTGACATTTCACAAAAAATGTAAAGAATATTTTCTATTCAAAATTGAACGAGGAAGACTCTCCCGAAGGTTTTTCTATCAGCTTCGAGACACCTTGTATACTTCGACACAAAAAGCGACAGGATTAGTATTGTAATCCCCTCAAACGATTTTGGATAATTTCAATTGATGCCTATGCAAATTTAGTTTTAGAGATTTTTTGTCAGTTAAAAATCACTTTAGTGCCTTCACATTGTATGTTAAAAATCAGGATTTGATCCAAAATATCGCAAAGAAGCTTTCCAAAAATCCTTCTACATCCTTAACCCCAATCGCTTTCTGAAATGTAGATCAAGTCGTTTAACACGTGCATATGCTTCGTGATTTGTTTTGAAAAATGTTAAAAAAAATTTCAAAGGTCTTCGCTGCAAAGGAATGCTGGTCTACAACGACGCACTTGACTGAAAACTTTCCACGTGTGTGTGTCCGGTACAACGCGCCAAGTCTCCACCAGCGCCCCCGCGGCTGTCCGTTACTAATTTCCACCGTCGCTAGGATATTTTTCCATTACACCGTCGCGTTTGTCAAAATTCCCGCCTCCCCTTTTTATTTTATTTTTTGCTTTACGAGCTTAATACGCCCCCCCTCCGCGCCCTCCCTTCCCGGACCTGAGACTATTCAGCCCGGACTCCTGGAATTTATCGTTTTTAATTGTCGCTATGAAAAGAGTTCCCACCCGGCGCCGCCCCTTTCATTTCGGGAACATTTTTACTTTGATACCCTACCTCGGTGTCAAACATACCTTGATATTATTTTTACGACTAAAGTGCTAAAGTTCCGGCTAGTTGATCAGAAACATGTCTTAAAGACCCAAACAAAATTGATAATCCAAAAAAAACAATTTTCTGTTCAATGTTATCAACTCTCCGTATTTCGAAAGTCGTATGTCTGTACGTAACTCGCTGTATTTTTTTAAAAATAGAGATGCGAACACGGAATGCATGCAACGCATGTCTCGAACCATCGACCACCAGATCACTGGGCGAGCGTCATATAAGTACGACTACACCAACAAGTTAGTCAACAACACTGATGATGTATAGCCACTAATAAGGCGCAGGCGCCCGAGTGTGACACGTCAATCAGAGCGCGGCTCAGGTTACACGTAAGGGTTGATATAATGGTTCATGGCATATAGTAAATACAAGTCACATTTGAAACGGGTTGTCTAAAGTTAACATATATGTATACAACTTCCAAAAAATTGGTACATGTTGTAGTCGTTCATGGGTGGAATTCTGAATGTTACATCAAAATTCCACCCACTTACACTTACTTTGATAGATCGTAAGTCATATAACCACCCAAAAGACTCCCATACCTACTTTCCCACATAAATAGTTTCGTCTCTATAAGACGGCTATAATATATCTTGAAAATCAAATTTACTTTCAAATAAATTCTTATTTCATTTAGCATTTTATATAATTTATTTGTTATACAGTCCTTAAATAAAACGGGTAGGAATTTCTGGTGGCACCTAGATTCTTGCCTGTGTTATGACACGAAATTATTCAAGCAATATTGTATAAATATTTATAATTATGCAGATGAGCGACCTTAAATTTGCTCTTCTTTTTTCAATATTTCCAATTCTTCTTCTATAAAACGTTAGATGTTAGATTATCATGAACGTGTCTTATACGGAATTTTAAAAATTGTTTCGCTTTAATAAAGCTCAAATAAAATGATAAGAACTTTGTGGAATTTTGAAAAATATATATTTTTTATGGTTTTTATATTTTTGTATTCGAATTTTTACAGTTTTACGTTTTACAGAAGATAAGTGTTAAAAATATTGAAAATAAAAATATTAATATTGTAGTCTCGCTTATTTCCGTAAATATTAATATTAAGACTTGTTTGTTTGAACATTTTCGACTCACAATATAAGCAGGAATCTACCTATAAAGTATTGTGGTCTCAGACAATATTTTTATATTTATTTACGAGAACACATTAACTAATTAGTTAAGATTAATTATAGAAGTCTCACAGAAACCCAAGATGCAAGACAGTGAAAGTTGCATTGTGAAGAGTGATCACCTAAGCCAGCTCATACAGGTTGTTAGCCCTGGGCCATCGTAGAAAAAAGATTTCCATACATGTTTCTCATATAAATAGCTTCATCTCTGTGAGACTTCTATAACTTATCTTAATTATTGTGGTCTCTGTTACAGTCATATATGACATTTGGCGATTGTTGTATACGTCAAAGTGTATAAAGGATATACCTACAGCTCTAAGAATATCCTTATCCTGGAAGCCCGCCTTACTCCAGCATCCAGCATTGATGCGTATTGGAGAAAGATACTGGCCCCGCATAATAGACTTGCCAAAGCACGCCAAAGCCATTATTATATATATATTTTTATGTTAATAGTTACCTACTTACTTTTTCGCTTCGCAAATTATCTTTTTTCTATCTTACTTATTTATTACTCATCTTATTTATTTACTAATGCATCCTTTTTATACTAATTCATTATCGTTATCATTATCATTGGCTTCCCACACCGAGGGTTCCGGGCTCGATTCCCGGTGAGGTCACAATTTTATTCTATGTGATTTACTCAAGCCTGGGTGTTTTGTGATGTATTTCGCTTCTGTAATTGGACCTCCTGGCCTGTTGAAGCGTAAAAAATATACTTTAATACTTATTTTTCGCTTTGCACCATGTCTTTCATACTCTTAATACCTTATTTATTTGAATAATTTTTACTATATTCCTTATTCCCTTATATATCTTACCTATTATGTATCTGCATGTGATAACCTTCTTATATCTTTATATATAGCTATTATTAAAATGTTATATATGCATAGATATATGGAATGTGTGGGACTGCACTAACCTCCCCACATACTAGAATAAATTTCATTATTATTACTATAAGGTCATTGTACACTGATGCACTTCGTGAGGTTACGCAACCAAGATAACCTTGATAATTTGTGACAAATCTTATCATTCAGTGTAACGAACCTCGTTAATCGAGTCTGTAAATATTCACAACTTTTCAGCCTCGTGCTGTAGTGGATTTATTAAAAAACAGAACACATTGAATTAAAGAAATGTAAAGAAGATATACCAAATATTTAATTATTAAATATATTGTCATACTAAAAACACTTGCAACAATTTCCTTACAATGGCTTTAAATAACACTTGATCTTTCAAACAATATTTTTATATGTAATTATCTTCTAAGAATACAGCTACTGGATTTTGTACCTAGTGAGATGATTAATTAATTAACGATAAATTATAGAAATTATTGCTTAAAAAATTCCACTTTAAAAAATAAAATTTAGAGGTATCATTACTAGTTACGAAAGCTGTGTATAGTAACTTGTTGAGAAAAAAAATGAACAGATGTCTCTAGCAGAGACCATAGTAATATATGAAAGGTTCTTGACTCGAAAATATATGTGGGTACATAGAACTTTCAAAATTTGATAATGTGTGGATGTTCTTACGATGGAATTGGTGAACGTTGCATTGTGAAGAGTGATCACTTAAGCCAGCTCATACAGGTTGTAAGCCCTGAGCCATCGTTTAAGATATGTACTTCCATCCATTTTTTCAGATATAAATTAGCTTCGTCTCTGTGAGACTTTAATAATTTATCCTTAATTACTTAATTTTTCATTTGCTATTGCAGCCTTTTGGCATTGTACTATTAGTAATGAGAGACTATTATTTATTTTAGGCAACCACCAAGGATACAGCTATTTATATTTTTTGAACACTGATAAAAAACTATTATCGTTGATCTCTGAAATTTATATTGAAATTAAATATCTGATATCGTATAAGTGAAGTACTACGGCACTCGTCCGACACGTCAGGATGGCCGAGCGGTCTAAGGCGCTGCGTTCAGGTCGCAGTCCACTTCTGTGGGCGTGGGTTCGAATCCCACTTCTGACAAATAATTGTTTTATTTTAAATACACGTACATTTATTAAATAATATTCATCATATTTTTTCATTTTCACAATCATTCTAATTGTGCGAAAATTGTAATATCCATTCATTTTGGCATTTTGACAAATGATAAATATATTTGAATGAGAGTAGGTTAAATGTGAGTATTTCTTATCTAATGTCATTTGTTGCCAAATGTATAAATAACATTATACTTTGCGTTTTAGAACTGTGATTTTTAAAGTTTCTATTTATTTTTAACTTACTAATTTCAAACATTCCTTTATTTTTTGCTTACTATTGTTGTTCATATAATTATTTAAACTAACTTCTTCTTCAAATGTAGCAAATTTATTTTGTGGTAACATAATTATAATTAATATAAATTAACTTTGTTTAAACCACTTATTTATTGAAACATGTTGATTTTTTCAATAAATAAGTGGTTTAAACAAAGTTCATTTATATTAATTATTTAAACTAAACTTATTGAGTTTCATATTTTTTCCAAGATAACATAAGTCCTTATTTTACCGTAAACAATGGCTGACAAAAAATATTGACTGCCTGGAGCACGCAATAATCCCACACTCCATGATATTGATTGATATCAAACAAGATTGGCCGAAGTCAAATCGGCCAAAAAAAAGTTACCGTAATCCCGAAATTGTGTACGTAGGTCACCTACACTCGATGATTTTTTTTAAATTTCAAACTTTTATGTCTAAATCCTCTTAAATACTGAGGCGAAACATCTATAATATGAATAAATATGTCAAGCAATGCTTGCGGGATACCAGGATTATAATCCCTGGATCCCAGACGTTTTTCTGGTCCAACAATCACAGGATTGAAATTATTGAATCCCTGGATTTTTGGGATCGTTACAAAAAATAATTTTAGAAGAGAATAGCGGCCCGTGTTTCCCAGAATTAACACTTGTTCGCTGGCGCGCTATTTGCAGTCCGGCCGCGCTCTGTTTCACTCACTATATTTATACAAATAAACGCAAAGCTGGCTGAATTTTTGTATGATTTTTATGCAATGTTTCTTACGTAATTCAATTAAAACATGGGTTTAGGCCGAATATACGTACATCCGTTGAATTGCGATTCGAGGTCCTTATCTAGAAAAATTTATAAATGTTTGATAACCTTTCCTTCCAAAAAGCCTGAAAAGCATTTCCTTATACTGGTCGTAAACTGAGAAGCCGTCTCAGTGATTCGAGTATCGACAACCTTCTCAATCTGAGAATGTATTTCCAAAATTCTAAAAAATAAAACACTGCAATCTTATTCATTTCTGTTGATTATTTTTAATACTAAATTTTCATTCATATTCTTATGGCATCTCCCGGGACTGGTCCCAGATTGGCTATTGGATCCCGGGATTCTTGATCCCGCAAACCCGGGATCTGAAAAATGCTCCGGGATTATAATTTCACGGTATCTAGGGCTTATAGCCCCAGATACCGTGAAATGTTATTTTCATATAAAATGTGTCCATAATCAATTCCACTAGTGCATGCCGTAATTGTTGAATTTGCTCAGTGATTCTGAACTCCTGGGCAGCAGCCTATTCGATAGCACCGCCACAGTACCACAGTGAATACAGTAAATGTCACATTATCACATCACTCCAATCTCGGCGTCACAAATGAATCATTTATGTCGCATTACCCAACCAATACATATACTGTACATAATAGCGTATCAACGTCATATTATGACCTCGATATTATTAATTATTAATTTGGTAAGATAACTATTAATTTGCTGCATTTTCAATTCGATTGTCTTGGGATACCGTGTTTCAAATATATTAAAAAATTTAAATAATGTAATCTTTTGATTTATATTATATTTTTTCTCCGAAATACAATCGTTTTGAATTCATGACTTAATTTTATTTTATATATTAGTGAAATATAATATAAATCGTCATTTAATAGACCTCTATATATTTAAGATAGACAATCGAATTAGCAAGTAAGTCTGCAAGCCTAGTGTGGGAGGCACACTGCTCCGTTCTTTCTTCAATGAAATTTACTATACTACTAAGTTAAGCTGACGTCAAATGTTTTTTTTTTTAACTATATTTAATGTGGTTTACTTTCGATCACATGTACAGTATTTTTATAAGGATTGTCCGGCGGGCTTGTACAAGCCGGGGGCTGGATCAAAAATCTCAAAATCCTCTTTAAAAAAATGACTCATTGTTATTTAGGATCCGGGGGTGATTCTGATTGCACTTTTCATTGCTTACATTTAAGATAATGCGGACGGGCGCTTCGTGATTAAATGCATTTTTTTCTTCCCCCAACGGTAATTCAAAATCTAATGTATAATATATTACATTTCGCTTTCTGTCGTTGCTGCCCTAATCATTTGGAATATTTCAGACAATTTATTTGTACCTACTTGATAAAACTATTTATATTAGTCCCGTGGTCATATCGTAGGTAAAATAATTATTTTCCTAGGCATTATTTTTAATACGTCTTCGGCTCCCATAAATCCCATCGCAATATTGTTCCGTTTTTTCCTTTAATAAATTAAACGAGGCCCGCGCGGCCGCTGCGTAAAGACTCAAATTTATGTATTTTGAATGTGTTTTATGTTTATTAACATTTAATTTACTACGATTGCCCGGCCAATCGCGTGACAGCGCGCAATATTATTCCAAATTTGAAGGCTTTCCCTCCGAAATATGATACGCGCACGAGCCTAGTTTCTCAGGATAAAGTCCTGTAAATTGATTAAGCGGGACCATAAACTACCCGTTATCAAATACATTTCTATACTACCCCCACGCGCTCGTGTTCTCCGGGCATTTGTTTCCTTTTCAGGATTAAGTTCTCATAGCCGCGCAACAAATTAACGGAGGCATTCTTCTGCTTTGTGTTTATCAAACTTTACGAACTACATGTTCTGTAATTTGATTAAAATTTTGTCTCGAGAGTATCAGTGAAACGGCGAATGTGCTCTCAATCTCGTGCCACTGAACGCATTATGCCCTCAGCATTGTGTACATTGTGCTGAAAGCGCTCCTGCGAGATCGAGGACTCACTCTGGTACCGACTACAGTAGACTCCCGATTATCTGGGCTTGTATCAACCGGCTCGTGGGGCAGAAAGTTTTTTTATTTTTAGAAAATATTTAGATATTCTACAATATATAAAATGTTTAAATATGCTTTATCAACTAATAATATTAATTAAATAAAATATTAAACTGTAAATTTTAAAATGTTTGAACACGCAGAATTGAAAAAAATCGTGAACATCACGAATTACTAAATTTTGGGAATCCTTGTTGATAGAGAATTTATTTTCAGTCGGGATAGCTCGAGAGAGTCAAATTGTCATCGTAGTCAAATGTAAATACGCACCTAAGTGGTGTATTTTTGACTTATTAAATTGTTTTTTCTATTATTTTATACGCTCAATATTGTATTTATACCGTATTTTTATAACATGTGTGGATTGTGTGTATGTTTTTTTCACCATTTAAATAATTTGGAGTCGTGTGTAAATTTTGCATCGGTGTTATCGCGCAACAAGTTAACGTACCGTTTGAAAGTTTTAAAATTTTTAATTTTATAATTTTATTATTATATAAAATTACTGTAAGTATTTATTTTAATTTCTTCTTCACAAGCCAAAAATAAAATTTTGCTGCAGTAGTTCATCTGAGGAACAATTATAGAGTTGTATGCAATTTTACATGATTAAACTTTTAATTTTTTCCAAAGATGTTATTTTTTTAAATCTTTCAAGTTGACAATTTAGATTTCACCTAGAAATTTTAGGGCTCAATGTACTTAACTATGTGTTCCAAAATATATAATAATTTTTTTATTAAATATTAAATTATAGTACATGGTGTCTGAAAAGACATGTATATCTCTAAAATATTCATACGTACCGTGTTTTTTTTGCTATTCTATTCTGACGTGTATACGTGGTACAAAAAAGATTTCAATTTGTACAGCGAAAAATTGGTTTATATTATGCTGCAAGCAGTATAATGATCGCCAACTTTCTTTAATCCGACAAACACCAAAAGCAAAAGTGTTTGGGAGTTTGGAGCAATTGCTTTTAGGTCACCACCCGTCATGTGACAGGAAAGCCCCAAAGGCGTAGATGTTTGATGATTTTATTATCTCGATAAAAACAAGCACAAGTTATACATGAGTATGATTACAAAGACAATGATAGATACTCGAAGGGCGATAGCCTCCGGCCACCCGCCGGAGGTCGATGAAAGTCTAACATGCCCACACAGGGTGTGGAAGGCTTTGTATATGATTTACGAACAAAGGAGTTTCTTGAAATGCGGCTGTGTGGGTGTGGAGAAATCATCGGAAATGCTGACGGTGCGGAGTGTGCCTTGCTCGTGCCTCGATTTGCTTATGTGGCATTCTTGCCACTGTGTATGTGTGTGGCCTAGATTGGTGGTTTCTATATTGTGGCATGAATTTCACAAGTGAATTGCTCTTGTAATTTTAATGAGTACATTTATATTTGTGAAAAAGTTTAATAATTGTCAAATTCATGCATCTCAGTACCTCTTCAGTAGAATTGCGGTAAACGCAGGAGATCCTTGGCATACCTCACAATAGCCACATCTCAAATTGGCCTATTTTTTACAGAAGTAAACAGAGCAGCACGGGCATGACATAGCATTTTATTGCCCTCCAACGTTAATAATAATTTATTTGAGTTGATACCACCAATGGAATCGAACGTGAGGACAAACATAACTCTATTTATCTCCTCAATTAAAAAAATATTAAACAACTTTTCAAAGCAAGAAAAAACTTTGTGGCTTGACATTATAAGACATTTTAGAATAAATTAAATGCTATGTTTTAAACCACTTTATTGCTATATATTTGTCAACCAGTTTCGGTTGGACTCAACCTTCTTCAGGACAATTGTAATATAGACAGTCTAAATTATAATTGTCCTGAAGAAGGTTAAGTCCAACCGAAACTACTTGACAAATATATAGCAATAAAGTGGTTTAAAACATAATATTTAATTTAATCTTAAATGTTTAGATATTAAACATCTGATCACACACTAATTTAGGAGCATACGTGTAATCGGGGAATCCGAGACATAGATTTTTTTAAAACTACATTGAAAAATATGGCGACAAAGAGTCTTTGCATGACCCAACACATTTGTGCCATCCTGTGCGCAGATCCCGTGTCATTGGCCAAACCACAATTTGACAATATAGTTGGCGGGCGAAACAGCTGTCATGTTTAGCGATATAGCTGTTTTGTTTTGATTAAAGTCAGAATCGCTAGCGGCGATTAGCAACACGAACTCACGTTAAACATTTTTATTAATCAGATTCGCAGTTCTGTCACTTTTAACGTCACATTTCACGCTTTAATAAGGTAAGAACTTTGTTATGTTTATTGCTCTGAAGATGAATACAAAATTAATGCTTGTCCACGTTTATAGCTCCTTCAATGATCGATTTATATTATATATGTCAGAGTTCAGAAAACATTTCTACAGCTAACATTCGCTTTTTATATCGTATTATTTTGACCTGGGCTATACCGTGAAGCATCCGACAAGCTTCAAGCGCGGGAGGTAAGTACGTAGCTCAAACGTCTCGCCTTCCTCATTCCTTCTTTGGTCCCATAGATTCCACGAATACGTCTGGTTTGTGGATCCCATTGTAGAGTCCATCATCAGGGCAGTGTTGACACATCACAGACACACTTATCATCCCAATGATGGACCCTGTAATTAAATCCGAAACTTCGTTCAGAAAGGACGTAAAAACAAGGCATAAGACGTAGCTACCATCACTATCTTCACCGACTCTGCTAAAATGTAATATCAAAATTTACTAAATATCTCATTAAACTCTTGCTATACCGGCCTCTTGTATTGAAGGTTCCGGGGCCAATTTTCGGTGAGATCCCAATATATGCATCTATTTTTTTCAAGCCTGGGTGTTTTTGTGGTGTTATAAATACTTAAAGAGCATCTCCGTTATCCAACTATTAATAACTTTTCTTAATTTGGGAACCACATCATGAATCATTATCATTATTTTCATTCATGCACCATTACACTTCTTCATCCCGTCGTGCGTATAGGTAATTAAATAAAATAAAGTAATTTTGAACATAAATTTGAATTAGGGTATTAATTTGCTTAACATATTACTTTCACCAACTTTTCTCCTCTTCTCTCAATATTCCCGTTACAACCACCTTTTTACCCCAGTAACTCCGGCTCATTTTGTTAGTACCGTGTAAAAAATCTTTGATTGAAAGTAGTCAGCGTATAAGAGATTCTGTTACTCTCGAAACTATAGTACTTTAATATAAAATTATAATTACAATCAGGTAGAAAAAACATACTTTGTTTTTCACCCAATTTAATATTTTCTGTATAATTGTTCACTTTATATTTCATTTTAAAACATCTAAATTATATATATATATACCTGTATAGTGCACGCACCTTTGCATCCTACCTGAATTCTACTCTTTTCAGATCGGCAATTAGTCAAATAGGACAAGCATTGCTACGCCGCCATTTTTACCACCGAGACTTGAGTATCGCACCGTGTTACTCCGTCTCTCGATATTAAAAGAAACGATTTCCCCGAAAAACGCAACGGTCCACATTGCGACACGTGACCCTATCAAAATTAACATTTTGTCAACGTCGACGAGCGTCAGTACGCTGTTGTTTATTTGATCTTGCATTGGCGTGCCTCCCTTTTAGTAGTTGCCTGGATGGGAGCAGCTACGGATGGCGCAACTGCTCGGGCCATGATACACTCAGTTTTAGGGGAGATGCGGATTCTTGGGCGTAATTTTACAAGTAAGGAATTTGAGGTATAAATTGCCGGCAGCCATGCTAGCAGGACGTGGAAATGAAAGTGTGATGAGTTCCGAGTGAAATGTGTCGCGAGTCTCGGCCGTGGGGGATTCCAAGACACACAATCATATATTTTGAAAATATTTTTGGAACGAAGTTCCATAACGCGGCTTGCGGTAGGAGTTGACTGGTAGAAATCATATCTCTCTCTTTCTCAAATGAATTCATCTCTATCAAAAAAAAAATTCCTGTATTGTTCTGACTTTTTTTTGTTGCAAAATGGCGGCTGTTTGAAATAAAAGGACATATTTTTACAAGTTTTTTGAACTTTTACGTATTTTTTGAAAATAAAAAATATTGAAAAGTTGTTATAATTCTACTTAGAAAATGTATAGGGGAATGTACATAGAAAGTTCACACCAAATTTCAAGTAAAGCGATAAAGTAGAACTTGAGATATCATCTGTCTCGAAAAAAGGAGTTTCGAGAAAAACACGTTTAAAGTTAGAATAAAAACTTGTAGAAACTGGTTTCAACTGAACACTGAATATGAAAATATTATTCCAAAGTACGTTAGAATGACCTTTAGTTATTTTATTTCAAAATGTGCATTTATCAGGCGCGTGCAGTGTGAACATTGAAGCATGGCTTTTTTTTAAACCTATATTTTGGAAAAAAAATATAAATCAAATATTTATGCTTTTATGATTATAATAATATTTAGATTTTTATGATATGTCAAAATATGAATACTGTGATAACAATTGTGATAGGAATATTACAAAATATATGCTGTATTCCGATTTTTTTCCAAATAATTGGTTACTTAAAAGTCATGCTGCGATGTTCCCACTGCACGCGCCTGGTATTTATTTAGAGTAAAGAAGATCTTATTGGGGAACACGACTGCAGGTCACTACCGTCTAACGTTAGATTCGCTCCGGCCGGGCCGGGTCGTTTTAGATGCCACATCACGAAAATAGTTATATCTCCGAAAATAATTTGAATTTTGAAAAATCCTCTTAAGGGCATAGTCTTGAAAATATGAAAAACAAAAAAAGATTTTTTATTCAAATTTCGAGACCAGAATACCCCCTTTAGGGATGCGAGGTTCTCACCGAAAAACGAATCAAACAGTTCGAATGTATTTAATTGCAAGATTTTTTTAAAATCACCATGTACAGTAAGAAGCGGGCGACACGACGTGCTTACCAGCGCGCAGGTGGGCGCGGCCCGTAAACACTTTAATCAGGCGCGCGCCGTCATCCTGACAAATTGCGCGAAAATGCCATATTTGTATTCATAAATTCACTTTTACGATATTTTTATTCATCAGCGTCCATCATTCGGCATTTTAAACCGCCGACGAATTACTCCCCGCGACGTGCGGATGTTTTTTGCCATCGCGGAAAATTAGACGTTCTTGAATGGTTTGCGTCATCTTTCTCGTACAGTAGAAAAATATTATTTAAATATCTTTTATGTGCTAACATGCGTATGTACATGAAGGCGGGACACTCTTCAAGCAACCTTAGTATAGGTCTTTTCATATAAGCTTGCAATTGAGTCAGTGTGGGTACAGTGCATAATATGCGCATTGTTTCGTTGTTGTTAAATTTAAGAAAAAATGCGCGTATTACGCACTGTACTCACACTAACTCAATTTCAAGCTTATATGAAAAGACCTTTACCTTAGAGAATGTTTCCTTAGTTTTAATAGATGTGACTCGTCAAAAATGACGGAACGTTGGTTCGCGTCTTCGCTAAGCCCTAGTATATATTTATAATATATTTTTGGCGGTCCACGGAGAGGCGACCGTAGCAACATGCGTAGAGCAGCCGGTTCGGGTTTGCTGCAAGCTCCATCTCTGGCCGTTTAATTTGTTTTTTTTAGCCGTGAATTCGAACAAAATTACGGAAGTTACGGGGGCAGGCAGCCAGACCGACCGACAGACAACGAAATTATTATGTTTGATAATTTAACATCTCAACATTACATTTATTTTATTTTTATTTTTTTACAAATAGACCGTCAACAGGACTTATTGTCCCTAATACATGGTCCTAGAGGGACATTAGTAAGTATAAATATTATATGAACATTTTTAATATTATGTAATTACACAATACACATTTTATGGTGAATTAATAATAATAATCGTTTAAAGCATAGATTTTTCCGGAAACGGACGGATCATTTGAATGGTGGAGAACGCAAAAATCTATGCTTTGAACGAACTTTTACATTGATCCAACTTGATACAACCGGCCCTTAGTCGTTTCGACTAACACGGCGAACATTTGTCGCTTTCTCTTTAAAATTATATAGTATCTCAAGGAGTGGTTGCGTCGCGCTGGTAAGCGCCGCCATTTTCGATATACGAATTACTTTTAGTCAAATCGTCTAATAAAAAGCCCGTACCTATAAATAATAATAAAAAACCTTCTAGTAATAAGAATTATGACTGTCGATGCTGTTCGTCAGCTGAAACTAGTAGGAGAAGAAAATAGCAGTTTATTTTATTATATTCATAATATGGATAACCCCACTAAGAAATTTAGGAAATATTTAAACATATTGCGCGTAATGTATATAACCGATGGCAGGCGTCAAGTGCGTTGTGCGTTACTGTCCAGCGTGAGCGCGGTGATATAACTTTGTCTCTTTCTCGCATTGGCATCGCTCAGAAAAAAAAACACTATAGAGTGCCATGACCAAAAAATCGATCTGTGCTCTTCATTTTTTAAATTTTTGTAACAAACATTGCGACCGTCGAGTTTTATTTTTGACACGACTGTAATTGCGACAAGTGCAATCCCTTTGATCACCACGGCAAGTGTAATAACAACTAAATTAATTGAATCGGGTATCAACCTACTTTAGCAGAGTGGTGGGGTGTGAGGGGGGAGGGTTGAACATTGAACATAGGGGTGCATTGAAAGTACGTCATGCATATAGTCGTGTAATCTTGCATCACTCGTACACCACTGTAAATAGATCAGTCACCTTCAGTCAGCAATTGTGAAAAAGAAAATTTCATAACCTGATATTCGATCGTATTCCGAAAATAGCAATATTGAGATCTTAAGATTGTTATCTCAACTTTTAACAGACGAGAAAAAATAAACGAGATGTAGGTGTAGGTATACGTCGGTGTTCGGTGTTCGTTGTACTCAGATAAGGAGATTTGTATATTTTCACATATCTCTCTCAAATTAAATACCTTTATTTGCGGTGTCCGATGTCTGCAATGCCTTAAGGAAAGTGACTTCTCTGGTGCCTTCTTATCCAGGCGGTCTGGTCTGATAGAGCTTCTGTTAAGTGTTTGGATAACAATCCTAAAATCCCAATATTGCTATTTTCGACCACAACTCTCGTGTTTCGACTAAAATTACATGAAATTAGTAGTAATGCTGTATTTAAAGCTTGTAAAAAAATTGTATTTCATATGCACTTATTAATTTCTTCTTCAACAGCGTTCTGATGTAAAATTATGGCAAAAATGTCATTGTCGCAAATATTTTGACGTTTGGTGGATAACCATGTCTCGCGTCGCATTGTCTCCTTCTCTCTCTCAAGTAGAAACCGAAAGAAACAAGCACTGACGTATCGTTTACTTTTTATTATTATTCTCGTCAATTAAGTGTTGGGATAATAATCTTAAGATCACGATATTGCTTTTTCAGAAAAAACAGGTACAAAAAATGTATTAGTAAAACGTTAAAATATAAGGTATTGGGTGATATTGTTAAAAAGAGGCCCGAATAAATTATATAATATTCAGATTTGTCACAATAACGTAAATGGCATGGTTATTTATAGAACTTCAAAGCATCTGGCGAAAAAAAATAACTCGCGAAAAGCTTCTGGCAATCATTACATATGAGAGTATACATTTATCTGCCAAAATCCCCTACCTCAAATGTCATAATATCCAAACCTCGTAACCTACTAAAGTGTACATGTAGAGAAAAAACTTCAGATTTGATACTATAACGCAAATCTGGCGGTCTCTGGTACTTAAAATTTTGTGGAAAAAATACAATAAAATATTGGCAATATTATTATAAAATCTGTTTATTGTATTGTGCAAAAAAACGATAAAACCATGAAATATATATAGCTAAGACCAAAATTTCTATTCCCTTTTTCCTCTGGCCAGCGTGATCGCGTAGCACCCAATATCGTATTATTTTAAAGTCTAGCCACGTGTCCGACATGGTCCCACGTCAGTTTGTACAATAACAGCAATCTTTTTTTGCGAAATATTCATTTTTCGATTTTTTTTTTCACTTGAATTTTTTTATGAAAATTTCTTTTTTTTTCAAAAAAATTTTTTTTCGATATTTTTGTTTATTTATTTTAACATTTTTTTACGCATTTTTTAAAATATAATACATAAATACTTATTCTTTAGGAACCGACATGTAACCGTTATTTTTGACGGGCTACAGCTAGTTTGAAATAAATATAAAGAGTTGTCGGTATTCATTTCTTCTCTATGACATTCTGTAAAGCTATTAAGAACGAATATTGAGCAATAAAGAGAGAATATGCGTGAACATGAGTCAATCACGCCGTTTGACCAATCATGACAAAAATTTTCATTAATTCTCTTTTTACACTGATGGACAGAGCGAAAAGTGCCTACGTAAGACACACACGCGGCATAGAGCCCCTACTCCTACATATAGAAAAATCACATATGAGATGGCTTGGACATGTGTTCGTAATGCCAGAGGAACGAATACCAATATGAATCCTCTTGGCAACCTCGGGAGAAAGACAATCGATTGGTCGCCCCAGATTAAGCTGGAAAAATTAATAAGAAAATGTGTATGAAAACCGAATGGGTTATATGGAACGCAAGATAGGGGAATATGGAAGCACTTTGTTTTGTCGAGTTTTTAGGCCCCCGATCCTAATAGAACAAGAGGTTGAAAATGATGATGATGATAATACTCTTTAGGGCTCTGCTTAAAACATGGGTTTCTACATTAATTAGACTATACTTTCTTTTTTATTAGCATTTGAGAAAGTTTAAGAATAATAGAAACGCATATTTTATTCCAAAATATTTCCTCTTGTTTATTACCAGTACAAATTCAACTAAACTGCTACGTGCATAGAACAATTACGCTCCCCATTGTTATATGGCGTGTGTTTTAATAGCAGCCTGAATAATCTTTTATACTTTTTATTAATTCGACATACTCCATCGGCTCGCTAATTTTTTCCGTTTTTTAGTTGGCAGCTTTTTACTCCATGCGTCACGAATGCGAAGAAATTAGTTTATTTTACAGATTTCTCGGGTAAAATTCTTTTTTTTTCATCCCCTTTATCCTAATCGGGTCGAAGGCTTATTGCATGGATAAGCATCTATCTAAGGGTCTCTTCTTTTGCCGTCTCCATGTTCACCTGGATTATCCTACAGGTCTTCTTCTCTCTAACAATACCCTAACAATCTATTTGGCAACCTTCCGTTTCTCGTGTCCTCGAGATGAACCTGCATCATCAGGTCATCTCGAGATGCTCTTGGATGGTAGATTCCTGATTGTATCTGTGGGGATCGAGACCCGCGCCCTCTTTCTAGACGTATCTAGCCGGCATCCATAATTAGAGGCCCGAGGCGTGCAACTAAGCTTCAGTCGCCATCCAGTATATCACTATTTACTGTACTATATGCCACCTTTTTAATCGTGAGTATGATTCACACCCTGTATTCATATGCCTATCCTGCCTATCTCGTCTCTGCAGCATGGTTTCTCAACCAATGTCTCTCCGGCAATACGCTATGTCGATGCCCGTACATCAGGGTCGGGGCGATATTCCACCATACATGTTTCTATGCCTCTTTTAATTTATTCAATTCAGCACTAAAACAGACACGACGTGTCCATAAATTTCATGGTGCTCAACAAAATCACTGTCATCAAATACTTCTTCAAATCGTTAATTACACTTTTGTCAACCCGCAGCCGGTACACGCATCGTTTCCGCGCGCAACGTCAAAACCTTTTCAGACAAAGACATTCATATCCGCACTGCAACGAGACATCAAATATAGACAGTTTTGCTTATGGTTGGAGGGGGTTGGAAGGGGCTTGGTTACAATTACGCAGGTGCAAAGAAATTATAAGGAAAAATGTTTGAAAGAGGACTGTTTACAAAGATTTTTTGCTCATTTATAATATTTAAGTTCTATTTCACATATTATACACTTTTCCTAATTTCTAATATTTGTAGATTATCCAAACGAAAACCGCTAGTATTGCTATGTAAAATTTTGAAAGCGCTAATTATATCGAAAGAGTGATTACGTTCTATGAAGTGGTTAGAAAATTCAGAATAATTTCTATTGCTAGAAGGGAGCATTGCTCCCGAAACATGTTGAAAATATTTTAAAAACAATTTAAGTATGGGTAAAACAAATTTTACATTATTTTATTTATAAAATGGTGCCACGAAGTGAATTTGAAAAATTTGGAGAAGCAAAGTACCATGTACCCATAAACAGAACCTCTTTTGCACAGAACTCATTCATCCAGCGAACATGCAAAGCATACAATGACCACTTCAATGACATTGATGTATTTAATACCAACATCTCAGCTCTTAAAAATCATATTTAAACCGCTTATATTACTTCTTTCTATATCTTCACCGGATTAACTGAGACCGACCATCATCATATACACACCACAGCCAAACTCTCATCACTCTTTGCACATACCCCCATATCTATATACATATACGTCACACAGAGAATACACACACCACTCAGCCACAATCCCATACACCTCACTCCACTTCCTCCTCTACCTCCCACTCCTATCCCTCTATTTAATATATGTTTTCTTTATTGCTTGACCTAATATTTTATGCCGTGGATCTCTATAATTGGTCTACCAACTATCCAATACGTTATGCCATTATAATAAATTGTACTGTTGAGATTCCTAAAATAAAAAAAATTAAAGAAATTAATTCTCTATTTTTATTTAAATTTATCTACTTAACTTTCATTTCATTACTGTAACAAAGTTAACTTAATACATGTATACACTTGTTAAAAACGTACCCTAATAAAATAAAATAAATAAGTGTCCCAGGGAAGTATCTGAATTTATTAGTATTTTTCAAAATAATTATTACTGAAGTACTTGGTGAGAATCACGAGGGAAGTATTTAGGCTCTAGAGCGTGCCCCAGAACCTACCCCCATTGTCTAATTAACTATAAACTACCCGAGTCTTTTCACTTCACTACCCTTTTTAGACTTTGAATTTCTCCACCTCCTCCCCGCCGCCCGCGTATTTTGTCGTAGATTAGGAAAAGTATTTTAATTTTTCTGTCCCTCGACAGAGGGCGGGGTGAATTAAGGCTCCGAGGGAGGAAATGTTTATTTATTACAAGGGGTATAATCAGCATTAGGACACGCTTACCTGACATTTGGCGGGCATTTTATATTCCACCTTTCTTCCGAGTTTTTTCTACAACCGTGTCCGGTTTTTCGAGTCGGGTCGTTAACGGGTAGAATCTTCTAACGTTACTGAATTTTTGTATTGGCTTTTTTTTTCATTTTTCTGAAAGTTCTTTACTGTACGACTCTCTTTCCTCTACTTTATCTTGATTGTATCATATTCATTGAACTTTATATATACTGTATTAGTTTTTTTAAATGAACATTTCTTGTATTGTGTGACTTATTTTATGAACTTAAACATTATCTAAAAAATCAATTTTTTTATATAAGTTTTTGTCATAGATTATTAAATATTCATTTAAAACATCCCTATATGTAAATAAACATACCAAAAATAGGGAATCTCAGAGGATAATAATGTTTTAAAGCCAATAGATATTTTAAATACCAAATAGGCAGATACTGGAAATCTCAACCTGGAAATGTCACCCTCCCTGATAATGTGCATTATATACATTATACGTGTTACTTATTATCGTTACGCCTCCGCTTCTGCTTTTCCAATTGTTTTCGACGTTCTTCCTTGTCTTCTTGACGTTTCCGCTCCTGTTCCTAAATCATCTTTAATAACGCCTCCATGCCTCTGGTTGCCATTTGATCCTTTCAGCCACCATCTTCCCGCTGCCAGTTGTCACAGGACGTGGCTTTGGGAGACGAATGAAAACACTGGAAATTAATTTAGTTTAATTTATTACCAAAGAACGTTTACTAAATACGAGTTTTTAGTACCGTTCATAATTTTATAGTCGCTAAATGTATTCCGAATATTTCAAACACTTATTATTGAAAGTTTCCTTTATTCGCACTAATTAACGTTGCTCTTTTGCTTAGATCACTTCTGGTAAACTCCGTTCAATGCTCGTACCTAGAAACTCCTCGCCCCGGTTTATTCTATCCATCACTTGCGCTAGTTTCACTGGTAGTCACTGGTTACTGTATGTATGTGGTTAATATCGCGTGTTATAATATCGCGAATCAATGATCAGACTATTTTACGCTACGGATATCGCACTTCGTCACAAACTGAATTGCTTGAGCCCATGTCCCGTGATACTTTTATAGCTAAATTCCTTAGAAATTTTTATTCTAGATTTAACAAGAAGCCTGTAGTAAGTTCTAGATTTTTCTGACATATTTTACTATGAGGTGGAACGTCGTGGAATTCTCTAGAGAGATAGCGTGGTCACGGATGAGATCCTGGATTGCATGCGTATTAGTCTGCGGACACGGTTGACTGACCGCCGGTGCGTGACATCGTTGCTATTTGCTATCAGCATTTAGTAGGTCACAATCTCGCTACATTATTATCTGTGTCGTCCTATAATTATGCAAGGCGTTTTACTTATCATTTTCTCTTACCATGTATTTTTGTCTTGTCCTGTTAAATGACCAAATAAAAAATATTTTTATCGATTTATTATCTTTTGTAAATGGAGATTTTTCACAGATCTTTTACCGGGAAGGGTTATTGTTGCACTTGCCCTGACGCGTGCACGGTTTAGTATTTAGCAAAGACACAAACCGCTTTGTATTTCCATCTGTCGCTAGACTCATCGTCAGTCGGTTGACCTAATAAGTCATTATAAGACTGTCACGTATTCATTATGATGGGTTCGAATCAAAGTCCTCCAAAAATGTTTAACTTTTATTTTAAAATAATTAACAGATCTATGTTTATATCAGAACCTACTAGGATGTCGCTATCTACAAAAATCACTACAAAAATCGTTAATCAGATTGAAATTTACAACATACTTGTAATTTGTGTCCAGTAACTTTGAATATTAAATAAAATTTTAAATCGTTTTCAGTGTTTAATTTGCCTCCCACAGCCTCATTTTATTTTTCAGTCCCATACGTAGAGCTACAATAAATATAAGTGAACAATAAACAGCGACGTTAATTCCTTTTTTTTATTGATTTCGCGTTTATGGGTCATAAAAAAAATTCGCCTATCTGTTTTATCACCTTCCGAGAGGATCTTATCTGAGGGGAAATTAAAAAAAATAGTTAACTGCCCCATTGGAAAACGCGGCGTCGCGCGTCGGGCGGAGATTACGTTCTCAGATTATCCCGTGGACCAGGTTTAGTTTAATTGAATTCCGCTAGGAGCCCCTCTTCGCCTTCTTTATTCTTTCTTATTGTCGCTCGTACCTCTTTGTTGTGTACAATCAGGTGGATTTCTTTTAATGAAAATGTCGTCCCGTATTGTTTTACAAGTTTTAGCCGGTAGCGCAGTTACATGATACTTGGTCTCTCGATAGTCAAGTATCTCGTATTGCGTGTCTCGTCTTACGTAACGCGATTCACCTGAAATGGATTTTCTTGACTCATTTAGTACACTTTTCTTCTTATGGTACTATCTTCTATCAGAAGTCAGCGATCACGCTGGCGATCACGATTTTATTTACCGCCGCTAGGAACAAGTCAGTCGTGTTACTCTTATAACAGATCCTCAAGTTATGCAGGCATGAGACGCGGTGTCTTCCTACGTACGCCTCTTTTACCACTTATTTTCTCCCTGGATGATAAGTTGGTTTAGACTATATTTTGTTCTCCTCATAATATGTCCGAGATACTCCAGCTTTTTGTCTTAATAGTCCACAGAACTTCTCTGTCTTTTTCTATACACTGGAGAACTTCATCATTCGTTACTCTGTCCACCCAAGAAACTTTCAATATGCGTCTATAGATCCACATCTCAAAAGTCCGACTTTAGTACACCTTCTAATGTTAAATCTTTATTGAAACCATGGTGATACGTAGAACAATTCGGCACATATAACAGTTTGTCCGCTCGCGTTCAATAACCATTCCTTATATTATATTCAAGAACACATTCATATTGTGAAGTTGCATTATTGCAATGTTTTGTGAAATTTGAAACCAAATTAATTAATCGATTAGAAAGGTGTACAGAAAAATCAAATCCACGAAAAAATATTTGGCTGCTACCGGGAATCGAACCACGGATCCCCTCCTATCCGGGGCAGGCACGTTATCCAATTACGCTATAGCGGCCTTGTACATTTCCGTGAACATATCGATCTTATATGTAAGTCTCATTTATTAATAATATATGTTAATCAATTAATAAATGAGACTTACAGATAAGGTCGATATATTCACGAAAATGTACAAGGCTGCTATAGCGTAATTGGACAACGCGCCTGCCCCGGATAGGAGGAGAATCCCGGTAGCAGCCAAGTACTTTTTCGTAGATTTGATTTCTCTGTATGTATTTCTAATTGATTAATTAGTCATTTCTTATTTTACCGTAGAACTGTTTAGTTTTGTAAACTTGAATAACTTGTAACATTTATGTATATATATATTTTTTAACAAACAGATCGTCAACAGGTTATTAGGTCATCATTATTGACCCTAATAGATGGCCCTTGATTGACATTAGAGTACAAAGTATAAATATATAATTAAAATTTTGAATATTATATAACTACACAATTTATGATAACTTAATAATAAATAATGTCGGAATGATAAAATAAGTTGCAAATAATGATATAAATATATATAATATAAATAAATACATAAAATTAATTAAATGCAATTTAGAAATGAGGCTCCAAGGTCAACGCTGTGTGTCTGTGAGCATGTATTACACGCTCAAGCTACTGTCAACCAAGTTTATCAATATTTCACTTTTGAACTGAGCCTGTGTCATAAAGTAATACATAAAGGTGGTAGTCTTAGGATGATATCTCATTTATTATAATCGCATCCTGTAAATCTCGAACCATTTGAAATAAATTAAAGTGAATACACCTATCGTGATTATCCATATCGTCGCTGTATATATAATTAAGCCTATGTGCCTTTTAATACATTCTCAGATGAATGAATCAATTTGTCAATTTTTCATATAAATAATAGGGATATACTAAAAAAAAACATTGTCGTTCATCTGGCAAGTCTGCCTAGTAATTATTTTAAATATTTTTTATAAATCTAGTTCGTGCAATTATTTTTTAAAACAGTTTCATTCGTTTATCTCAGAATGTACTAAAACGGCACATAGGCTTAATTATATATACAGCGATATGCGATATTGTACCTTTTTTATTTGCTTGCCACATGTTACACTACACTTTTACATACATATGTACAGTGTGACACATACACGAACCGAAGATTCCGTTGATAGAGTCGGACTTCTTCCTCAAACTTCACCTTGACGACCATCACCATCTATGTAGACCAGCTTTCCCAAAAGAAACCACCCGAACGCAGTCACAATGTTACTCGTGTAACCGTAAACAATATTAATTTTTAAAATATTTTAACTAAGAATACATGCTTTTACTAAAACAAATTAAATAAATCAAAAAATTTGGTTGCCACCCGAATGCTAACCCAGAACTTTTTCTTTCCGGGGAACAGCAACACAAATTTTGCCACCGTAAACTTATAATTGTGTGAATAATAACAAACATTGTTTTCGCCCAATCGTTTGCCAATATTCATTCTCTCCTCTTATTCCCGTCTCTTTTGACGTGCTGTGATTAATGGGCACTTAAGCGGTAGATTATGGTCATTCTATAGTTAGAGCTCCGGCAAAATGGGACATTAAATAAAGGCTTCGTGGCGTCTGTTGCCTCATTGTGTGTGTGTGGGTGTGAATGTGTGTGCTTCTCCAAATCCATCAAATTGTACGAGGGCCGAACAGGACTCGGAGTATAAATTAGATTTGACAAAATATTACCGTTTAATGGGAGTGTTGAAACAAATGGAATCAAAAGTGTATTGAAACGAATTTTTAATAAATTAAGGATAAATTATAGAAGTCTCACAGAGACGAAGCTATTTATATATGAGAAAGTGGTTGTAAGTCTCTTATACGACGTCTTAGGGCTTACAACCTTCATAATACCTACCGATACCTACAGAAGACGCCATAATTCATGAATATACGTTTTTTAAGCATGACATCTATATTTTCCTTGCTTTCTGTCGGCAGTAGAAAGTTACGATAACTTTTATATTTTTTCGTTACTTCACGTTTTTCTGTGACTCCATTTATCGTATTCTTATGACAACAATATCGTTAAAATATCTTATAACAAAATAAAATAAATTTACTTACTAAGTTACTTCGTGGTGCAACATTTTAATATAAAATATGATTTAAAAATATGTTTAACTTTACTTTGTAATACACACACACAATATGAGTTATTAAATTACAACTATAGCTTCGAGAGGAGCAGTCCCTCTCATCATCAGGTATGGATTATCTATACCTGATGACGAGAGGGACTGCTCCTCTCGAAACTATAGTTGTAATTTAATAACTCATATTGTGTGTATATTACAAAGTAAAGTAAAACATATTTTTTAATTATAATGTTGCACCACGAAGTATCTGCCAAATCTTTCAATGATATAAAATATAATTTTTATTTAAATTATGTACCACACACACAATATGAGCTATTGATTACTACTGTAGTTATTGTTACGATTACAGCAGTTCTTCTCGTCATCAGGTTTAGTTAATGGCTAGGTATATTAACTTTACCTATATCTAAAAATTGACCTCATTAAATTATCCTTTTTTTTTTCCTAAAATAGATATGCGAACACAGAATACGTGTCACATCAATATTCTTACTATTTTCAAACTAAGCTAAACGCTTGTGCTATGAAAATAGGACTAACTCACTAGTCTGGAGTGAGGTTCGAACCCGCGACCTTTGGATCACGGGGTGAGTGTCCAAACCACAAGACCAACAAGCTACTCTTATTAACGCTACATTTTTAAAAAATGTTCAGTTTAGGGATTTAGCTTGTTTGCTACGATTGCAAAGCCCACACCAGACCTCGTCATTTTACCGTCAATCAAAAATATTCAATATCTTGCTTTTATCTTTTATCTTTTTTATCTCTTATCTTTTTGCTTCCCCCTTTGCCGATACGTCACAGGGTAAAAATCTCTCCGACGTAGTTAATGGGCAAATAATGTTACCGGATCGCTGTATTTAGTGGCATCTGGAATACAGCAGTGTGCCACCGGTCGCCATCTATTACACGGACACTGAAAGCCCTCCCCCCAGGGTCAGACCGACCCCTGAGGTCACTGCAGTGATTTCACTATTTACTCTATAAGGTCAATGGGTGTTCAGTTGAGAGCTTTAGTAGATTAAACACAATTCTATTGACTTTATTTATTAAAAAGGACAGCATACAGCAAGCGCGTGCAGTGGGAACATTGGAGCATGACTTTTTTGTAAACGTATATTTTGGAAAAAAATAGAAATCAAATATTTATGCTACAGATTTTAATGATATATCAAAATATGTATACTACGATAACGATTGTGATAGAAATATTACGAAATATATGTTGTATTCTGATTTTTTTCCCTAATAATTGGATACGTAAAGTAATACGTGCATAATAAAGTAATACTGGCATACAATATTATATTTATCATTCAGGTGTATATAAACATAATTGGAATGACTGTTCAGAATTTTATATAGATAAAATTAGGTAGGCTCGTTGTTTTAATACAAGAATAGAAGAACACCTTAGTTAACATACTATAGTTAACATAACATATATAATAATAATTTCTCAGAATTCTCAAACCACTTACAAATAATAGAGACCTTAGATAAGATAATTTAAAAATGTTATAAATCAAAAAGTGTTTCATAACCAAATGTAATATAATACATAACCAATGAAATTTCCATTAATTCCCAAAATTCCCATTTAAATGTCTCACTGTCAAACTCCACGCCTCTCCCCATTCACAGATCACACCCCCACCTATGGCTTGACTCTTCCAAATTTAATTTATGGAATTTATTGTGCGTCTTTCCTGATGAAGATAGAGTAGAGCATCGAAAACGGTTTTAATAGCTTTTTTTAATATTAAAAAATTGAATTGATATCGAAAGCTAGTACTGATTAAAATATTAGGTTAAGATATTTGTAAACAACCATTCTCGCCTCATATTATTATTCCTCTGCAGTGTAGTGGTAAGTATCTCCGCCTGTCATGTATATTTGATGTAGAGAATTAATATTATGATATGTGTAACTGGACGTTTTAAATGTATTAATTGAATCTCTTCAACTATGTTTTAATTTAAACTAATACCTACGTTCATGTTGAAGTACTCGTACCTTCCTTGAAGCTGTAGCCCCCCGTACTCTGTATTCTACCTACCTATCTATATATACCCTCTCCCGTCTCGCTGTCCTCCATTAAACATTTAACCTGTCCTTTGAAATCCACCTGATATCTGAATATTCCCGGGTCTTGCCACTTTAACCTCTGCAGCGAAGAGTTAATGATATGAATAACGGTCTCCCTCTCATACTACCTGCCCGGGCTAATTAGAGAGAGAGACGAGAGATGCTGCAAAAGCTCATGTGACAAGACGACATCGTTCTGAAGACGGAATCCGAACAGTCTGTCCGAACATCGGACTAAATGTTCTTTACTCAATATTCATATCAGATATTCACTTTGTTATATTATAATACATTATATATTATGTTGTCTCTTAATTAGTGCAAATTGGGAACTTCGTAAGTTCACTATAATATAAGGATGTGAACTGGGCATTTAGTGAACGAATATTTGCGTCGGCAGGCCCAAAGGCGTGGAATTCCCTTCTCTCAGTAAAACGGAACGATGAATAAGAAACAGTGTTTAAAAAAAGACTCAAAACGTACTTTTTGAAAAATCCTTTCCATATACCTATTCGCGATGTTAAATTTTAAATACTAGTGTAGGACTAAACAATTTTTTTCTAAAGCGCCTTTGATTTGAAGTTTTACAAAAATGGCTAACTAACTAACATCACTCCGCCGTAGGCAGACAGGATATAACGCTTTATTCTTCAATCTTGGCTGCATTCATACATCTTTTCATACATGTTGTACGGTTGTTGAGGGTTTTAACAGGGTCATCCTCCAATACTTGTAGTATCTGATCGTGCCAGGTCTTTCGCAGACGCCGTCTATTCCTGTGGCCTTTAACACTCGTTCCATATATTTTCTTAACCATATTTTCCTCACTCGTATGTTTTACATGACCAAACCATCTCACCACTCCTTTCTTTATTCTATCTACCACACTACAGCCAGCATTACGTTCGGTTCTAATTCGTTCATTCCTCACTCTATCGCCCAAAGATTTTCTGGACAAGCGCCTTAGTAACCGCATTTCCATCGCACTCGGTCTACTTTCTTTCCTTATTTAAAAATGGCGCTATATAAATTATCAATTTTTATTATTACATATTATCGTATTAATATTTTATATATTGTCGCAGAATCGTGGCCTTGGGTGGCAAATGAAATACTGAAAACTATTTAAACTTCTATTGTCACTGGTGTTATAAATAAAAGCATTAATTTTATATTATTTCTCTTATTTATGTACTTGTATACTTTGTCTCTTTCTTTCTATGTAATTTATATTCCGTCTCCCTTATTACGTTTATATATAAGTGCACTGATTTGTATTAATTGTTTAGCTGTTAATTACGCCCTGACAAAGCATGAGTCAAGCGAATCCGATTGGAGTTAGTCTATATAATATATAAAGAGGTAAAGTTTGTAAGTTTGGATGTAGGAGGTAATCTCCGAAAGTACTCATCCGATTTCGAAAATTCTTCCACCAATATTTAGAATAGACTTTCAGGGTGGACATAGGCCATATACTATCCCGATAAAATAAACGACCTTTTCGTGGTGACCTGTTTTACAAGTAAAGTCGACGAAAAAATGCTCTAGCGATGCGTTATTTTTGAAATCTGCCTTAACTGTAAGAGATATTTAAATATTTTCTATAGAAAAGTTGTAGAACTCAAAAAGTTCTATGAAAAAGTCCACGACGACATATATCTAGGTTAATATACAAATTGATAAAATATGACTAAAAGTTACTAAAAATGTATGCGTGCAAAGCCGCACAAATAAGCTAGTCATTTATAAATTGTTGTTTCATACAAAGTTGACGTATGTATTTCATTTTATTTATTTTTTAATTTACGAGTATAGTTAAAATATTTTCTAGCAACAATTTTCTTAATGAAAATGGTCCATTTAGCATGGTAGCAACCTAATATTATGTGTTATATATTTAATTTGTAAATAATCCGCTTCAGTAGCATTTAGGAATTTTATCAATTACTCTAATTAATTTCGACACGAAATCAAAATGATTTTCTCGCAATTTAAAGTCGTTTGATTACTTTTGAAAATGTTGAACCTTTGAAGATGATTTTATAGAATTCCCGGCTTCCTTTGACTGTTGTTGAAGTTATGATTATTTCCTAATTTTATACGGCGCACCCTTCGGCGTATTTCATCTCCTTTAAATGTTTCCTTTCAACTTAAATAATTAAATATACCTAACGTATTTATGTTACACAAATTAATTTGCTGTTTTCGTAATCCTCTTATCTGATACCAATAACACTGCCAATTGTTGGATTATTTCTTTGAAAACATTCTTGCTGGCCGAGATATTCTTTGCCAACTTTTAAAGTAAGCGTTGATTAACCTCGGGTGTTATATAATATATATGAACGTCATTATTTAAAGGGAACAAATATTAGAATAGAACTTTATTTTATTCTTTAAAATTATCTAGAATAATATTATTTGACGCAATATGTTTCCTCCAAAATATCTATCGAATGATTTGGCAATGTAGTATATGAAATGTCTTAAAATTGAAATTGTTTCATGTTTTGTATATATTTGTTTGTGGATTAATAAAAGTGATGTGTTTTATTTATTATTTCATGCGAGTAAGAACTCTACAATTTATAATATAAAATATTGAAAAGTTTTGAATGAAAATATACTTGGAACATGTTATATGGTAACTTTTGTTCGGAAAAATATATATTGTAGGGTATAAAAAGATAGTTTTTGAGAAAAACAGCTCTTTCGTAATATTTTTTCAACGTAACTACGTGTCTGTAATTTTATATTCTTGTTTCTTTTGATAGCTATTTTTCGAAGAATTCTCTTTCTGTCGCCGAAATATTTAGAAGCTTTCGTGTTTTCATTTCCTCGTTTCGTACGTTAAAAGAATCGGTCGGTTCCAGCCGGGAACCGGGAAGATATTAGAAAATGATTTAAAAAAAATAGTGATTTGTTTTAAGGTATTTAATTCAATTTGAAAATTAGAGTGAGACAGAGGTACGCTGACAAGACGATGTATCATTGAATGAAAACCCGAGTGTTTAATTTTTTTAAATTTCAATCTACAAAGTCGCTCAATCAATTGAAAAAAATTAACGTTTTTCATCTAATTTAATGATCATCACTCCGCAGCACTTCAGTATCCATCACGCCCATACGTGTGTATCCAGCTGCGTGTACGCCCTATAGATCTGACGCTTCGTATTAATTGGGTACATTAATATGAAAGTGTTAAAACTTACAGAGACAGACACCATTTCCGTGTAATAATTAATACCGGTGCAATTAATTACATCTCAAGCGCGGGATTAATGCGTCTCGGCTAAAGGCGCTCTGGCGGATCTGCGGAGAGCTTTACCGGTTGAGCAGCTGATAGATAAACAGTCCCGACAGATGGATATATCACTCATTCATTGGATGCTGCTTCGTGTGCTTTGCAACAACGACGGTTATTTTGATGAATTAATACCAGAGAACACGTGCCATGTCGTATATCATGTATTATGCGGATTGAACGCAGTGGAGATGAGATCCCTCAGACGTATGTGTGGCAAATACAAATAGACATAATACAAGAAATGCAAACAAAATATGTATTCCAAATAGAAAAAAGACAAACACACAAAAGTGTATTTACTACAAGGGAATAAATGAGTACAATAGCCTGCCAGAAGATGTGAGGAAGCTAAGCAGAATCAACATCTTCAAACAAGAATGTAAACGGCACATAACAATGGAAAATGTATGAAGAGAAATATTATTTATTTAATTATTTAATAAGTATTTACATATATATATATATATAATATATATACTATAATGTTTTTTTAATATTAGCTAATGATATACAATGTATCATTAACTAAATACAGATATATAAATAAAATAAATCAATTTATGATAGAGTAAGGAATGCAGATATTAGGAATGAATGTAAAGCCGATCTTAGCACAATTAATAGAATTAAAAAAGGGTCACTCAGATGGTTTGGGCATGTTGAGCAAATGAATGCGGAAAGGAAGAAAGATATGTAATGCAAGTGTTGACGGCGCCAGTATGTGGCCTGACCAGATTAACCAGATGCTGGAAGATGGTCCCGTCAGAAGCCTCAACAACCGGCGAGCTTGCATGCGAAGATGTACGAATGTGGATGAGGCGAGAGTTGTACGTCAGGACAGAAGAGTGTGGCGCTCTATCCTCTCTGCCCACCGCCTTACCAAACATTGTGATGGTAAATAAGTAAGACGTGGTTTAGTAATGCGTGACCCAATCGTGAGCATTATTTTGAACCATTTTTTAAACACAAATACGAATCTTCTGGTTTGTGTCTTATGCCGTGTCTGCGGTATTATGCCGTGTTTTTACGACCTTTCTGGCCCAAATTACGAGTTTCCGATTAATTAAATGTGGCAAAATATTTAAAATTTATTTTAATTAATAAAAATTAAAATTAATCTAAATACACATCGAAATTGGGTTCACAAAGATATATCATGGATGTCTCATAGAGACGAAGATATTTTTTTAAATAGGAACGTAGGTATGGAATTCTTGAATATACTCAAAATAATCTGAATACATAAAAACAGGTCTTTGAGGGAGTTAAAATTTTAAATAATTTTTAGGCATATTCCAATGTAAATGTTTATAATTCTGAAGAATGTTATATAAATATAAAATGAATATTTCTTTAAAAACTCAAATCAAAATTAAAAATCTCATTAAAATGTCATCATCTCACATATGAAATAAGGTGCGCAAATCAAACATGTGCACAAAATCCAAAATTAGATAGTAGTGGTACTCCACTATGGTGAAATTTAAAGTGATCACTCAAGCCGGCAGTACGATAGGTCTGAAGCTCTATGAATACCCAAAAAGGCTTCCACATCTACTTTCCCATAGAAAAAAAATAGCTTCTTTTCTATGAGACATTTTTAATAAATCTTGATTAATAAACGTTTAAGTGAATATTGAACAACTACAGTTTTGTCTGACACACAGTGGTGTAATTATCCTCATGATAGGATTATTTCCCGTCCACCGCCAGCCTTGCTGACACTTGAGCGGCGTCTATGCATCCGGACTACTGGAAGGACTACCTTAAGCTGGTCATGACTTAAGCGTCGAGGGCTATCATTTGCCAAAGCTGTGACGTTAATCATGACCGTCTGCCGTACGTCCTGCTGAGTATCCTAGACGCTTACTGACGGTACATTCAAACTTTAAGCTGGGTGCATTGATGAGCTGTAGCGTTTTGACTGAAACTTAATTATGTAATGTGTTGTACTCAATGATATAATAAACTGTAGATGCGTTACAAGCGTGAAATCTTGGCAACTCAAAAGTAAGGTAATTGTCTTACTTGCATTCGTTATCGAACGGACCTTCGTTGTGAAAAAGGAACAGAGTATCGCACACTATTGTAAGAACGAGTATGTTATTTTAGTCACCGTGACTTCAAATTACTTGATTTTTCTGTCTACACGCAGAGCGTTTGCGTGCCGTGATTTGTTGTCTCTTTCAATGCAAAATTTGCTACAAATGAAAGCCGGCTAGTATGGGAATAACGTGTCTATTTGTCTACATTATAATACGTCAAAGGTCGTACTATAGTAATGTAACGAAATAATTACGCTCGAGTTAAAATTGCAAAATTTGACGTTGCATATCTCCAAAACTGTTGCTATTATTAGGTCATGGTTTCTTGACATTTTCGACTCACAAATAAGGCAGGAATCTACCTGTTAAGTATTGTGGACAAGCTCTGTTATACCATTTAGATAATTGTTGTTTGGTATGCATGGTGTCTCCTAGCTAGTAGTAAAAAACTTTCGGGGAGTCAATTTTGAATAGAAAATATTCTTTACGCTTTGGGTGAAATGTCGACAGTTACGGAGATAAGCGACATAAAAGTTTGCATTTTTTAAATTATTTCTGACTTATTTTTTGCAAAATGTATTAGTATCACTACAATGGCTATGGAATATTAAAATTTATTAAATATAAAAAATTCACGCTTTATAACAAGTCAAATAAGATAAAAAAAAAACTTAAAATTTTTTTTATTTAAAGTTTCTGCAAGGTTTTAATATCAACACGAATAAATTTTTAATAATTCATTTACTAAAACTAAGGAAAAAATATTGAGAAAAATTGCAAACTTTGATGTCAGTTATCTTCGTAACCGTCGACATTTCACTCAAACCTAAAAAATATTTTCTATTCACCCTTAAATTTTTTCAAGGGTGAATAGAAAGTGAGTCAACCTGTATAAACAGTTAAAAATGCTCACTCATGCCCACCCATTTTTATTATACTTTTTACCCTTCAGAATTCACGTAAAAAAATGAAACATATGATGTTTATTAGAATAGGTAGATATTAGAAGTGTCAAAGCTATACACATGTAGTGTAGATTAATTAGGTCGTCTTACCGCATGTGGAGTACTCGGAGTATCGTAGACTCTAAGAAATAGAAAAAAAAAATCACTGAATGCCAGTATTTTTTTACGCTTCATCCAGTTAGCTGATGCTGATTTCTCCCGATAGAAATAACCTGCAGTTTTAAGAGCGGTCCAGCTGAAGAAATTGGCCGGCGGCCTTTACGGAAGTGATTGATTTTCCTCGGATATGACATTTTCAATTTTCCCGCGCAGGAAGCCATTAGTGCGACGGAACGGCTGAAAGGCGTCGATCTGTCAAGCGACGCGGATAATGATTTCCGGTTTGCCTTAGCGCTAGGCTTATTCCACTTATTTATAACTAAACTTTATATTATTTTTGAAACATAAGAAACATCGTCAATCAAAAGGACAAAGTATACACTATGCATTCTGACAAAAAATAATAGAATATGGCATAATTGAATAGGGGGTTATACAAAAATTTTACTAATAATGCCAATGGGAAAATTGCGGAATATTGAGATATGATCGAATATTGGGTTAAAATTTTGTAAATATAAAAGACTCTTCTTTGAAAATATAACGTAATTATTATCTACAACGTAGTCAGCAGATTTTAAATGACGAATCATATAGAAAGGTATGCTGACAAATAAAAAAATTGGTTATCACCGGATAATAAATCCTGAACTTCTCTAATCTGGAGAAATACAATATACCGATTTTGCCTTAAATTAAATATTTTGAAAAATTGTTTGAGCTTTTTCGCAAATGTTGAAAAAAAAATGTGAGCTGCCCAACCAATCAGAGGCCAGCAACGAGTGGCAAGGCTCTGTTTTCCGATCGCGCCATTTTTTTCCCATTACTCCGTCTTTGACCTCTCAATCGACCAAAATCATTTAATATTGTAAGTGTTATTTCGCTTGTAACCTCAATTCTTACAAAATAATTTCCATCTTAATAGACTGAATATATTCCTTAATTGCTTGCACCTTGTGCCTCTCTTATATGCTTGCCACACATAACATGGCACTACTACTACTATGCATCATAGGACACGTTCTACGACCACCGGAATGATCCTTAAGCATGGTGAGAATTCTTCATTTTGAGTAAAGATAAATAATAGAATTTATTGATTGATATTAGTAAATAATAATTATGCAAGTCTCACAGAGACAAAATTATTTATATAAAAAACATGTATGGAAGTTTTTTTATAGGATGGTTCATGGCTTACGACCTGTATGAGCTGGCTTAAGTGATCACTCTACGCAATGCAACGTCCACCAATTCCATTATAATTTTAATTTTAATTCCAAATTGATCGTCTACCTATCTAACTTGCTTAAATCTTTGAGTTTCATGCGCTAGGTAACGTCTGGATAAATCTATTCATTTTTCACGTTTTAAACAAAATTATCTAAAAAAACTCTTTATAAACATCAAGATCTTTTTCATGATATGTCCAGAGAATCAGATCCTCAATCTCGATATGTAAGAAGGTCTCTAGAAATCGGACCCCTTGAAGGGTGAAAACGTCATAGCCAATCATTGTCAATCAATCATGGTTTGGCAAATTGATGATAGCAAACGTTGGTTGAATAGATAAGTCAGAAGAAGAAAAGAAAAATTTAGAAAAATGGTCATTTCATTGTACAGCATTACAGTGTCTTAGTTAAAGATATGCGCCAATAATATAAATGATAGGGTTTAAAAAATGCGTCTCTTTTTAAGTGATATACATACCTAATTTTTTTAAATATTCCTCATGGGTTATATTTAATAGTAAAAATAAATAAACTTTCATGAGTTTCAGTTCACGACTATCTCTAAATTAAATCTAATTATATCTATCTGAGCCGTAGACTTCCGGTCGTTACGTTAATTGGATGTGACTTTTATCTCTTTCATTCGAGGCGTTGATGTATCGGCTGTTAAATGTTTATAAATACATCGGAGAAGGTTTTTAACGGCTGATCTATGTTTTATAGCACTTTTTTATACAGCATCACAAACCGTAAAACAACATTATCATTTAATCGTTCTTAGTTTGAAAAAAACTTAACGATTTAATGCTGTTTTTTAAATTTAGAAAAAAATATTAAGAGTACAATTTTCTAAAATAAATTAATTTAAATAAAATTAATTTTAGAACACTATTTAGAACAACATTGCTCTGATGTAAATTTTGCCAATTTTCAAGTGATTAGTTTTAACCGTATTCGAGCGTCATAACGATAGGAAACTAGACGATAATATGTTCAAAAAAATTCACTCGGTCGTTTCGGCAGATATTCTCTACCATAATATATTTTTAGTTTTGGTATATCAATCTCAACGTTATGAAAAATTTTATTTCTAGAATAATTATGGATGTTTATTTATTAAATTTTTTCGTTTAAAAAATTATTAATATTTAAAAATGGATTAGGTTAAATATTATTTCTTTTATTTATCAATATACTAACTCTATAAATCATTTATAGAGATGGCCAATTTGATTTTACGTAATTAATTATATGAATAGTTGAATTTTTAAACCTACCTAACGCCAAAAATTTTTTTTTTTACCTCATCAAAGAAAATAGTTTATAACTTAAATAAGATGAATTCAAAAGTCATGGAATAAGAAATTAAAAATTTAACATTTAAATAATATTAACGTAAATAAAATTTGTATATTTCGTGACTTATGTCAACAATTAAAATGGACTTTTGAAATCAAGGCAATGGATTTATGTTGCTTTTGAAATTTAAGTATAAAGTGTTTTTTAGTTCTAGGTAATGTATAAATTTATCACATTATCAGGGGTATAGTTAAATAAAGTTGTCAATAATTTAATAGTGTAAAATATTAATAAATGTTATTGAAATTTTTAACAATGAAGATATTTATATTTTACCCTAGTGAATTTGGATACAGGTTTGTTTTGATACACAAGCCGATTTTTATCAAGCAATAAATTAATTTTGATACTTTTTATGGTAGATAGATAGTTATGTAAAATGTAGGAATGCGCTTAGAGAAAGTATTGATATTCAAATTTTAAAAAAAAGGTGATTAGGTAGGTTTTGATACTCAACGACTCCTATATCTCATAAGATGTTTATTGCGTTTGTTTGTTTCTTGTATTGTAATAGACTCCCTTTTTATTTTAAATTTTTTGTATTTTCAGGATTGAAAAATATTTCTAATGCAAAAACCGTCTAGTATTTAATTTAATCTTTGGTAGTGTATATATTTTTATCTATTTTATTTTATTTTTTAATAAACAGGTCATTATTAACCCTTACGTATGGTCCTAGAGTGACATTAGATTACAAAATATAATTATTTTATGAACATTTTGAATATGATAAAATTTCACAATACACTTTTTATTATAAATCAATAATAATTAATGACTTAATGATAAAATGAAATATAAATAATATTCACAATAAAATAAAGACTAATGCAAATCAATAAATACAATTTAGGAATGAGTTCCAGATTAACAAGTTTTTACACAATACGCAATACACTTTTAATGATAAATAATTTCTCAACGATAAAATAAATTATAAATAATATTTTTAGCCGTCGCAAATTAATAATTACGATTTATGAATGACCTCTTGATTAGCTTTCACATAATATTTTAAATATTTAAAGCATTATCTTTGTGGTCATACATTTTAATAAAATGTTATTTATGTTAGTATATAACCACTAAAAATTATATTTTTGTCTACCGGTTTCGAGATTTAACCCGCCTCTTCGTCAGAACAACCACTACCCAGCATGTAAGTATCACTACGCACCACGCCCATAGTATTATGTGCACACCAACACCTTCACGAAATACTCTACACATGCGTGTTACTCGAGCTAAAGATTATATTAACCTTTAGTTAGAGTAATTTGTGAAATTAAAAGAATTTCTTAATGATAAAATAAATTGTAAATAATACTCAGAACAATATAAAGGCCATCACAACATTCGATTAACTAAAACTTGTTCCGCATGTTGAACGAACCTCGAACGATTCATGACAGTTGAACTCCATCGGAGCAATGTTCTGTTCACGTCAGAAGCGAATCTAAAATTCAATTAGACATGATTGCATGCCCGCAGAACGGTATCGTGCCTCTGTCCAATTGCGCTAAGTGAGCTTCTCCGACTTCTCCCCGTGGCAGGTGACACGCCGTTGCGCTGCGCAGGCCGGCCGCAGTCGCAGTCTCCGGCACATGACGGGCCGTCATGGGCAGAAGCTAGCGTGCCCTCGGCAGACTCTAGGCTGATTGGAATGGCGCAGTTGGGAACGAATTATTGGTTTTGTGGTGTTTGCCTTGTTAGAGATCCAGTTTTACATTTTGAGATGTCTGCCATTAGTACCACTAGTCATCAGCCCTTAGGAAAGTGACAAAGTCCGCGCGAAACCCGTGTGAACCAACTAATCGGTTTACCTAGGCCCTATTATATTATTTCAATATTGTCTGCCTTTTATTTGACTAGACTTAATATAACTGCTAACTCTTTTATATCATCGACCTACGGTTTCTGGTATTTTTCACCGGTCACTTTAAAGCTTGCCGTCTTCAGTATGGCCATACATTGGCTATTCCTCTATTACAAATATCTTTCAATATAGAATGTTCTTAGGTTTTCACGGCCGTTCAGAATCTTCTGGGGTATTAAGCCATATTTTTATGACCTTTCTGGCCGACGCGTTGCAGGGTCTGTCATCAGGACTGATGTGTTGTTGTGATTGTTGATGTTGTGGTCAAATGTGACTTGCAATACCATGTCGAAAGCAGTGTGAAACGTTGCCAGTGTCGTACAAAGTATTGGCTGGCAAAACCAAGTCGAAAGCAGGGTGTCTCTGTGTTTATATGTTACGTGGCAATACCGTGTCTGAGTCATGTATTGTCATGTATCTTGTGTTGTGTGTATGTTTCCTCACTATATTTGCGGAGTCTTTGACGAGATTGGTTTTAAAGTGCCGGATACCATGATTTTTTTTAATTTTAGACCATCATCTCTATTTATATTTATCGGGTGCTTGTAGATTTCCTTGATAAGACGTGCATGGTGACTTTTGGGCTTTCTTAGGATCTTCAGTTCGGATACAAAATGATGGCCGGTATCCAGAAAATGATCAGCCAATGCTGATTTTCCGGGATGCCCGAGTTCACATGCCCATTTTGAAACAAGTTATTTTAATATTATTTATTTGACTGAATTCATGGATATTTTTTTTTGAACCAGAAAAACGCATTCTGTAGATGTTCAGTAAATTATATGCTTAATATAATATCCAATAGATTGCTGACAGACGTCATCTTCAACCAATTATAGTCCCTAATACATTACAGTTGCCATGCAATAATGAATCTTCTTAAGCGATTATCTGCCTACTTAAGTAGTTTCCTATCCGATTATTGGAAATGTATTCATTACGCTTGTTAGGCTTCACCACTTATCTCCCCGTCTCCTTTCTTTATCCCCATATTTTCTAGTGTTGGGTATAAACCCTTAGCGTATATACATAAGTATATGTAATACACAGATGTTGAACGAAACAATTATGATTTTTAATGAGCTTTCTGAGATTAACAAGCATGTTGTGTAGAAGAAATTTGAGCAATAAGGTGTTTAATTTTTCCATTTATGTTTTTACATGAAAAAATAAATGGAAAGGGGTTGAATACCAAATTTATTAATCAATTAGAAAGACATGCAGAAAAATCAAATCAACGAAAAAATATTTTCGGTGCTACCGGGATTCGAACCCAGATCACCTTGCTTTCCAGGCAGGTATGTTTCCAATTACACCACATCACCCTGGTAACTTTCCGTCAATATACTGATCTTATCTGTAAGTCTAATTGACAAATATTGGTTTATTTCATACCATGATTTCAAATCGTTTTAATTTAACTTCACATCATTCAGTGTTTGAAATTAAACAACCGTTGTATTAGTTCTTTACTCAAGTCGCTTCCTCATGACTCCTCATGAGGTTCGTAATCTTCGTGGCATTCCACCCTTTTGACTATTCTCCTCCACCTTCCCTTGCATCCTGGAGATCTTAGCGCTGTCATCAGAGAAGTGGCTGTAGCTTTGCTTCCTCTTTCTCATAGACCCTCGACCTGGCCTACCACAACAAGCTCCTCCAGACTTTCTTCTCTTGTAGCAAGATGCCGTTAATTGCATTCATCTTAGACACGTGGTTGAGAGTCTTTCCTTGATTTTTACGCGTTTCTCTGACCACTGTGTATGCCATGGTATCTCCAACACCACATCTCAAAGATTTCCATCCGCCGTCTCTTTTTTGCTTTCCACATTTCCATTCCATGGAGGAATACTGAATGCAAAAGACATCTCAGTTCTCTTATGAGCTCTTCACGACCTCGAAATTACCTACTAAGGCAGTGATTTGAATTTGAAGCTTTTGGGCTCGCCGTGCCGAAAATTTGAAAAATTCCTAACTTAATTCTGCTGGCACGTCACACTCAAGTTGGCTCTGGAGCTCCATAGTTGGTGTGACGGGGCACGCGTTTATTCTTTTGGCTGTTTGGCATTTGTCTGGTTATTTGCAAGAGTTTGTAAAATTAAGGCATGTATGTTAGCGAGGATCAGCCAAAATCGCATTTTTGGTTGATCTTTTGATATTTTGGCAGTTAGTGACGGCTGGCTTGTCACCTTTGACACGTTTGTCATAAGTTCGTCATCAATGTACAAGGGAATTTTTAGGTCTCTTCGCTTTATTCATATTTATAGGCTATTTGCAGCAACCGCAGAGACAACTAAAATAACCGTATTTTTCATTTATAAAAGTATTCCCCTTGAATTGCTTATTCAATTGTGTTTTATCGAAAGGTTTTATATTTCCTTTATATAATACCTTCCTTGCATCCTCGATGCAGCCGCCCTTAAGTAAGCTTTCTTCTTTGATAGTCCGCTGATAACTTTAATCTTAGGCCATAATTCAGACCCTAAGGCAAGTCGTTTGAGCAGGCTTTGCTTGGGGGGGTCACAAAATCAACCCTCTCGAGTCGCCCTTAACAGCTGTGCCTTTTGTGAGTCGCCCGCCCTTCGCCGATCGATTAAGCCAACCAGTTGTGTCTGTAAAATATCTTTTTTTTTGTTGTTAAATGTACCTACAATTTTCACTGTGTATACCTATAATTGTTATAATAAAAATAAATAAGTTTTACATAATATATTCAGATACCAGGAAAATATATTTTAACAATCTTGAGGTAAAAATAAATTTTTCAATTCTCTAGGTTACTTGAAGTGAGCTTTGTATAAATAGTGTATGGGAGGCTTTTAAAGTTAAATTGTTTATGGATGATTGCTGTCTAAAGAGTTTACCAGAAGGACAAACAATAATGACGATCTTCCTGCATTAATTTGATTTACAGTGAGGAGTAAAAGGATTCAGACGATGGTGGTGTGAACAAAAAAGTATTTACAGTTTTGTATATTGAAGAAAGCTAAAAATAAATATGTGGTTAATACAAATGAAGTTACGTTGTGGAGCTCTGCGAAATGTGCTGCTGTCTGGAAAAGGAACGGAGGAGAAGTAGCATGCCGAACGAAACGGACCGGTGGAACGCCCGGCTGGGCTGAAGATGCGTATTCCAAAGATGTCCAGTCCAGGCTTACACAATTTGTTTGATTTATATTTTAGATGCTTATGGCGACAACATCGTTATTCCACAATTTAAAAAAATAACATTGTTAACGAACAATGTTTAAGATGACATTAACAGATTTTGATCCCACTGGCATTTTGATCCCACTGTATATTCTTCAGAACAAAGTGCATAACTTATAAACTGACTAGCTTGGCATCTCTTCATTATCTTCAGGTCTTCTATCCTGGCACACGACTCTTGTTTCGTTAACATTCATACATTATCTTGTGCAAGCTCATGGATTGTTTAAGCTTATTACAGAGTCCCTCTCCCCAACCAAAGTTAGTTTAGTTCTGTGAAAAAAGTAATGTACGCCCATCCTGATGAAGGTACAGCTATCAAAACCTTTCGGAGTCAAATGAATTAAACAATTATGATAATACAAAATTTGCTATTTTTTAAAAATTATAAAGTATTATATTAAAGAGTACACACCATCTTGATATTTTAGAAAAATCTTTTTGCTTTGTCTTATAGCTTGAAGTTCTAAATATAATTTGAGACCTCACTCATTCAAAAATTCTAGGAATTGACTTAGTTACAGCAATGTGAAGCTAGTGTGTGGTAAGTGAATTCTTAAACGAATTACGTTATTCTTTCGCTATTTTCTCCAAACTCACTTTTTCAGATTCTTGGAGATGATATCTCAAAAACTATTTTGCCGATTTTGTTCAAATTTTATACACATCTTACCAATAACATTATCTACAGCGTAGCGTATATAAAATGCGCTATTTTCTTGGTATAAATTTTTATCTTCAATTTTTTTCGGAATAAAAAAAATTAACTTGTCATTTGAAGAAAAAAAATACTTTTCGATACCCTACATCATAGATATTTTATTATTAAACAAGAATATAATTAAGTTTTTAATTTCTCTCAAACTCTGGTGACATGTTAGTCTCGAAAAGCTGAGCGCTTCCCCATGAAGGGAATTTGCGGGACAGCACACATCTCCGACATTTTGAAAATTAAAAAATAATTAATTTGTGAAAAATATTTCATATGTCCGACATTCACGTCAATTTTTGTTTGAATTAGAGTGTATTTTTTGAAGTCTCAAGATTATAATCCCTTAATGGTTTGTGTGCGCCCTTGCAAAGCCGGTTTTTTTTGTTAGTATGTAATAAAATATAACCATAGATTAAAATAAATATAAATTTTTATGTGTTTTCCAATCTTCTATGAAACCTACAAAACGTGGAATTATTACCTTTCACGAAGCCATAAGGCATATCAATAAAACGGTATAAAATAAATATGCACTTTTTATTCGTACTCGCAGTCATAAACACCCCAGGGCGGTTTTATTATTGAATATAATATTATCGAATTTTCAATATGCTGCCAAACTCGTATTTTTAACGTCACAGTGGTCGATATTTATTGTTTGCCTCGATGCCTTTACGCTTACGTTTTGACGGAGGGAAATATGTTGCCATTTACGTGCGCATAGAATGGTAGAAACATTTCTAAAATTATTTTATTATTATTATTCATTTTTATAATTTGAATCTGTTAAGTCACGGTATAATTCTATTTTAATGATTTAATTAAAACCATTATTAAGTTTTTGCCACTATATATTGCTTTTGACCTGAGAGATTTCAGCTTATCACAGCCCATTTTCTAAAAAGGATATTCAAAAGTAGTCGTTTAAATAATAATGTAATCGAAGCACTTAACCAACAAATGAAAATTTACCCTCATGTCTCAATAACTACTAAAATTATCAAAATCCTTCTTTTAATGTTTAAAGACATGCAAGGATAAAAATATTCTAACATTAGAATCAAATCGACGTGTCCTACGTAAATTACTCTATCTGCAAATCTGTTACTTTGCAAAATAGAGCTTTTTTTTTCTTCGTATTTTATTTTTATTGATTAATCTTTTTATTTGAAATTTTAAACTTCACATCACTTAACAAAGCTGAAGAATATGCAATAATAATATAAAATTTTAGATAAAAAGGTTCATTGATAAAAAAACAAAAAAATTAAAAAATCTCCTATGTACTCTACTGCAAAGAAACAGATTTGCAGATAGAATACTTTATGTAAGGCAAGTCGAAATTATCACCAAACTTTGAACAGTATATAGAATCATTTAACACTCGCTTACTACTATAGAAAAATTATATGGACCCACTGTTAAACATCCCTGTAGTAAAATTGAATAAATTTATTTAATAATATTAAACGTCTGGGGGGTTTTTCAGTACAAGAAAATTATTTTTATATAACTAACATAAAACACCTTTTACAGTTAATAATATAAATAGAACATATTTAAGATAAATGAACAATATAAAGTGTAAAAATATAAATATCGCAATATGTATAAAACAAAATAAATGAACAATATAAAATGATCAATTGTGACGTAGCAACCTTTGTTCGTCACACCTCTTCGCGAAACCTCTGAAGAAATGAATTTATCGATCCCCGCACCAACTATCTGCACCAAAAATTGATTTCTAACGGCGTAGGTACTGCAAATACTCTATGGAACAGAATAATGTCTTTGGTCTACTGCAGATAGTTTCACAGCGGTCGCGAACGGCGGGGACGAGATTACAAAATGGCGCATTCGGAATCTGACACTTCAGCACGCGAGATGTGAACCTTTCTGTGAACCCTCGTGTTAATAGGTAAGCTCATTCCGAGAGACGCAATTTGAAGTGGCATAAAGATAACATGTGAAATTACATGATTGGTTGTTAATAATGTCTTTCGTCTTAATAGAGGGTTTTTCCACGGGAGCGCTTCGCGCCATGGCCAGGTGACGCAGCATGGAGTGAAAGGTGAATCCATTGCAACGCCTGGGGGGCAGCTGCAGAGGTGATGTTCCGGTAATCATCTGCATCGGCCGCCCAAAGCCTCGGGGCGGGGTTGTTCTCTGGACCCTTAAGGGAGCAATCCTCCTCAGATGCGAGGCCAGCAAAATAAAGACCACGACTTGCCTGGTATTCAAATTCTCTCTAATAATCAATTTCACATCACGCCTGGAGCGAGCTGCGTGTTATCTGACTCCGTAAATACAAGAACATGTGCATCAGGTCGAGCGGTTTTAGAAAAAAGGAACATTGCTAAGCACGTGCGGAAGCGGTGTTTGTGCCAGACTATTGTAGCTTCATTGTTTTAAATGTGATATAGAAATTTTGCCCAGATGTTCATTAATTTGCAGAATGTGAATACCACGCACCGACACCTGCGCTGCGTCACCGCCAGTAGTATAAAAGTATTTAGTTCCACTGTCTTTTCCCTCCTTGTATGACGCGGCCGCTAGCGCTGATGTCGAGGCGTGGTAAATTAAATCTTCACCTCAATTTATTGTAAAGAAAAGGGTTTCAATGTGCAAAATTCCCAAAAACACTTCATAAAAAAAATTTTCACCTTCTGTGGCATTATTAATTTCTGTTTAAAATTCATTTGAATAAATTCCCCTTCATCTAAATAATGTTTCGTTGTATTACCCTAGTCATCGAACTGTTGCAACTTAAAATAAGTTAAAGTGAGAGACAGCTGAAGTGCAGCGTACACGACACCGAAAGTACCCTGAGTTTAAATTGTGGAAGTAAGGTGAGTCCGATTCTTCTCCGACTGAGCGAAGCTGGTGGCGACGAGGAGTTCTGTTGGGAGCAACAGAACTTCACGTCGTACAATATAAAATAAATGAATTATAGAAACGATGATTAGTACACAAGCAAACAGTGATAATTAGAGACCTTTAAAATAAAGATAATTAAACCAATACACCAGATAAAAAAGATTAAATAAACCAAAAAATAAATGTAAATAAAAATAAACGATAAAATCAAAACATATTTAAAAGGGAAATAAATAATAATAGGACAATAAATGTCACAAATTCAGCGAATAATGTACCAGTTAGATGGCTGTGATAGGCTGAAACCGGTACCGTAAAAAAAACAATAAATATTGAATACAAATTCAAGTGTTTTTATTAAATGATTTAAAAAATTACTAGAAGTATTTAATTTAGTGAATGATAAATTTACGTCGCGATTAAGGTATGATTACGTTTGCAATCCGTAATGCAATTGTGATGGTGGGAAGGATTATGGTCCCAAGATCCGAACAATGAGGAAAAATTTGAGCACAAATAAACTTAAATTTCTCAGATAACTTAGAGGAGCGATAAGAATGCATGATAAGACTGATTTATGATCACGTAATGAGGAAACCGGGTGATCGTATTGTCAAAACTGTGTTAAGCTTTAATACTGGCTGAAGACAACAAGAAATAGCTCAAGAAGGAGAAAAATAACGCCCATATAAGTCAAGGGATATCTTAGTACGGAAATGGGAAAAGGGAAAAAGAAAAGATTAAAAAGAAGGTGGTACTTCAGAATATATCGTTCCTCTAGAAAACCAAAATGAAAATATCCCTGCCAAAAGGCAAAGGATAATTTTGCCCACGAAAAATTAAACAAACAAAACGAAAAATATAATAAAACAAAAACGATAATTTCACTAAGACTCGTACTCGTCATCTTTATATTGCCGATAGAATGCTCTCTCAGTTTTGGATCTTATCTTATCTTAGATTCGTTTTAAGTATGTATCTTCAATAAAATAACAGCAAATATTTATTTTTACAATCATTAGATGCACCGCAGAAGAAAAAAAGGCTTAGAATGTAGTAGAAAAAGTCATTGAATCAGGCCTAGGTGCGGTGAAGTGGGAAGCACCACAGAATTTCGGCCCTACACTTAATCCATCCAGATTAACATTGTTTTTTGGAAAAATAATGATAAATATGCATTAAAGTGAATACATCAAAAGAAAATTAAAATAAAAGTGAATAGCCGTAGATGCAGCTGAAAAGTGGTCGTTGATCAAGGCGTTCGACGTTACGGCTCGCTGATGGCGCTAGCTGCGTCTGTTGTGTCGTCATTGGCCGAGATTATCTTCATCGATATCGGTAGCAGGATGGCTCCTTTATATCACAGTGTGCTGATATTCCGTGTAGATATAACTTACCCGTTTTTTGTTTTAATTATGCTCTGTTCTAAAAGTACTCCTTTATATACCTTGGCAACTCTTTTATCTTACAAGTAGTGGATGATTTCGCCATGCTCTCCACAAAAGATCAGTTTTATTCAGTTGAACTTCCGACTCTGCCTTGGAAACGAGCCGTCCTTTTTATTCAGTGGCTACTGAATTAGAGGACCGCCCGGTACGCGGATAAATGGGGCGGCAAAGCGTTCTTGAAATGTCCGAGCAATTTTTTACCCGTCGGAATTAAAGTGTCCGGTGTGCTTTTTGCAGAGTTGCACGTTTTGTGTAGGAAAATCGACGGTACGTGTTTGTGAGAGGGGCGCCCGAATGATAGTTTATCTTAGTGTATTAAGTAAATTTATTATAAGGGAGATTCCCCGCTCGGAATAAATGGTTGTCTAAAAAAAAGAACTCCTCGAAAATACGTCTTCATTGTATTATGAAAGGACAGTTCATTTTGTACGCGTGCTTGTTATTTTTGGAGTGAATCTTTTTTGTCTGAACGAGATACTCATTTATTTGAATACGGGCGTATACTTACATATGAGAAGTATAGAAACACAACCGCCACTTTGGAATTCACGAAAATGCAGGATGACGTGTTTGAACATGATTATATATGTCAAATAATGAACGCTTTAACAGGTCAATAGGGCCAAATACTGTAGTCGTTACTTCACAAAAACACCCAAGCTTGTGTAAATCACTTAGATGTATTATTACACTCACCAGGAATCGAACCTGGAGCCTTCGGTTTGAGAAGCCAGTGTCGTGTCCATTGAGCTACGAGGACATCCCTCACATATGTAATATAACAATAGCTTGATCGAAATCGATTTTAATGACAATAACCTTCCTAGTCCTGGTAGTAGCATAAAATTTGGCCAAAATTTTGGCGATATCCAAGCGGAAACCATTCGCAAGATACAAAAGCTTTAGGGAGCGATGCTATTAACATTTTTAATTTTTTTTTTTTTTATATATCAACGGTTTACACCTTTTACAATAAAAGAAACTTATATATATATCTAGATGACATTGATCTGCTTATATGGTCATTTAAAAATGTATACATATGAAATTTATAACACTATATCTATCTGTACAAGTACATAAATCACAAATTAAGTAAAGACAATTAAAAACGTATATCAGTAAGAACAAAGACATGTATTCATACATTTATATATAAAATTTAATCAAATAAATTAACGGTAAAGTGTTCATTAAGGAGATTTCGGTAACGACTTAAGTTAATGTTGAGAATATCTGCAATTTGTGCATACTCGTTTCCTAGGGTGGAAAGTCTGTTGATCGTGGAGTAGATATGTTGCTTTTGTTGCAGTGAAAGAATACTTGTGAACGGGTATTTCTGGCCGGTATGTGAAAAGATATGGATGATAAGAGTTCCGGAGAATCCAAGATATAAGAATGAATTGTATAAAGTGGTGGTACAACTGCTCTAAAGGTCCTCATACATCAGTGGACAGCATCCCTGTAGGCCCTCAAGTCGTAACAATAGTGTAATCGGCTAAGAGCGGACATTGGTCAAGCAGGATCATCATAAGCATTGGATCAATTCAATTTGATCGAGAATTAGGGATTCAAGAAAGTGTTCGCAAAATTAATCTCATTCAGGCTTTTTTGTCCAAACAGAAAATTCCCTTGGTTTTTCTGGCTCTCTTGTTTCTCTACATGACTCCGTGTGATTTTTGGCTAATCACCAACATAAAGAGAAGAACCAAGAGAAGACACGAGGTATGTGAAACGTGACGGTCCAGCTGAACAGAATTGCAAAAGATAAGTGTTTTCAACAATAGTGGGACCCCTGGCAGAGGTGTGAATTACCAAGCGGACTACTTTGATAGAGATTAGAGTAAGCATGGTGTGTGTGAAGAAATTTGTTTCTGCCAACCAGTTTCGATATTTTTTAAACACAGTTATATATGTATATATATTTGTGTGTTAGTATTAATTTCTTTGGGGGTAACCCGCGTGAAAATCTGGTCCTCAGAAGGATCATTCGTCAACCAACGTTTCGCCTGAATCACAACAGGCATCTTCAGGGTGCCTTGTTAATAAATTTGTGCGAGCACGTCCGTTCGTATCGGAAGCTTACTACCAAGTGAGGTCTGGCAAGTCAAAATCTAAATTTGGGTGCTTCAGTCATTGTTAGCCTTAATGGTTTTTGGGAATTTGGTATTGAGTATTGGGTATTCCCGACCGTTGCTGGTCTTAATGGCGTTTGTCTGGCTCCTTGTGGTGCGCTTTGTACTCGATGTTGCTTCTATTGTGTCGATGTTTACCTATTTGGTGGTTGTATTTAATTGATTTTTGTGAAATCTATTGAATAAAATGTTTTTCCATGCCGGTGGGAGACGTATACCGTCATCTCTATTGTTGATGATATTTTTTCTTTTATATATCTCTATAGCTTCTCTAAATATCCTTACTATTTTATATATTTTTTTAAAGTTTCATCTAAAAAATGTGGTTGTGACATTGGCAGCCGAATTCAGCAAAAATATTGTCGTCTTAAGAGTAGCGCTTCAACGGCACATTTCCTTCGTGAATTTCCGCTTTATATGACAAAAGGCGTCCCCCGCACGGCGCTGTACAGGTTGATATAATAATAATATGAAGTTATACGGCGCCATCTAGCGAATACGCCTCGCGTCGTATCGTGTGATTTTTAAATAACGCCATTTTTAGGAGTTATTTGAATACAGCTGTATCCATGTTGCTTCTGACACCAGAGTTATTTACTCTGTGATCTGATTGAGCAGGTGTGCTTTTCGCTAGTGCCTATCAAATACGAACTTCTGATCTTTTATCGTCCCTCTCATCACGGTGATAATATATACTAGCTTTAAAGCATTGGTTATGCTAGATGTGCATTGGATATTATCATCGGATCGTGGCGGTGGGAGACGAATGAAACACTTAAAATTAAATTTTAAAAAGCTTTATTAATGCACAAATTTGACTGTAATCGCTATTGCAAATTGCACTAATTTTCACTATCTATTGATTTCCACTCATCTGTGGGACACTTTATTAAGTTTTCCGGGATATATGCACGTATGTTATCGCGCACACTTACTATGGAACGCCTAATATGTACTCTCATAATCAATTTTCGCTAGTCGCTTATAATTCGCACTAGTTGCCGTTTTACTTTTATGGTCTCGCTGAACTGTCACAATAAACTAACTGAATTCCTCGAATTAAGTCGGCGTTTTCACCGTTTATTCTAGACCCTTCAAGTAATTTCAAATTTACTATAAAACGCCTATATTTACAGGAAAATCCTCGATTATGTGTAATTCTTTCTGTTTCTACAGTCTCGTAACAATCTGCAGAAAAATGACTTACTTCGTATTGTGTCAATTTCTTACCTAACAAACTATCATCGCCCTGTTTCTCCGTAGGGGTATACAGAGAGGATGGAGCGCCACTCGCTTCTATTCTGACACACAATTCACATCCACATTCATACATCTTCGAATGAAAGTTCCAAGAGGATTTTTGAGGCTCCTAACAGGACCGTCTTCCATTATCTGGTTTTCCTGGTCATGACACGTCTTTCGTCGTCAACACTTGTGTCTTATATCTTTTTTACCATTTTTTTTTCATTCATTCGTTCAACATTCCAAAATCACTTGAGCGATCTATTTTGAATTCCTTACACTATGCTAGGATTAGCATTTCTTCCCAATGTTCCACATAAACATTCTTTATTGTTTGAGAATCTAATCGGTTCTTCTTCACGATTATAATTATTTGCGAAATCGAGGTCACGCGCTACTTCATGTACCAAAATGCAGACCGGATGTGATGAATAAGCACACCATAACGCGTAGTGTGCAACTCCTAAATGAACTGAGCGATCATGTCGATGTATTTAATGATAGCATTGAAAGCATCAAGCAGAAGATCGCCTACATATAGGTACTCATTCCAAGTTATAACTTGCTTAGTAAATGGAGCAATCAGTTAGGCAATTAAAAAAATGTAATAATCAATCAATGTATATTATTAGATGTCCCCACAGAGACGAAACCGCATTTTTAAGGAAAGTGGTTTAGAAGTCTTTTGGGTGTACATAGGACTTACGACCTATAGTACGGCTGGCTTAAGTGATCACTTTACACATATGCAACGTTCGCCATTTCCGCCCGTGATAGAATACCATGTCTACTAATTTTCGGAAGTTGTATATATTTATATTATACGCAAAGTTTCACAATTGAGTTGCGAGGATCCTCAACGCGGCCGGCCCCAAAGCTTTTTCATTCCCCTTGAGTGACCACAGATGTCGCTAATTATACATCTATATTTGATTTAGAGCTTATCTGTCTAATGGAATTCACCCGAATTACTATCATTACACTAGGATACGCCAGAATAAAATAAAAATTAAAAAATGTAATAATTCATGCTTAAGATTATCATGATTATACGATCCGTGTTCATAAACGACTCGCACAACAAGCTCCAACAATTTTGGCGCGAGATCAGCGAGCGTGACAGCCGAGAGCGTCTCGGCGCCCCTCGCGGCGTCGGCAATTAACGTCATCGGGCGTCTAGGCGCCAGCAGGAAACGGCTATCGTTATACACCACTTCCTGTCACGACTCGCCTATCAATCTATCCACAGGTACACGCGAGAACGGGGGCCGAATCTCGAGAAAATGGCGCTCGGGTTTTAATGGCAACTTCTAAAAAGTCGCATTGTGAAATTTAAAATTATTTTTTGTAGTGTTTTATCTTTTTTATATGAGGGTTGTAAAGCAAAGGCAACAATAATCAAAAAAATGAAGTAAAAAAATGTTTGCAGTCAGTGAGGATTAATCAATTAAGGATGAATTATGGAAGCGTCACTCATAGTGTAAAGTGGATGGAAGTCTCCTATACGATGACTCAGGGCTTAAAACCAGTATGAGCTGGCTTGAGTTCGTGCTTAAGCTACACAATTCAACGTTCACCAATTCCATCGTAAGAACATCCACACATTATCAAATTTTGAAAGTTCTATATATTAAAATAAAACACAAATCACTTTGTTTTCACCACTTTATTAGAATATACAATCTACATGTTTCGAGAACAATATTCTCTTCTTTAGGATTGTTTGTGTACTAAAAATTGAAAAAGTTAAACCTTGCAAGTGTGTTAGAGTGAAGAGGAGCATGAGGGTTGATGAGGGGAGGCGGGGGGGTCGGAGGTGTTAATCATTTGGAATGTCATCTGAAGGGGATGGAATCTTAAGTGGAAAAATATTCAATAGTGGGTTGTGCACAAATTTAGTCTGAGTGTTTATTATATTTGAATTAATATTAACACATTTTTCCTTATTTCAAGTATTTCTAAATTATTTATTTGTGGGATCTTATAAGTTTTTACAATGTAAATTTCACCATTTCCACCCATGATAGAATACCAAATCTATCCAATTTTTGGAAGTTGTATATATTCAAGTTTTACAACCCGCTTCGTATGTATGTTGTGATTATCATTAGCCCGACCGGCATCCAAAGCTCTTTCATTACCCTTAATTAAACACATATTAGAATTATTAATTTTTTACTTTGCTTTATGTATTCTGCATACAAATAACTATTTACCAGACATTACAAAATATATAAATAAATTGTTACCTTTACTTTTATACCCCACACATTATGTATAATTATAAAAAAATGTATTTTTAAAATGTAGTATGTATTGCGGACTCGAATATGGCCCTGCCACCTACTGTTAAATTTCTGTATAGCATCTTGCTACTAATATGATGTTTCTTTCATCGCGCCGTGCTCATAACTATTTCAGTATTGTGAGCTAACTGCTGCTAAATATTTCACGGTCGTTAAACGTAATGTTCTCAATTGCGAATTTCTTTCATCGAGCTTGACTAGAATTCTGAGCACTATTAATTATACAGCAGTTAAATGTTAATTTTATTGTATGTAATAAATGACATTACACAACCCTTCCCTAGCCATGTAGTGCCAGTTATAACTGCCATGTTGTCACGTATTCCAGTAAAACATTTTGATAAATGATAAAATTTATTAGGAAATAGTTAATAATACTTTTATATATCAGCACTAGCTGTACGTACCCGGCGTTGCACGGGTTAAGGATTGAGTTAAAAATAAATTTATGGGGAAAACAAAGATTCCAATGTTTCCATGTAATCAAGGCTGGCATGGATAGGATATCTAGAGAAGAAAAATAGCATTGTTTTCCGCCTGGAATATGTATGCAAAATTTGGGCCCAATCGGTGAAGCGGTGTAGATTTGTACAGAAAATATATCTGGAGAAGGGGATAGGTTACAGGGGGAAGGGGAAATGATGCCCAAATTACCCGACTGGTCCTAAAGAATACGTTTCCAAATTTTGAGACCGATCGGTCGAACGATACAGATTTGCATTGAAAATATATCAGGAGGAGTGGATGGGTTAGATGGGGAAGGAGAAATATCGCCTATGTTACCCGCCGGGTCCTAAAGAATAAGTTTCCATATTTTGAGTCCGATCAGTCGAACGGTACAGATTTGCATTGAAAATATATCAGGGAGTAGGGAAGACGTAAAAGGGGAGGGCAAAACAGTGTTACATTAGAGTGCTACCGTACTCATCTCAATAAATACTTCTTAGAGAAATAAGGCAGTCCATTTTAGTTTCTAACTCTGTTGCTACATAATTTCATAAATTGTAATTAATTCACATTTGTTAACTTTTTCATACTATTGAATATATATTACTTTTTCTTAATACTTTTGTTATTGTATATTTACTCTGTAATTATTATTATTTTTTTATCTCTGTTATTTTATGCTTACTTTTGACATTATTATGTTATTTTATATTAACTCTGTATTCTACATATTTTATCTTTATTATCTTATACTTACTTTTACTTTTTCTCTCATTTTATATTATAAGGTAATTAGTACAACATCAAATTACTGTAATAGGTTTTGTAACCGTTGAAATAAATAAATAAAAAATAAAAAAATGTCACCTGTGTTACCCGCCGGGTCCTAAAGAATAAGTTTCCAAATTTTGAGTCCGATCGATCAATGGTACAGATTTGCGTTGAAATTATATCAGGTGGAGGGGAAGGGGTAAAAAGGCAGGGAGAGATATGTTATCCGCCGGTTCCTAATACATAAGTATGCAACATTTGAGTCGAATCAGACAAATGGTGTAGATTTGTATAGAGAACAAACAGACAGACATTGAGTTTTATAGGTTTAGATTTCTTAATATGTTCGCGGAAGAAAAAATTGAACTTTGAATATAATTTGTGTATATTTATCTTATCAATTAAATGAATAAGTATAAGATCTTGTTGGATGGAGCTTGATGAATGCATCACATTGTGAGAATTTGAATTCAAATAAATGAATTATATTTATTAAATTTTGCGTTGCTTCATTAAAAGAATGCAAGTTCGTGATTTGAATATTTCAATTCTGCATCGTCTCCATTACTTAAATAAAAATAATTACTATTGTAAATGTAATATTATTAACAAATACTACCTCCCCTACCTCTCCCCATACATTATATTGTTCGGCCATTTTGTTTATATTTTTATTGTCATTTCTAATGTTGCCTCTTAGGACGATGGGTATCTCTATTGAAAGCGCTTAGGCTTAAATATTATTACATATACAGTGGATTAAAACTTGGTATTTAAATTAAATTGTTTGTCTTTCAATTCTTTTGTGATGCTTAATATTCATATAAAATGTACTTTTTTTCATTTTTTATTTTAAAAAATATCATTCAAATCATTAAAAATAATTAATTCTTTACGATAACACTAGTTGGCATTATGACTGCGTATGGGTTCAGTAATCAGCAAAGTTAATTAATATGTAAAATGTAGGAATGGGCTTAGAGAATGTATTGACATTCAAATCTAAAAAAACGCTCCCTGCGCGCGCTCATTGGTCAAATGAAATTACGCGCGCTTCCCCGGCGTCTTATTTCCTGTTACGCATTTCCGTCCTTTTTCACAAAATCACTGCCACAGATTGCAGGAAAGCGAGAGGAAAGATGTTACACATTAAAAAAAATTCTGGTTGTTTAGGATCAGTTTTATGAGTGCAAAAACCTTTAAAAATACATCATATGCAGTGCTTTGGCTGAAGAATTGATAAGAATTATATAATAGTTGTTTTTATATTTCGTTGAATATTTTCATGTTTTTTCCGCGGTAATAATCATTGTAAGTAATAATTTACAAAAATATTTTAATAAAATACCCCGCAACTCCGCTGATCCACCGCGACGTCTGCAGATATTTCCAGCTTCGCAATAATCGGGCGCGACACATCCAGCCCCGTGTCGCGGACGTCCAATCCAAACACGTGTTCCCGGCCCGCAAATGTAAATAAAGTATTTATCGCGGCGGCAACACCGGCCCGTTTTCAAACAAAACGGGCGGGCTCATTATCCCCGCGCTTTATGCTCCGCCGAGCGGCGATGACTTACGGATTACCTCCTTTCATGCGGCCGTAACTCATGTTTCTTTTCTTTCTGTTACAGATTCTAAAATGGTCGCATCCCCGAGCTTTCACCGCGTGACGGACGCACGGCCGGCGAGCGCGTCCTGCCCGCCATTGTGCCGCCGCCACCTGGCGGACGCCCCGCCAACCCGCGACCAAAGCGCGCGCTCGCTCTTTGAATCGTTCGACGGCTGAAATGGCGGGATGTTTTCTCCGATCGAATTTTTACGTGTCAAATCGCGATTGTTGTGTGGTGTCAAACTTCGTTATATTCTCTGCCATAAATAAAAATGTTATATCCTAAAATTATACATAAACATTTTGTGATATACGTTTGAATCTCTTCCGTATTACGTGTTTTTTCTATTAGAAGGTAAATGAAACTGGATCGTAAATATTGAACGTTCTTATTTATGATGATAAAATGATTATTGTAATTGTTTTGCGATAAAACATGATTGAAGTTTTAATTGGATAACTTAACCAAAAAGTGATAGTTCTTTGAACCTCTTCCAGATTATTTCTCCTGGAAGGTAAATTTGATTGGTTCATAAATATTAAGTCATCATTTTTTTGTAACGATAAGAAGATTATCTTGAATGTTTTCCGTTAAAATACAAAAGCTTTTTTTTGATATAATAATTTATTTCTTTAAGTGGCTAATAATACACAATAAAAATATTAAGTATGATTTGTTGTGATGTTAAGAGGCCTACCGTAATTGTTTCGATGAAAAATAAATGAAATAGTCTTGACCTGAAAATTCATGATATACCGGGTGTTTTTTTATGTAGCAGGTTGATTTTGTTTGTGAATATTTTTTACGGATTATTTATTTAACTCTTTACAATGCATAATTATTCATATGATACGCCTTAACAACGTGTTAGGATAATCTTTTTAATTTTTCTTTTATATGTGAATTTTTAACTGAATCTACAATGTAGAAATTATTTAACGGATATTATAGTGCTATAAATAATTCACAAAATCTGGCAGTTTGTGCTGCATATACGCCACTATACATTGATGCTGTAAGATAATGTTACAGAATCATCAATTAGATATCGTACATAAGTAATCGCTAAAATGAACGATATCATGTGACTTACAATGTTTTTATAATTGTAAATCTACATTATATGTTTTAATACACCGTTCTGTACCAGGATACGAATTATATCATTATATCCAAATATTCAAACTGCTTTATATCAAAATTTCATGATGTCTGTTGACCACCTCGTTCCCCTCATTATTTTTTCTATATAGATAGATAAGTCAAGAATTTAACTACTGATAATTTCACATTCTTCAATAAATATAACAAATTATACCGAAAGTATGCCAAAATGCAATGAAAATCGCGATTAAAATATCTTGTATTTAAGGCGGCCATTTGACCGATATTATTTTACCTAATAAATTTTTAGGAGTTAAATTTAAAATCTTTAAAAAATATATATATAAATTCACAAGTTAAAACACCTTGTACCTTTCGTGTTACATATTTGATGAAATTTCAAGATTATGTTTACAAATACACAAATCCACTGAAAACACAAATATTTACCCAATCATTTTTTGCGATGTTAAGAGGTTTATTGTACCTAATTGTTTTACCAGTAAATAGGATAAAGGCTTTTGTTCCAAGACAATATAACGTCTTCCCGTTTCTATTCCTAGAATTTTGAAATTCTGCATTAATATTCCGCGCAGGCCTCCAATTCTATTTGCTATCAAGTGTTTTTTTTTCTTTCGAGTATTATTTACTCTTTTTCCCACAAATTGGATCATATGATTCCGTTACGAAGGAACACGATTCCATTCCTCTTCTGAGAAACCAATAAGACCTCTGTGTAATCAATTGAAAGCTGTTTTGTAAATTCAATTGTTGCGGAACCTTCTTTTTTGTGCCTTCGAAATACTTAAATACGGGGGAAATTTCTAAGGTTTCTCTCACCTCGCAGGTAAAAGGAAATCTCGATCGTGACGATTTAAAATTATGTGATATTTGAATTAAATTCAGTGTTGGCGTGTAAAAAATTATAGTGTTTTATAAAAATATTTAATCGAATTTATATAATTAAAAAAATGCTCCATTCGACGGAATCTCTTTTAAAATATATACGTTATATAAATTTTCGTGATTCGTTGTTATCCACGCTTCGGACTTGAAATTTTTAGTAAGTGTTACAGTTTTCTTAATAAATTCCTGTGACGTTATGGCGACGTGGTTTGTTATCGCATTTGCTGGCAGTGTTTAGAATTTTTTAAAATGGCCGACGAGCGTGCGCGGCGGCTGTCGCAGATCTTCGATCCGCTGTCCAGGCTCACGGAGTTGACCGGCACCGGCCAGTCGGCCTCCACCCCCAACAGCCCCATGCTGCTCCCCAGGAGGCCGAGGGAAGGCGCCCCCGTACCACCCCCGAGGTAACCTTTTTTTATTATTTTTTATTATTTCTTCACTCATTAGTAAAAACCACTACCAGATTTAGGGTCTACCAGTGTCGAGACCTACCCGTCTCTTCATCAGGACCAACACTACACTTAACTTTCATTTAACTTTCACAAAAGATTTGGTAACACCCACTTTAGACCCCGCCCCCTCTCACTCTCTCCCGGTAGATTCCTGAAAGTTCAGTAGGCTAATCAGTGCATGTTTGTCTCTGATAAGATTAACACGCATGTGATCAATATTGGTGAAAGTTTAACAATACTATGGTTGAGGTGTATAGTGTTGTGAATATAGTAGTGTAGTGTTGGTCCTGACGGGTACGTCTCGAAACCGGTAGACCCTAAATCTGGTAGTGGTTTTTACTAAGTTAACTAACACTCTGTTATTCAGAATATAATTTGGCGATATACCAGTTAGGCTAGGCCTGTTCTAGGTTTTAAAGGTCTCACATTTTAAAGTATTTTCTGCAGTTTATATAGGAGTAAAAATGAGAAATTAAAAATACTAATGCAAGATAGACATTTTAAAATACAACATAATTTAAAAAACATAAAAAGCATAAATAAATATATGATAAAATCAAAAAGGATATGCAATATTGAAAATCACTAAAAGTTAGGAATAAGAAATAAAGTTACAATGTAAATTGATTTCAGACCGATTTGTTATGTAGGTACCGTAAAAACTCTTCTTCGCGTTCTCCCTTATTTATTTATTGTTCATATTCGATATAAGTTACAATATGGATAGTCCAACATTTTTGAGAAAAAAATGCAAACTTTGGTGTTGCATATCTCCATAACTATTGATGATTTGGCCATGGTTGCTTGAGCAAAATTGATGATTGCATCCAACACGTGGCTCAACTCCCCGAACCTTCAAGTTCTTCACTTCACTTACCAGGACTCCACAGTATACTAGGCACTCCGTCATAGTATTTTCAGTTACGCCTAGTGTGCATGGTGCGGCCCCAACCATACTACACCCCTCAATAAAGTCTCAGAAATAGGTTATACGTGTAATAAACAAGAAACCATTTAGATATAATTCTGAAGACCCACCCAGACACCTTCAAGTGTTTAACATAATCCAGCTATACACCAGTTCAATACTAAAATTATGCTTTCAAAAAAAAAAAAAATCTTTATCATATACACTATCTGAATTCAGAATCACCAGAAGCACAACATCGTTAAATATTTCAGTGCCGAAAAAGAAGGTAAAATTCGGCCAACGCCTCTTCATGTTCTGTGGTCCACGAATCCACAAAATACCGTTATCTGGTTATCTGACATTGAAGGTTAAATGTGAAAGAATTATTCAAACAGAAGCTAACAGAGCGGTTACTTTGAGAGGACTCGACAGCTCGCAACTGATCCGGATTCTAGCATCTCGTTACAATATTAAGTTTTTTTTCAAAATGCACTCCTCGAAATCTAAAAATGTTTTTGTGTCCTTTTGATGTTTTGTAACGCTGTTCGAGTCCGCAGTGCTTTTTAAATTTGTTATTTTATTTTCCACCGTAAATTGACAATGGCACAGAAGATAAAAGAGTCCCTGTTACGCCATATCACTCTTTACGAGAGTCTTCCAGTGGATGCTTTGAGAAACAAACTGTAAATTTGAAACAAACTCATTCGATGGTACATTTTTCTGTCATATTATTTCAGAGCAGGAGACGTTATTTTTATGTATGAGAAAACATGTGATGGAATGAATTAAAATGTATTTTGTGAAAACCTTAAAAGCTTCATACATACTTTTATTTAACTCTCTTGGTTTGTTAGTTGTGGTGGAATCTTGTAATTGATTTTTCACCAACTTTTAACATTGACGTTAAATGGATGACCATACATTATTAAATCATTCGACTTGATTTGGTCATTATTTTGATTTAAATTAATAATTTTTCATAAATATTGAGCATTGAAAATGTGTACAGCCGAGTTATTAGTGCGACATTATGGTGCTTCAGATTATGGGGAAAGAACGATGCTTCATTTGTCTCCCACCGCTGCGATCCCGTGACAGTTTTATCTACTGAGCATTGAATAGCGGATAAGTGCGACAATAGACTGGCCAATATTCTAGAATTACGAATATAAAGTAACTCGTCTTTTGCGTTATTTCTATGTTTTGTTGCTAGATTGAGTAAATTACCGATTTACGTATTAACTTCATATAATCACAATTATTTTTATATAATCCTAATAATTTCGTTGTCTGCCCGTCCGTCCGCCGTCGTAACTACGTGTAACGTCCGTAACTTCTCTATAGCATATTTGAATTATTAATTAATTAATTTACTTATTTTTATAAATCTATAAATACTTTTTCTTTAGGAACCGACATGTAAAAGTACCGTCTTTTTTGATTTAGTGATAGAAGGCCATTTTATTATATGCCGCAATTATTAAATCACAGAATATTTATTTTAATCTATTTATCCAAAAATTTAAATGTTCATATCCTGATGGTAGCAAAATATTTATTAAGACTCTTAAAAAATGCCATAGAAACTGCATCGATACTTTATCAATCGCGTGTCCGTTTTCGATTTGTCTTTTCGTTAACAGGGTTAAACACTCGCAGGCCCCCGTGCCATCCCCACGTATGCGGCATTTTTCATCCCTTCCATTCGCCATCGCGAAAAAATTTAATAAAACAGGAGGCTTCCGGGAAAACTTCACCATACCATAGGCAATGACAGCGGTATCCACCCTCATTTTTTTATTCTATATATCTGCTACCTTCAATATGAAAACGTTCTCCTCCTGACAGACTTATCCTTATCTCGTTCCATAAGGTTTCGCCGTTTAGACCAGAGCCGGGTTTTGTTCAGAAAATGGAAATATCCCGAAAACGGCAAATCCCTGCATGGAAGGGCGGGCAATTTATATCCCAGATAATAATTTGCAGATATAGTTCCTTTAATGGATTCTGTATTTTTTGCTCACCGGAAATGGACACGGCGAACCTTCCGGTAAAATGTATTAAGCCATTAAGCTACTCATCTTTCAACGCATAGTTTCTAATGCGATTCTAAATAAGTGTTTTTTTAAATTGATCAATTTCATACAACTTCCCATTTCAACATCGCTTTTTATTATTTATCAACGCTCTAGTGGACTTTTACAGTATAAATAAAGTACAAATTTTTTTACAAACATAACATAAAACACATTTTAGAATAATGTATCAGAAAATTAATGGATAGAAATAAATCATGTTTAAAAGAGAACTGAACAAACATTAAAAGAAAGAATCAATGGCCCAACAATGGTTATTAACCCAATAGTAATTCGTCATAATCTTTTTCCTACTTGAAGTACGTTTACATTTAAATATAACATATATAATATTTGTTGACATTTAATTTTTGCATCAGATTAACTACGTCTGCTCACTATTATAATAAATACCTGTCTCATGACAGACTTTCTCAATCTTTATTTGTAAGAATAATACACCAAATCGTTATACATTAGTGATTAGTTTAAATATTTGTGTCACTTATTTTTAAAATACAAAAAAAACGAATTAGAAGAAAAAAGGGAGTTTTTCTAAAGAAGTAAATACTTTATGGTGGGAACTTATAATTACATGGAAACAATATTTTTTTTTTTTTTTTAAAATAGAGATGCGAACACGGAATACGTGTCACATCAATATTTTTACTATTTTCAAACTAAGCTAAACGCTTGTGCTATGAAAATAGGACTAACTTGCTAGTCTGGGCTGAGATTCGAACCCGCGACCTTTGGATCACGAGGCGAGTGTCCTAACCACAAGACCAACAAGCTACTCGATTATTACAATTATTATTACAATATTAACCTTTGATATCATTGAAAGATTTTAGCAGGTACTCCGTGGTGCAACATTATAATTTAAAATATGTCCCGGTCGGTATAAATACGAAAATAATGTGGTGTTGAAACAAAGGTTATTATTTTATCCATTTAATTGAAATTAAAATTTACCTAATCTTGCTTTTATTTATATGTGAGTGAATACTGAGTGTTCATAATTGTCTATATGTATTAATATTATTTTAGATAAATCTCTAGTTTTCTTAACCACCTTGTTAAATTTTTTTTATGATTTTCAGTCATTTTTATTGCCATTGCTTGGAAAAGGTGTGAGAGGGCTAGCGTACAGTCGACCAATATTTAATTTTTCCATGTGTTTTATAGGCCGACCTTGGGGCTGTTGGGGGCGCCCCAGGCCGCGGGGGGCAGCGATCCCGGGGGAGAGCCCCCTCCCAACTGGCAGGAGCGCTGCCTCTCGCTGCAGCTGGAGCTGCACCGCTCCAGGGCGCACTCCACCAGGGTCCGGGACATGCTGAGAGATAAGGTACGTTGGCTCTTCACGGCCATTTACTCCACGGTAATCGTCGCCTTCTTAATCCTGATGCTACCAGTTCTCCAGTTCTTTGAGAGTTTTGCACGGCACGATTCCGAACGTACCCGATACCAGTAGTATTCGGAGAAGTAGTTAAGAAACAAGGAGGGCATTGTCATTGTTTTTGACAGAACCAAAAGAGTAACGATTTGCACAAAATTTTGGCAGGAGAAGACTTGGGCCGGGAGGGGTGATAATATTTTCCACAGGATCTTAGAGTGCAACTGAGCAAAATTTGATACAGCACAATTTTACATGTCGCGAGGAAAGAAAGGAGTGTCCAGAGGATTGTTCGTCGCATATGAATAAGATTAAATGTTAAATATCACCATGTATTTAGCATTTAATCTTTTTTTTTTTTCTTGTGATTTTATTGTTTTGAAATGGTCTATGTAACAGTATGCACCATGTGCGGTATTTTATTTTTCATTATTTCAATTCAATCTTGCGTAAATTCGGCCTCAAAAGTTGTCTAACGTGGAAAAAGTGTACATACGTATATAATATTCATCTATGTTTATCCGTATTCAATACGTACCGTAACAAATACGACATTTGTCGACAGTTCGACGACATCACATGAATAAACAAAGAAAACGTAAAATGAATGTCCATGATTTTTTTTTTAAATAGAGATATGAACACGGAATACGTGTCACATCAATATTCTTACTATTTTCAAACTTAGCAAAACGCTTGTGCTATGAAAATCAGACTAACTTGCTGGTCTGGAGTGAGATTCGAACCCACAACCTTTGGATCACGAGGCGAGAGTCCTAACCACAAGACCAAAAAACAGTGGACAGTGAATATTAGAAAATAAAATAAAAACTGTAATTCTGTTTATTTTTTTTGTATCCTGTAAAATTTTATTTTTGCATGTACCTAGACCGCCTTCATGTGTTGTCATTTTTCTATGTTAAAAAAGTTATAAATGCCATTAATTATGTCCGCTCCGTACTGCTCGGTGGTTTCGGTTACACCGTAACAGTTCCCAGTAGAACCTCGGTATATCAAGTTTATCCTAATTCACGTAGCACCTGCAAGGCAAACAGGCTCGGTGGTATACCTGATCGCGCAGTGCGCGCACGTGCGGGCGCCACGTGCGATACACTTGTTTCTGCCGTTGTTGCTCCGGGTTAGGATGCTTCGCCAGAGCTGCAGTGGACCGCCTCTTAAAACCGCCCCCTAACTGCTTCCATAATTAAATTACAAAGATATCACAAATTATTTATATTTTTCATATTTAAAGCATTAACTTACGTTTTCACGGCCATTCAGAATCTTCTGGTTTGTGTTTTTTTATTTACTTATTTTTTTATTTAATTATTTTATTTACATATTCTTGTATGATCACACTACATTAATTAGTTATTTGTATTAATTAAAATTTAAAATTAAATAGCATATCCCCAACCAGCAATTGTATGCTGGTATAAGGGGATTATGCCGTGCTTCTGGAGTATTATTCCGTGCTTCTGGGGTATTATACCGTGTTTATTAATATTATTATTAAGTTTTGCAGTTTCAGTGTTATTTTAAAATGTGACAGCTGTTTCGTCTTGTAAGATCATTGTCAAACAGTACCACGTATAATCGACTTATTTATAAGGTTTAGGTTACCCCTTCCCCATGGATAATTAGATATTTTCGGTGAAGCCCTATACAAAGATTCTTTTTTCCTAAGCACTTGTCATAAGCCCTGCAATGGGATCCGAAACGTAGGCCAGAAAGGTCTAAAAATACCGCATAATACCCCAGAAGACGCAAACCAGAAGATTAACTTTATGGTCGGACATTTTAACAAAATGTTATACTAAAAATTCCTTTTTTGTTTACCGGTTTCGTGACGTAACCCATCTCTTTGTCAGGACAACCACTACACTAGCATGTAAATATCATTACACACCATAGTATTATTTACATACCAACACCTTCACAAAATACTCTTCACATGCGTGTTACTCTCGTAACATGCACTAATGATTTCAGAGTCAATACTTTAATGATTTAAAAGTTAAGATACGCCTTGAAAGTATTATTCTGTACTGAAAAAAGGATTAAGAATTTGAGTAAAGGTTGTGGTGTGTGGTGATATTTACATGCCAGTGTAGTGGTTGTCCTGACGAAGATACGGGTAACGTCTCGAAACCGGTAGACAAAAAAGTAATTTTAGTTGTAACATACTAACATAAATAACATTTTGTTAATATATCACATATTAATAATTCGTGATATACGGGGCTATTCCCATCAGTTTACTTTATCATAAAAATTATGTCTCGACCGCCATTATACAGCTTGTCTCATAGCTAGTAGCAAGAACTTCGGGGAGTCTTCTTCATTCAAATTTGAATAGAAAATATCTTTACACTATGGGTAAAATGCCGACAGTTACAGAGATAAGCGATATCAAAGTTTGCACTTTTTTTTCAATTTTCCTGAGTTATTTTTTGTAAAATGTCGGGGTATCACTACGGTATCATATATGGAATACTAAAAATTCATTTGCTTTAATATAAGTCAAATAATACAATTCCATTCGGCTACATAAGGCTCTTCTTCACTATGTGGACTATTCTGGAATGGTGGTATGTTTACATCGTAAAAATATCAATGAGATCCGAAAGCATATCTTTAGTATCAGTTATTTATCTACAAATTCTTATCATTAAATTTAATTATAAATACGGGTCTATAAAAAGGAGTTAAAAATTGAAAATATTGATTTTCAGGCGTATTCTAGTCTATATGTTGAATAATTCAGAAGAATATCTTATATATAAAAATGTAGAAGTATCATTTCCAGCTGCGAAATCTATATATGCTGTCTCATGAGAAGAGACAACAAATATCACCAGCATAGCCCCTTGAATGGATGATTCCTATTAGGAACATATACCTACATTACTTTCAAAAAATCGCTGTGTGGATGTTGGTGAACGTTGCATTGTGTAGAGTGATCACTTAAGCCAGCTCATATAGGTGCTAAGCCCTGAGCTATCGTACAAAAACTGTTTCGTTTTATCTGCATGTATTATTTATTCTTTATTTCAACACAAAAAAACGATATTGGAGACGTAAAGATTCGGACAATTATGTTTTGCTTCGGACATGTCAGATCTTATTTAGTCGCCTTTCATAATTTATGAATGAACGAAATATTTATTTATTTAACAAAATATTATTAAAATAAAATATTTTTATTTGCATCCCTCTACTTTTCCCTTCGAATGCACCCCTGTCGGAGGTAGAGAACTGTGTGTCGACCTACCCCGGGTGCACGCCACTTGCATACTCGCAGTAATTATTTGCTTCCCTGTACCCTCCCGTGTAGCACAAGTGCAATCAAGGACTTGCGCAGCAGAAGGAAAACGCTTTGAGGACGTCTTATTTGTTCGCGCAAAAATGTTCCGAGAAATAGAAAAAAATACGATATGAGTGAATATTATTTTATAGGTCTGATAGAGTAGGAGCCAGCGACCCCCAAACTTTATACGTCAAACCTGAAATATTTTCTGTGGATGAACACTATTGTAGGTAGAAGGTTTGGATATTATCACATTTGACTTCGGGGGATTTTGGCAGATAACAGATAACCTGCAGGCTTTTGAGTAGATGCAAGTTTTGTTATGTCGGGGAAACTACCCCATCTAGGTAAAACTTAGTTTTATTTCTGGTCTACTTGTAACAACATTTTTTATGGAATTACTTTTATCAGCTTGGAAGAGTGTAAAATTTGAGTTTTTTTATCATAATCTAGCTGCAACTTTTATTTAATTTTAATTTTGTCAAATTGCAGAAATTCCATACGCTCAAATATTATTTTTTGTTTATAAAATTATGACCTTCCAATAAATTATAAGTCCCAAAACGATGGCTTCCGATCTCACGTGTTGCAAGTGGGTACAGGAACAAAATAGTGTGTAAATAAAATGAAAAAATATAAAAATAAATGTTTGGATGTGGAAAAAAGAACGTCTGAAACTGAGCTGGCTGGACGATGGCGTAGGGGGTTTATTTCACCAACGTGAGAAGATTGAAAAGAACTGATAAGAAAAATATTTTTCTGGCAGCCATGATCTACCCCTAATTGACGGGCTTTGATGATGATGATTTTCTTTATTTATTTATACAGTAGATACATGTTTTTTATAATAAATTGATTCTTTGTTATAACATTTTTACAGACATTATACTCCCCATAATATGAGCCAAAGCTCGAGCTTATGGAAGAAGTATTTACAAGCTAAATTAATGTATAAAAGCAGAAACCATTTAAAAGTACTCATTTATTTTATTGTACAGAAACCATTTGAGACGTGCAATGTTACAATTCATCGTTGTCGAAAATCAAGGATTTTACTTCTTTCTTTAACTGTTCGTATTTTGGAATGTTCCTTTCTTGAAATTTGTTTTGCGATAACAATGTATTGTACCATTTAACTCCCAAGTATTTATAATGATGTTGTGCCATGGTGGTTCTTAAAGATGGTATCTTTATTTATCCCTTTGTTCTATGTCTACTACTTATACAGTCTTAGGGGTGAGATTTATTTATAAAATATTCTTTATAAATTTGGCATAGGGAGTTTGTTTTGTATATTTGACGTGACGGTACATTCAATTCTTGAAATATACTCACAGTAGGATAGTCATAAGGTTTTTTGAGAATCGTTTTAATAATTATTTTTTGCATTATGATTAATGGCTGTACGGTGGACTTATAAGCCCCTCCCCACCCAATAATATCATACTGTAAGAGGGACTGCACCAACGCGTAATACACCATTTTAATAGTATTTTTATTCAATATATTACGTAGGTTATAAAAGACATAGATCAGTTTTCTCAATCGTTCCACGGTCAGATTGACATGGTCTTGCCATTTGACATGTTTGTCAATTGCAATTCCCAAATATTTAATGTTAGACTTATGATTAAATTTAGTATACTTTATGATGAGCGTAGAGCCTTAATGAATTATTTATAATCATCAACCGTTGCTTGTGCACAACAAAATTGCAATTCAACCAATCTTTGGTATTTTTTTTCGGTCACGTAAAACGCAACTCAGCGGGCATAATTATTTTCGTGTTTCGCGTTGTTTTTACCAGAGCACTTAATACTTTTTTCCTAGGAAATAGGTTTATCAATTTTCCTATCATAATCAGGTTTTGTTAAAAATAATCTACATTTTGCTGGTTGCAATCTCCCGAACGCACGGAATCCCATCATTAGGGATGGTCCCAAGGGGTATTTCAAACTCTGATGGTAAAATGGGTCTCGCGTGTAAAAAATGCAAAAATGTTGCTACGATCATTAGCACTGATTTCTACCTTAGTTTGTATTTTAGGTAACCCTTTTTTATTTTTAATATTTACCTACTTTAGTTTATGTACTGAACCGTTTTTGGAAAATATCATTTCCTTCACCAGGTCGATACAAAATTAATTCTTAACTTAACATTGTTTTTGTTGAACAAAATTTAATTAAAAATATATAATCACTCTGATACCTGCTTATAAATATAAACCACCTTGTCAATATGTATACCATCAAATATACCACCAACATATGTATATCATCAAATTTTATTAAACCATTACAACTAATTATGGATTTCATATACATATAACGAATCGATAAGATTTTAGAAAATAAATTAATGAAATATTGTATAAGCCAGTGCAGCTCACAGATAAATAAAACTATTGTTGCAATTTTTGTGAAGTGCAAACGTGTTTAATGTTCAGCAAATATATCAAAACTTTTATTACTATCGCCATTATTGCTTTATTATCGCTTAAAAAATTAAAATTCAAGAACCGAATCCATTGTATGTTACAACACTATCGAAGGATCGAGAACGGCCTATATCTAGAGTTATCTTTAATATTCGTGAAACGCCTGGAGCAACCTAGAAGCGACGTGAACCTTCTCCTAAAGGAAGAAACTAGAAAGGTATAGAATAATCTAGGAGGTCCGAAAAAAAACAGCATTTTTCTTTTAATAATTAATTAATCACCAATTGACAAATCGCTAATTAATTTCATACGTGACAATATGAACAAATGTGGGATTAAAAATTGAAAAAATGTTTTGAATACAGTCGCTGACGATCACTAATTTAAAATGTACTGAATTCTAGATTTTATGTATCTATCCTTTCCAAAATCATGTTTTCTATAAATTTATACTCTTTGTTTCCTATAAAATCTCAAATTCAGTAGGTAAATTATAAATCAGTAACCATTGATGACTGAATTTAATTTTTTTTTGGATATAGCTGTCTTTGCTTTTATTACACCCCACAAATCTTACATTAATGTAAGGTTTTCACGGCCATTCAAAATCTCTGGACGTCGTTTCGGATCCCTTTTCAGGATCCATTTTTGATCGTGTCGAAAAATTGTTTAAATTATACATTTGATCAAATATTAATTTACAAACGTTGTGAAAATGACTATAGGTATAGGTATTTTTATGTACCTAGCGAGGTAGGTAACGATAAAGGCCTGCATACAAAAAATTGTATATTGTATTTGTTGCTATCTTATTCATAAACTCTGTAAATATTCTTAACATTAATTATGTTTTGACGCAAGCTGTTATAAAAGTTATTGAGCTAATAAACGCCGATTTATCGGCACTGAAACTGAAAAAAAAAACTAACTTCATAAGTGACACTTAATGTCGTAGCTATAGTGAATTCTGCTTGTACTAGTCTCTTCCCGGTTTAAAGTTTGCTCCAGGAATGCTATATTAAAACGAGTGTATCCATTATTATGATTCCCGTCGCCCGGAAGAGTCGGAATGACGTCGACTTCCCGAACTGAAATTCCTCCCGCGGTCTGACTCCTAAACTCGCTCGTGGGACTCCCTCTCAGAATTAATGCCTGAGATTTGTTCTCCGCTGCAGCTGTTCCGGCCACCCAGCGACAACTATTTAAACTATTTGCGATGCAACTTTAATATCACGTTTACGTGGAAACTTTTCCGTTTGAAGCAGTCCTTATGTACCGCATTTTTTGTGACGATTGCGCAATTTGCATTAAAGCTTTTAATATTTGTCAGCAAATTGCTGCCTTACACAGTCGCAAACAACAATTTATTAGCTTTCAATTCATCTCAATAGTAACACCCGTAACATGGACATTAAGAGCAAGTGAGAGGAAAATAAATTTGACGTGATTTTTGGTCCAATGTCTACATACATCAAAGTTTACATTAAAGCTTTGAATATCTGTCAACCGATTGCTGGCTTTCACATTCGCAAACAACAGTTTATTAGCTTTCAATGTATCTCACGAGTAACACTCGTAATATGGTCATTAAGAGTAAGTGAGAGGAAAATAAATTTGACGTGATTTTTGGTCCAATGTCTACATGCATCAAAGTTTACATTAAAGCTTTGAATATCTGTCAACCGATTGCTGGCTTTCACATTCGCAAACAACACTTTATTAGCTTTCAATGTATCTCACGAGTAACACTCGTAACATGTTATTTAAGAGCAAGTGAGAGGAAAATAAATTTGACGTGATTTTTGGTCCAATGTCTACATACATCAAAGTTTACATTAAAGCTTTGAATATCTGTCAACCGATTGCTGGCTTTCACATTCGCAAACAACAGTTTATTAGCTTTCAATGTATCTCACGAGTAACACTCGTAACATGGTATTTAAGAGCAAGTGAGAGGAAAATAAATTTGACGTGATTTTTGGTCCAATGTCTACATACATCAAAGTTTACATTAAAGCTTTGAATATCTGTCAACCGATTGCTGGCTTTCACATTCGCAAACAACAGTTTATTAGCTTTCAATGTATCTCATGAGTAACACTCGTAATATGGTCATTAAGAGTAAGTGAGAGGAAAATAAATTTGACGTGATTTTTGGTCCAATGTCTACATGCATCAAAGTTTACATTAAAGCTTTGAATATCTGTCAACCGATTGCTGGCTTTCACATTCGCAAACAACAGTTTATTAGCTTTCAATGTATCTCACGAGTAACACTCGTAACATGGTATTTAAGAGCAAGTGAGAGGAAAATAAATTTGACGTGATTTTTGGTCCAATGTCTACATACATTAAAGCTTTAAATATTTGTCAGCCGATTGCTGACTTTTACAGTCGCAAACAACAATTTATTAGCTTTCAATTCATCTCACGAGTAACACTCGTTATATGATTGTTAAGAGAAAGTGAGAGGAAAAAAAGATTGTCGTGATTTTTGGTCCAATGTCTACATACATCAAAGTTTACATTAAAGCTTTGAATATCTGTCAACCGATTGCTGGCTTTCACATTCGCAAACAACAGTTTATTAGCTTTCAATGTATCTCACGAGTAACACTCGTAACATGGTATTTAAGAGCAAGTGAGAGGAAAATAAATTTGACGTGATTTTTGGTCCAATGTCTACATACATTAAAGCTTTAAATATTTGTCAGCCGATTGCTGACTTTTACAGTCGCAAACAACAATTTATTAGCTTTCAATTCATCTCACGAGTAACACTCGTTATATGATTGTTAAGAGAAAGTGAGAGGAAAATAAATTTGTCGTGATTTTTGGTCCAATGTCTACATACATTAAAGTTCACATTGAAGCTTTGAATATTTGTCAGCCGATTGCCGGCTTTTACATTCGCAAAACAACAGTTTATTAGCTTTCTAACTTTATAGCGCCATCTAGCGTAGCTTCATCTCGTAGCGTTAGTGACGAACATTGTTACATAGATGACTATGTGTCAGTAGAATTTTGTAAGCACATCCAGGAAATTTTCCAAATCTTTTCTGGCAGTTCTGCCGAACCTATTCAAAAGTTAATATTATTATTCAGAAAACTTTTCATTTTAAGAACATCTGCTGTTGTCAGACTACACCATCAACTTGATTCATATCCACTCCACTTTAAAGTTCGGTAGTTTTATATTTATTTATGATTTATTTTACGCGATTCATAATGTTAAAATACTTTCTTCGACACATAACTTCTGTACACACATACTTCTGTACATAACTTCTGTTTATGAAACAAATCTCTTTAAGTCAACTTAATATATTACATAAAATTATGCCGTGTATTTTTATTTTACGGAATTTTTACGGACGGAATTAGTCTAACTTGTTTTAAATCGACACCGACACAATAAATTTGAACCTGATTTTTTTGGGTTCTAATTTTTTGATAATTGACTTTTAAAAAATCGAATCAGTTAATTTTATTTCATGTGAGATTCTTTCATGATTCTCCAACGTTTTACAGAAGATGCAGTGCTTGATGTTGCTTATCAAGCTTTTTATCGGAAAATTGCTCGCCCGCAGTTGCTCGTCCACAATTGCTCACCTAGAAAGTTGTTTGCCAATGGAAAAGTGTGTTAATTTTTTCATTGAAAATTGAACAAAATTTTGAAAGTAAAATTATTGTATCTTTACTATTATAAAATTATTATATAGATTTAAATTTGTTTTGCATGAATAATTTTGTTCCGTCCGGTGGAGTCGCGTGACGTCATCTCTCGTGCCCTATGTACGGCGCCCGGTATGCGGACGCGTGACGTCACAGGCGAGTTGGAGAAAAAGCGCTAAAATACGGTTTAAATATTATTTTTCTCTTTTATTTATGATTTTCACTAGTTTATTAGTTTTGATCTACAATATATTTTAATTCCATTGATTAAATATAGTATTATCAACATCATGAAAATTCTCCATTGCGTAACAGGATATTTTAGTTTTTTAACATGAATATCGATAATATAGATTATAAAACACGTTTATTGAAAAACATATACATGCATATATACGAGTACATATAAAACTCAATGTCTGTCTATCTGTTTGTCTATCTGTTCTTCATACATTTTTTGTTTTGTTCATTTTATTGTTTATTTTACATTTGTTAATATAAGTTACTAATAACTCCACACTAGGTAAAATCTGTTCTATGGCAGACATTCTCATTTGATAGTTATGTAATAGTTACAAATAACAATAGTAATGAAAGTATAGGTAAACGTAAAAATGAAAGCAGAATAAAATTTACTAATATATACAATAAAATTTACTAATATATATAATAATACATAAATCTAAAAGAAAAGAAAATATACATATAAAATTATGATAAAAAATTAAGTAGATACAAAAATAAATACAAAAGACAAGATACAAAATTTTTTAAGTAGAAACAAAAAAATATACTATTTTACAGTACACTTGAAATTATATAAAGCAGATTTTGCCAATTCAGAGGTCAATGGCGGATCACTTCTTCATCATACCTTCTACCTGATATTTTAATAAAATTAGTAATACAGTTTTTAAAAGGTTTTATTATTGTAATTTCTTTAGTTTCATTTGGTAACTTGTTAAAAACAAGCGGGGCAGTGAAATTAAATTGTCTTTGTCCAAAAGACGTTTTCATTTTATGTACCTCGAAATTAATTTCATTTGCCAGCCTTGTAAACCTGTGTTTCTTGTGTACGCTTAGAATTTACCTTGTCCTTGTGAAATGTATGCTTTTAAGGTATAATTGCCTCGGGTCGAGAACGTTTAATATTCCAAACAAATCATCTGAAGGAAACATTCTCGATTTCTTAGTGATTACGCGCATGATGCATTTTTGTGATTTTGTTAGCGAATCCCTGACTGATACATATCTACACCGTTTAACTTACCCGATCCACATTTTACATACTCATTCTTTAGGACCCGACGGGTATCACAGGCGACATTGTCCACCTCCCCCTTTACTCTTACCCCTTCCCCTAAAATATTTTCGATTCAGATCTGTACCGTTCAACCGGTCTGACGCAATTTTCGCGTACTTTTTACTCCGGTTATATTAACTCGTGACGTCTGCTTGCTTGCCGTCGAAAGTACTTTGGATCGATTTTTAACCCTTTTCCCGTGATCCAGTCGAGCTGAAACGTTGCAAGCAGACTCGTGGCGACGATCAAGAAGATCTATCAAATTTTCGTTAAAAAATAATAATAATTATAGTATAATTTTGGATTTTTCAAATTTTTAATGTTTTTTTCATACAAGTTGTATGGAGATTCCGACGCATATGGTAGACACGAAACCCGAAAATGAGAAAGGAAGTATTGTAAAAAAATGGTTTTTACGGGTTACTTTTTTTATAAATTATATTTTGTAGAATGAGCGTAAAAATATGTTTGATAAATATTTTTTGTTAAATGCGTATTTCCGTTTTGAATTATCTTTGTCGCTTTTAGAGAGCCATTTCCTAATTGCTTTCTTTGCCGGGTCCGGAACGAAATGCCGAGTGCATTCAAGAATTTAACTTCCCTAAGTGGGAGCTGCATCTACCCCCAGTGCGCCTGGTCAGCGGCGGGCTAATGCAGTGGCGCGGACGTCACGGTTTTTGTGGCCGGGGTATTATCGTGTTTTACGAGCGCGAAGTGTGACGTAATTAAAACATCCCGCGAGGTGCGGCCCTCTGCCAGCTATAATTCAACATTCTCAAATTATGAGTTATGCTTTGTGTCGTTATTTTTTTTGTTTTTTTTTTTCTTCTTATGTGTATTTATCATCTCAGCAGTGGCAATGGCAATGCTCAGAACAATAAATGTAGCAAATATCAACGTGTGAAATAAATAAATGAAATCAGAAAATAGCATAATAGAAAACAAAACAAGATACAGAATACATCAAAGTGAGGTATAACAACAATTTATTTATTTGATGGAGTGCGTATATGTAGATAATTGGCTTTGAATAACCGGTAATGATTCTGAACCACAGATTCATAAATCCTTTTAAATGGATAACACCTCCCCGAGGACCTTAAATTTAAGTAGAAATTTGGTGATTCTGTAAAAAAATAGTGACTAATCAAACAAAAAACCACAACTTAAAATGTCCTCCAAGTTACAAATTACAATCATAATGGATGGACATAGATTGATATATATTTTATTAATTGCAAATTAAAATAATTTTTCAAGTTTTTTGTTTGTAACATTGTGGAAATTCATTTTTAATATTTTAAAAAATGAGGGTAAACAACACTGTTTTATTCCACTATATTTATTTTGAATTGTTAAAACGTTTTCGGGATTTCTCCCATTGTCAATAACAACACGTTTACAAGTTGTAAACGTGTTGTTATTGATAATGGCTTATAAAAAATTATAAGTATTAGTCCTAAGACATGGTGGTTCGACAATTTGTTAGATATAGCATTAGAACAAGATGCAGTGAAATTGATTCCATCATTAGAATTTTTTAAAAAGCTTTTCGTTTCGATAAAGGCAAGAAAAATGTGTCAGAAAAATGTTACATATGTTTTTATGTGCATCGTGAAATATTCTTTAAGATTTCCCTTGGTAGAGCGTCCCACGACAGAAAAACATATCCGGACTTTTTTAATATTTATAGTATTTACTAAGAAAACATTACTTAAATTCTTTAACTATAGGGGTGTTCAACAGAGAGTCCATGTACTGTTTATGTAAAATTATAGTTCTATAAACATACCTCTGAAACATTAAATTTAATGTTTCAGAGGTATGTTTATAGAACCCCATAATCACACATATCAAAATAAAAGCACTTTTTTTTATATACTTATTTAATTTTAATGAGACACGTTTCGCCGTATGAGGTCAGTTTTAATCCAAATAATATACATTCGACAACTTGCATTTTTTGAAAGCTATAGAGAGGAACCGTTTATATAATTTAAAGAATTAATGTAGGTTATTTTATTTCTGCACCATTCTATGAAACAATTTTATTCAAACATTAATCATAAACTAATGAAAGGTAAATACATGTATGGAAGAAGATACACACGACTATATAAATTTATATAAATTTATATAACCGATATAAATTTATTGTTCCGGCGGTAAGTTTTTAGAACTTTTTATTTTCAGTCTATTAGTATTTATTATCAATCTAACCATTTTCTACACTGTTTATATACCAGTTTGGTTTGGACAGGATGAAACCGGTAATAGTAAAAAATTAAATGTAGAAAAAATATAAAATGTGGTTTTATGACATCATGTTTGGTTTGGAAAGAGATATTGGGGAGGAGGCACATGTACTTGCACGCAAAGATGATGTTGATGAAGAACTGTCTCTATGTTATTTCAACATTTTCTAATCATAAATAAGTGACTAACTTACCGATTCGTTCAGTTTTTATTATCAGTCTATTAGTATTTATTATCTATCTAACTATTTTCTACACTGTTTATATACCAGTTTGGTTTAGACAGGATGAAACCGGTAATAGTAAAAAATTAAATGTAGAAAAAATATAAAATGTGGTTTTATGACATCATGTTTGGTTTGGAAAGAGATATTGGGGAGGAGGCACATGTCCTTGCACGCAAAGATGATGTTGATGAAGAACTGTCTCTATGTTATTTCAACATTTTCTAATCATAAATAAGTGACTAACTTACCGATTCGTTCAGTTTTTATTATCAGTCTATTAGTATTTACTATCAATCTAACTATTTTCTACACTGTATATATACCAGTTTGGTTTGGACAGGATGAAACCGGTAATAGTAAAAAATTAAATGTAGAAAAAATATACAATGTGGTTTTATGACATCATGTTTGGTTTGGAAAGAGATATTGGGGAGGAGGCACATGTCCTTGCACGCAAAGATGTTGTTGATGAAGAACTGTCTCTATGTTATTTCAACATTTTCTAATCATAATTAAGTGACTAACTTACCGATTCGTTCAGTTTTTATTATCAGTCTATTAGTATTTATTATCAATCTAACCATTTTCTACACTGTTTATATACCAGTTTGGTTTGGACAGGATGAAACCGGTAATAGTAAAAAATTAAATGTAGAAAAAATATACAATGTGGTTTTATGACATCATGTTTGGTTTGGAAAGAGAGATTGGGGGGGAGGCACATGTCCTTGATGATCAACTGTCTTTATGTTAAGTCAACATTTTCTAATCATAATTAAGTGACTAACTTACCGATTCCTCCAGTTTTTACCCAGACCGGCTGCATTGTTTGGCAAACAAACTTAATATTAGATTTCCCTCACACTCCCGGCGACACTCCTCAGCGTTAGTATCCGCTAATTAGGAAACCGTTGCATTTCTCAGCGAGGGAAACTTTTTCACAATCCGGCGTTCATTGTTTTAAATAATTAATTCCAACTTTGAAAGTTTTCCCGGCGAAGTATTAAGTAGCTTTTCCCGGGGGAGGGTTTTTTCATTTGCTACGAGTAACTCAAGTTTCGCCTCCAGATTTCACCTGCTGGTGTAAGTTTGAGGAGTTCATGTTTGTTTCCAACAGACTCCAATGATACAAAACTCTTCGTTTATCTTGGACCGCTTTCGGTCGATGTTTATAGGTTAACAGAGTAAAATAATGTTTCCTCGCGTATTTGCCGGGCGACGAAATAAAGTTTTACTATTAAAGGGGTTCGGATTAGAGATGGGTCGTTATGTTTAAACAGTTCACTTTACTGAACGAATGAACAGTTTTTTTTTCATTTTAGTGAACTTCGTTCATCAGTTGAGTAGTCGTAAATTATAATGTTTCGGTGTTACTCTCCGTCCATTTTTGTAATGTTTTTATCATTTGATAAAAACCTCCTATTAAAAATATTTTTTTAATTTTGACAAGTTTTTTATCATTTTATTCGACTTGTATAATAGCGAATAAATTTTACACAATCAATATAAGTTATTGTATGTAATGATAGTTCAACTTTTTGAAAAAAGTAAGTCAGAAATATTGAAAAAATTATGACAACTTTGATATTGCATATTATCTCATATATTGATATTAAGTCATGGTTGCTTGAACATTTTCGATTATTAAGTCAGAAATCCACCTATAAAGTTTTTTCTATTAGCTAGAGACACCTTACATATAAAAGTAAACAATGATTAGTAAAAATTTTATGAGTTAATAAACTTCTTAAATAAATATTGCGGTATTGTTGCGGAAAACATTCCAGAATATACTTGAATAATTTAGAAGGATCCAGAACAGTCTAAAATACTCCCAACGTTAACGATCAATCTAGAATTATCAAGAAAAGCCTGGAAACGTCTAGAAGCGCTGAGATGGGACGCACTGCCCGCAGAATTACAGCGTTCATATATTTTTCGCCATGTATGTAGATGTTGTGTAACGTGATGTAAGCAAGTAAAAATAGAATAGTCGTCGTTGATATATTTACTTTACTGGTAACAAATGTTAAGGGTTGTAGAAGATATAAAAGAGTGGGGAAGCAGGGAACCCCGCTGACTTCGTTCTTGATCCCACTTGTTGCGTATATAGCCGCGACCGAGACAGGAGACCGTGACCGACGACAGAGACAGGAGACCAAGACTCCTACTTGACTGCATGATTTAGTATATGAGTCAGTTCGCGAGCGAGACAGAGACAGGTGACCGCGACGCGCGACAAGAGACTGCGAGACGATCGCCGCCCAGGACAAGTAGTGTCGCGCGTCTCGTTCGAGAAGTACGCGTGTTTATTGTAAAAAATGACTGCTTTTTCTGACGAAGACTGTGAAAAGCTGATTGAACTGATCAAACAGCACCCTCCGATATATAACGCACAACTAGACTCCTACCGAGACGAAAAAGTATCATCTCGCCAATCACAAAATACTTCGAGTAAACCATTTCAAAACATTTTGAGCAACGAATTCGACCAGAACAATTTCCATGATATAGCAAACTTACCTTAGAGTTAGTGGCAATTTTTATTTCAACGACATTTTTCCTTCTGTAAGCATTGTCTTTTTCAGTAAATTTAATACGTAATCAAACTATGTTTTATTTAGCCGAAAATACGTCCTGAACATATTGTCATCAAACAATGGTGATTCTTCACTAATAGCGAAAATGATCCTTCCTGGCCTCTAGTTGAATATAATTCGTTAATAGGAAATCTTTTCTTAGATTTGTAACAATAATATAAGAGCAAATCATCGTCTTCTTCTTCCTCCAATAGTAACTCTTCTTGGCTTTCCATTGCTGTGTAAATTAATGACATTACAACACAACATACTCCATCGACAGATTCTACGATACTGAATGAATGATAGCTTTGATTGCGGTCTCGGTCTCGACCCACAGTACATTATGAAGAGACTGAGACACTTGTCGCGGTCTCCCGTCTCTGTCGTCGGTCGCGGTCTCCTGTCTCGGTCGCGGCGCGAACCGCCACCTTTATGCTCTCCGATTGGTCGCGCTACGCCGCTTTAAGACCAGTTCACGCTACAAGCCCCAGATCACCACAAATATTTTTTGCATCAAACTCACATTGCGTTTCAACGTGTCCACAATGTTTTCACAGTCACCTAACAGCAGAGGGGTGCGGCCCGCCGGATAATTGCATCCCCATCTGCATCTTGCGCGCTGCATTTCTGCAGTTTCTGCAATTGAAATTTAGATAATCGGCGTGCCTCGAATGCTGAGCGCCGCCTCCTCGAACGGTTATTGCCAGCAGCAGCTGAATGCTCAATACGGCCGTCCACTGGCACCACATTAATCTGGCACTTAATTGGTATGCGGCCATTCCGCCACTCGACTGTGTTATAGAGACATTACTTTTAGTGCGGAACGGTTGTTCAATCATAAGTTATCAGCAGTAGTAATCAAAATTCGGAATTTGTAGACATTTTTCGTTGTTGGAGCATGCCCGAATTAAAGAATTACATTATATTTATATTATTATTTTTAATATTCACTGTAAAACGTGTTTTATGTTAGGTATATAAAAATTCTTTTAATTTTCTTGTACTATAAAAGTCCACTAAGGCGTTTATTATAAATAAATAAATAAATAAATAAAAAAATTGCGATTTCAGTCACATTTATTTAAAAATGTTTTTTTTATAGGATATTTTTTTATCATTATTTGTAAGTAGTAATACAAAAATGTGTCATTTCAGTCACATTAAAAAAAACGGCGGCCCTCGTAATCCAGTGGGTATGACACTGGCTTCTCACACCGAGGGTACCTGGTTCGATTCCCAGTGAGGTCACAATTAATCTATGTGATTTACTCAAGCCTGGGTGCTTTATGATGTGTTTCGCTTCTGTAATTGGGCTTCTTGGCCTGTTGAAGCGTAAATAAATAAATAAAATTGTTGTAATGGGACAGTTGTTTATTATGTTTGTTATCATTAGTAAAGTTATGTAATCAATAGTTAGCAGCAGTAATCAAACATAATAATTTCATTGTCTGTCTGTCCGACCGTCTGTCTGTCCCCGTAACTTTGTGTAACGCCCGTAATTTCATTCAAATTCACGGCCAAAAAACTTCCGTGGTTCAAACCGAATATCCGGCTATTTAATTTGGTTTTAAGCCTTTAATTCAAACGAAATTACTGACGTTACACGAAGTTATGTACAGACGGACAAACAACGAAATTTTTATGTTTGATACGTACTTTCAGTCATATTTAAGGAAAAATATTGTTCGTATGAGATAGTTGTTTAATCGTTATTAGCAGTGATAACAACATATGAAAAACAAATATGAAATCTTCTTCTTCAAACACAGCCAAAAAAAAGCAATAGCAAATATGAAATCCTTTAAAAATAAAAAAAATATCGACAACCTTTGTTTTGCTCACCTGCAAAGTTCGAAGTAATCCACCCTTTTGCCTGAGGACTGACGAAATATTTTCAAATTAAAAATATTTTTTAATTTCTAAATATTTTTTAGTCTACTAATAAAAGCAATTTAAAGCTATTTGAAACGGAGGTAAACAACATACACTTATAAATATTTTATCGTTAAAATATAGTGTGTTTATATTACTAATACTTATATTTGTAGGAGAATTGCGAGACGAAATTTTATCGTTTTGTCTAGTTAACGTTAGTATTAATTGGTCACGGAACGCCGCCGAAACAGTTAAACAAGGTGATGGGGAAAGTCCACCTGGAGTTAATTAGACTTCCAAGTTCCAATTAATAGTCGTTCCAAGTTTGAATGTTGAGGCGGTTTGGTGGTCCATATTTGCACTCGGTGGTCGCAATGCAACAGGATCGGTTATATGATGATAAATGTACATAGTATTTCAAATTAAATACATTTGTGTATTCTACACACAGAAGTCTTTAAGAAGATTTAATTGTTCGAAGACTATTAATACACCATACATTTAATATAAATACAGGTTTAAAATTTATATATACTATTTATAAGATCCCACAAATAAATAAACTAGGAATACTTGAAATTAGGAAAAGTATTAAAGAAGACACATTATTATTGTGAAGTTGCAATTTCAGAACAAATTACTGTGAAATATTAAACAAATTTGTATTAATCAATTAGAAAAGACATACAGAAAAACCAAATTAAAGAAAAAATATTTTGATTCGAACCAACGGACCTCCATTCTATCCAGGGATGGCGCGTTATCCAATTTCACATTTTAGCTGCTACCGGGATTCGAACCAACGGATATATATAATTAGATAACGCGCCATCCCCCGATAGAATGGAGGTCTTTTGGTTCGAATCCCGGTAGCAGATAAATTTTTTTTGTTCATTTTATTATTCTCTATGTTTTTTCTAATTGATCAATAAAAAAATATTTAGGAAAAGTGTTAATATGAATTCAAATCACACAAAATTTGTGCACAACCCACTATTGAATATTTTTCCACTTAAGATTCCATCCCCTTCAGATGACATTCCATAATTTACACCTCCTTGTAAAAAGAACACATTTTTACATCTAGCAATTAAAACATAAATTAACATAGCAAAATACTAAATTTACTACGCCTTAAACATCTGTTAATCTTTAATTGGTTTATGAAATTTACACTATGCTCTATTAACATTATAGTGATTGAACATGTTAAGACTCCTTTATAAATAAATAAATAAATAAATAGAGATCATTTGCATCTAAAATGCTACAAGTCGCTTCATTATTCTTTCGGTTAGAGTTCATTAATGCATTTCTTATATTTCATTTGTAGCGCAATATAATTAAGGACTGCATTATTTTTAATTATAAAATGCTTGTACCATACTTAAATTAAGGTTGCAAAGGCAAATACACTCAGGAACGTGCTCTGGGAGGTGGTTGTGTGGCAAAATCCAGAATTTAAAAAAAATAATACATTTCAGACTGTGATGCACCTACCCACAATGTAGAAAATGAACATTTTTCTATTAAAATATGTCAGATTTTGAATTACGTATATTAAAATTAAATGTATTTTATATTTATATCTATATTTATTTATCATTATTAAGACATTTTTTTTTATTAATTTATCATAAATTATTTTATTTATTTATTTACAATTCATTTTATCAATTAGGCATTAAAAAAAACTTTTTTTTTCATAAATAGTGTATTGCGTAATTGTATCATTAATTATATCACAGTCTATCAGTAATGTTAATAAAATATTCATACTCTGTCACTCTAGGACCATATATTAGGGTCAATAATGACATTGTAAAAACAAAAATAATGTATGTGGGAGCGTCCATCCATGTTGAGTACCCGGATACCTTGGGTAGCCACTAGTGTGAGAGATTCCGGGTAGTAACATAATGGTTAAACATGGTACTATTATTTGTATCTAATTGTACCGATTAATGGTACAATTAGATACAAATAATAGTATAATAATAATTGAGATGCTGTCTAGTTACAATGGTTATCCGTCAAATTGCGAAATATCAATCATCGATTGCAAATTTCATATAACGGTTATTACTTACACATACACGAACACCGGAAGATTCCGTAAGTAAAGTCGGAATTCTTTATCTCGCTACTTAACTAACTAACTAACTAGCCAACCATCACGCCGTTTCGCCGCAGGGGTAGGCAGAGAGGATTGAATGCCACACTCTTCTATTCTGGCACCCCACTTTTGCTTCGGCCACTTTTATACATCTTCTCATACAAGTTCTACGGTTGTTGTGGCTTTTAATAGGGCCATCCGCGAATACTTGTAATACCTGATCGTTCCAGGTCTTTCGCGGACGCCCTCTATTGCTGTTGCCTTCAACACTCGCCTCATATATTTTCTTAACCATCCTTTCCTCGTTCATACGTTCCTCATGACCAAAACATCTCAGCACTCCTTTCTTTATTATATTTACGATACAACAGCCAGCATTGCATTCACTTCTACATCTCGCTACTTATTTGATAATGTTTGTAACCCTCAAATTATTTAGACCCTACGCAAAAAAATGACGATCGCTATCTTAAATTTTATGTAAATTTTGAATCCCTGGCAACATCGGGTAATTTTAATAAAATATACGTTCAAGAAATTCTTTCCTTATCCGCCGGTAGTGTTAAATAACGCGATCCGCCGTACTTTTTAAACAAGCCGCGATAAAATCCAACGCGTCAGTAAATTTCATCCCTCACTTGGCACAGTTTTCCCCGTCTCCGGCGTCTGCTCCGCGAACCCTTTCAGCAGTGTGAGTACTGCACCTAAGATAATATTTATTTAGTTGCCGCCCGCTCCGCTTCCACCATTATGAAAAACGGCGGCCCCAGGAGTCTGTCTCCGCCTGCTGAAGGGCCCACCAGAAAGCGTCCTATCCCTGCAGGATTTCACTCTTAAACCAACTTACGTTTTATTTTCACAATGTTTAAATTTAAACTTAAACACCCAGTTTCGTGTTCTGGATTATTCCACCAAGAACGCAACACGGCAGAAACATCTGGTTGGTGTCTGCTGGGATATTATGCCCTATTTTTACGATATTTCTGGCCGTCGTTTCTGATCTCATTGCAGGGTCCATCAGGGATGATGTGTGAAAACGTGGACCCTGCAATGTCATCCGAAACGTCGGCCAAAAAGGTCGTAAAAACGTGGCATAATATCCATCAAGTTCGTCCTATCCTCATAGCACGAGCGTTTAAAAGCTTATTTTGAGAATAGTAAGAATATTGACGCGACACGCATTGTGTTCGCATGAATTTTAATTGGTGCTTATTAAAATAATTAATCACCTCCTTGTAAAGAATATTCAATTTATACCTAAATTTCATGTTCCCGGGGTGGGGTCACTCTATAATGGAGAGGATACCATCCAATAAATTCGAAATGATTTATTAAAAATATTATTGTTTGATTAATTATTCTGTTAATTATTCTCACCTTCGTTGAATTAAATAATTCGATGGTACGATAGTATAATTTGGTAATAATTTATTCCCCACATTTGTTGTTTTATGAACAGGGTTTGCAGAACAATTGCTCAAAATTATGCAAAATAAAATGTTTCTTTACAATTTCCTTGAATACCTTCTGTTGGGTATTTGTCTGTTTCTAGGCGTTAGGTTCTCGCAGTGCGAATATGGCATTTTCTGTTGATCCCTCTTCCCCTCCACCCCTTCCTTCGCCTTCACAATCTACCCGTTGTCGAGAGAGCGTCGAAATACTTATATCATCGAGCACCGAGTATCTATCGCCATGTCAATTGTGTATAAAGTGCTTCCAATGCAATATCTATAAGGTAAATTGCCCATTTTTGAACTTCGAATTCGAATTTCGAATTCGCAATGAAATCGAAGGAGACGGAACTATCTCGTGGTGGTGAGTTCGGCTATCATTCGTGTTCCTTCCCTATTATAAATTACAGTCCACATTCATTTCGTATTTATCCCCTTCTATGCATCCCTATCTCGTCATTCTTCCTATTCCCATATTTTTACCCGTTCCAGTTTACCAGCGATTCGCATCAGGCGCACCTTCCAAAGCAAGTATAATGCCGGTATCAAACTCGAAAAAGTTTGCCACCGTGAGGTAATGTGATAATTTACTCGTATTTTCTCCAATCTCAATCCATGATCAACAAAGAGGAAATCGGACAAAGAATTGACTAAAAGATACTTCACAGTTCACACGATTTATTATCAATTGGTTACAATTGATACGCATTTTTAAATATGATTTTTAGTTTTTCACCCATTTGATGTTACAATTTGAAGACATGTGTGGTCTCCATAGTCTTAGATGCTTCTGAAATACAGCTTCTGGAAAAGCTTCACCAATAAATCATCACCAACGAAGGATATTAAGAATTAAGTGGCAAGATTAATCATACATATGATAGTGTGCTTAAGGAAGCCATATTATGGGAAATTAACGTATCATCCCATAGGGACATGGATGAGTTAGCCACGTAATCAGAATGCTTGAAACCAGACTACTAAAAGATGTGATATACTCCCAGTTGTCCCAGGGCAAACAGTCACGTAGCGGCTATAAAAATCGGTTCAAAAGCACCCTGACAGTGAACCTTCAAAAGACTACAATTAAGAGCCATCCATACATGGGAACTATGTGAAGAAGATTGACTTAACTGGAGTGGTAGAGGGTAGTAAAAATGGGTACTGCTACATGCTTCAAAATTTAAATATCTAAAGAACAAACAGGACACAGGAGTTATCCACAGCCATATTTTCATGACTTAGATAATCCAGAACTTGTGTTTTCAGGATTTCAGGACTAAGGATCGATAGTGGTGAAAAATAAAGCGCGACCATCCTCTCTTGATGAAGCTAGTGGACACATCGCTCATCATACGGTGCAAGTTACGTGGCTTACCACAGAGGTGCTATAGACCATTACTGTTTTATCTCACGGAACTTATTAAATACATTACAAATCATCACAAAAGACACAACTTATATACTTTTTATAATTTAATGCGCATGGGGGTGGATACCTACCCCTACTCCCGGGTAAACTGAGTTTTTACCTGAGGACTGTACTCCCTCTGCCGCCCGGGCCGAACCCGTGTTGATCTTGCGAAATACTATGAATTTAAATGGCGGTGGTGAATAAATTTATGGCGTTTGTCATGTTTTCCATTTTCACCGAGTATTTCGGCGGCAAATGTATTTATTTGATGCCGTTCGTTTCGAGGTTGATTTATATTCACACAGATGTCTCATTATACCCGTTTGTTTTGTTAAGAAATTCTTTGCGCTCGTAATTTATTTGTTAAACGTCAATATAATTCGTTGTTGCTTTTGACGTTTTCGGTGTAAAATCACTGACTTCTGTTTCATTAAATAACAATCTCGACGAATATTACCTATGAATCTTTCGCTTATTTATGTATACTTATATGAGTTTGTTTATACACTAAATGCCGAATTGGGTGGCAAAAGTGTAGGCCCGATATGGGAGCTATTGCTCATAAAACGCGCCTGAGTATATGGTAAGTTCCTCTTCACCGTACTAATACGAGACTTTTATGTTAACATATTAAAGAAGGATTATTTCATACTTTAGACATGTAGCCGAAATATTCGTCAATAGGATTGTCTGTTACAAGATGTTGAGACTAAATAAAATGCTGATAGGATCTTCTTCAAACACCGGCTAACACTTGGCTTGAGATCAGAACGAAAGAACACGTATTGCCTACCAAGATCCAAACGTATCAGAGGACTACGACGTCCAGCATTGAGCATTTTTAAGTGAATCAAAAAATTATAATTAATACATACTTTTATGCGCTTTCTTTGTATACATTCGTAATCGGTTTTTTAACATCACCAATGCAGCATCCAAATATTAAACACGTTATTCACCTACTCTTTGAACCCGTGGCATAATTATGTTGAACGTATTTTTTGTCGGACCGTTTTTCTTTCTAGACCAAAGTTATCCTGAGATATTAGAAATCTAAATTCATCAAAACCCTAATTTATCGAATTCGACATTTTTTTCCGACGCCTAATGTCAAAGTTGAATCAGTTTTGAATTGAAAATTAAAACTAATAAGTGCATCCATTACTATATCGCATTTGTCATTGGTATTAATTATCAATTCAAATATATATAATACTCTATGAAAAATGTCTGTCATTACTTACGCCGCCAGATGGCACAAATAATGATGAGGTGTATAAAAGGAGGTACAAAAAATTATAATTCTGTACGTAACAATGTCCGTCACTAACGCTACTAGATGGCTCAAATTATAATGATGTATAATATAATAATGAGGTATAAGGAGCAAAAAAGCATAGGTCTCTGTTTAATAATGTAATATCACTAACGTTATTAAGACGCTACGCTTCGCAGCCGAAATTTATTATTTTTGACGGGTTATGGCAAGTATTAATATAAATCAATGATATGGACTTGCGCCTGACGGCCCAACGCCCTGACGCTCATTTCAAATTGAAGAACAGTGAGAATACAATAATTTTAACTTTTACTCAACCTACTTAGCATCCCGATCATGTCACGTGTTTCCAGAAGGTTCCACCTAACCTCGTGAAACATAAAGTAGTTATGCATGAAGTTTCATTTAGCGTTTATTACTTTATTGAACGCCCAGGCTAACCCGCACGATAAAATATGTACATGTGTATAATTGTGTCTCAAGCTCTCGAATCGCCGGAATAATTTTCATTGCGGACCCGATTCTATTATATATAAGAGCGGTACAGCATCATACTGGTTCAAGTACTTATGAACAGTTGTTTATGATCGGCGGCCATTCTAGCTTCATTTTATTTTAGAATCTAGAGTGAAACGTTGATATTGTCTTGATATACTTATGATTAAATATGTTTTTCAGCGCAGTTCAGAACGAATTGTTCTATATTATATATTTCATCTTCTTCTGTACCCTTCCATCCTTTCCTGTTGTTTGCTTGCTGTATCCATTTCTTCTCCCCCATATCGAGTATATCGTCAGCTCATTTCTTTTGAGGTCTTCCAACGACTCTTTTATTTCCCAAGGTCTCCACTTCAAGAACTCTGGGTGTCTATCTTGTGACATCCTTCCTTGCAACATGGCCTGCACATTACCATTTTAGTTTCGCTACACGATCCATGATATCCAGTACTCTTATTCTACGCCTAATTTTGTCATCTCTTAGGCTTACATATATCATGTATAAATCTCTCCATCCGTTGCGTGCATTTGAGCTTTTCTACATTTTTATTTGTAAGGGTCACAGGATCACCGTCTACACTGCATAGGTCATCACTATATTCTATGCATTTACTTTATAATGTAGGGGTGGGTATAAATATCGAGTAATATAATGGTGGGTAAATTGAAAGATGCACACTTGTTCACAATATTTCCTTATTCGACTTGGCTAGGACCATGGTACTTGATCTGGCTCCACTCTTTGTCGTTTTTTGTACACTTTTTAATTTTTTTGCATCAATTTCATTTAGCCGTTCTTTTATGTTTTTTTTAAACTCATCAATCTTATTAATATTTTTCAAGGTAGGCTTAGTAGCAAAATAAATTTGACTTCTTTGACCAAAAGTTTTGTTAAACTTAAAACTAAATTATGATACTAAAGTTTTAAGTTCATTGTGGGTATTTTTAGAAATGAACATTTTCTCGCATTGGCGTCATGTTCGTGAATTATCATCTAAATTGGCTAATAGAGAAATTTTCGAAACCCTTTAGCGCGAATACAACATGTTCTATGAGCACTCCTGTGAGGATGTAGCCGATGCTTGTTGGAGTCGAGAAGAGAGTGCTCCTTTTCGCTCTCACGCTCAAATTTCTTCCCCACACGCTCCCGTGAAATGTCATCAGTATCCCAAACGATTTCAAAACAGAATTTTTCCCAAGGTTTTTAGTTTTTAGTTTGCCCCTTATTGTTGTGAACCTCTCACATGTGCGTCTACCCAATTTAATTTTACGTCGTCGCCACCCTGCGGTCCCGTCCCGACGGCCAAATTTACGTTTTGAATTTACGTTCTAGAATTTATGTCCGTAGACCACTCGCGGTTTAATTAACTCGCGGCCGATGCATCTCTACGGCGCTACGGCGGCCGCACACTCTACGCACTCGTTTCAGATTAATAGGCCTCTATCTAATGCGCTACAGCCAAGCGATTCCAAGCGCCTTGATTATTTTTCTACCTTTTTTCAATATTGACCAAACTTGTGTAATTTATAATGCGAATTATAATAATGGTGGACATTTTTTATATGTAATTAACAATATTTTAAATCAAATTACTTATTGACTTTGTAAATGTAACCATTAATTATAGAAAACGTATAAAATGTTGGTTTTAATATTTTATTCTATTCGAAAAGACATTGTGTTAAAAATTCTAATAAACCTTTCAAATCTCCTCAATTCTCAGGCATTGAAACCAGCCAACGGCCATCCATCGTGTCTTCGAAAATCTTTACCAAAACTGATCAGAACTACCACTTTTGTTTCGTGTGGGTTTCTCATAGACTCTTTTTGTTTACTGTAGAAAGTAAAAAGATAACTTCAGTAATAGATATCAGTAAATTGTACAAAATTCTATAAATATGTAAAAAGTAAGTAGGCTAAGGTCAATAATAACGGAAACTAATTTTTTTACAACCTTAATTTATTTCAATTAAAATGCAATCGTAAATTATAACTGCACAATTTAACATTATATAATTGTCTGAAAAATTATTTGTTTCAGCTACGTTACGTTTTTATCGTATACTCATATTGTTGTTTTATATATTAATTACACTTTTTTTCCATATAATCTACTTACTTAAAGTAACGACAATAATTACAATATTTAAAGTCATATACTTCAATATTTAAGAGAGTCAATATTAAAGAGAAACTTGTTTATATTACTAAACAAACTTAATTTTAAAAAATCGGAAAGTATGCAGAAAACAATTTTTATATTTTAACTGATATATTTATTCATATAATTCACACAAATTGTTTATATTTATAAATTTTGATATTTAAAAACTATTTAAATCTCCAATCTATGTAATGGTCATCAAAATATGTCCCACATTCAAAATCCTTTTGACAAATTCGATGTCTGTATTTGTTTAAAATGGTACTTTCTTTGGCGGGTTATGTTTGGTGTTTGGGAGAAGATGCCCACCCGCCCAGAGGCATCTTTTCGTGTCGGCACGTGTCGTGTATTATGTTTTGTCTTGTGGTATGTGTGAGATGAATCAGCAGAGACAGGATTCAGAGTGGATACAGAGCGTAAATTATACAGATGATAATAATTTACAGATGTGGTGTTGAGTACAGAAATATCACTTGCAATTTTTACGGCGGCAGGTTACAGAGCGGCTGTACCGCGTTAGTTAGTACTGGGTTAGTTGGTTGATGCCGATGCGTGCGGTTAGATTCGCGACGCCTCTGAACCACCACAATTGTATGATTTTGCCGTTTATTGATTTTTTTTCGTTAATTTTTAGTAGCTATGCTGGATTGACAGCAGATCCTGTTTCTTTTACGTTGCTACGCGAATAAATTAGAGCGCCACACTCTTCTGTCCCGACACAAAATTATCGCTTCATTCACGTGCTCGTCTATTGTTGAAGCTATTGTGTCAACAAGACCGTCTTCCAGTATCTGGTTAACTTGGTCTCGCCAGTTTTTACACCTAACAATTCTTTATTTACATATTTATTTATAGTATTTTAGAAACATAGAAACCGAGTAATTATAAATATAAAGAAAAAATACAATAAAAAGTCTCCAGACAATAAACGCATGCTGGTATAAGAGGACATCAATCGCTGTACATCCTTAATAATTAAAGTATAGAAAAACTATGCATATTACATGTAACACTCAAAAACTTTTAAGTATAGATAACTACATAAAAATTTTGAACAACTTATGATTTATGAACTATCTCCTCTCCAACATAAGTCTTTTTAGATTTTTATTGAAACATTATTTATTCACTTTAATCTCACTAGAAAGTCTGTTATATGTAAAATTCAACAGCTGTATATAAGAAAACATGCCTTGCTTGCTTTAGATATCTTTCTTCAAAACCATCCAAGCAAGTTTTCTTTAATTCTATTCACTATTTTAAGAGCGGCTTTACATTTTTACCAATTTTATAATTCTAATATCTGTCATTAGTGGATTTTTCACGCATGCGACTAACACTTATATATATATATTTTTTTTTAAATAGAGATGCGAACACGGAATTCTTAGCACATCAATTTTCTTACTATTTTCAAATTAAGCTAAACGCTTGTGCTATGAAAATAGGACTAACTTGCTTGTCTGGAGTGAGATTCGAACCTGCGACCTTTGGATCACGAGGCGAGAGTTCTAACCACAAGACCAACAAGCTACTCTTATATCACAACTCTTCAATCCCTCAATTGTATTTTTCAACCGCGCATTGAAAAGTCGTATGGTAACAACTCCAGATTTTTCTCGCATTTCACGTAAACAGATTGATTAGCATCCATCAGTTGGAGTGAAAACAGGCATTAGTCTTTCCATAAAGGTGGGGAGTGGGCGGGCGGTGAGGAGGTGTTCGATAGGGGATGGAAACTTTCGTTGTTTTCGGGGGTGGATTGTGTATGCGCGGACCCCTTTGTTGATCCTCCAACCAAAAGGATAGCGCTCAAAATCATTTTGAATATTTTATACAGGGAATAAATCACAAGTGTTTTAGTTTATCAAAGGAGAATGGCAGGCTTCTAAAATGTTACGCGAAGGATGTTACTTCTAAAATGTTGTTTTTTGTTTGACGTTTACAAGACATGTATACAAAATCGGTGTATACACGGTAACATGTTAAAACCCGCGACGTTTCTTTACTACCCACATATTTTTACTTGTTCGTTTCTTTGATCAGTATTTTTCAGGGGTGTATTCTAGTTTATTGTAATTTTTTTATTTATTCATTAATTAATCAGAGTATGGATGATCGCTGCATGAATGCAGTCATACAGCTTCTTCTTCTTTCTTACACTGTCCCAACTCATTGCCTAGGCAGGCTTTTGGGGTCGGCTCTTCTCGTTCTCAGGCTATATCTCCTTCGGTTCTGGGTATCGCCTTCATTCAGACCGTTTCTCTGTAATATTTTGGAGCATTGAGTCATCCAGGAGTTCTTTGGTCTTCCTCTAGATGACTGTCGATGTAGCTCCATAGACATTGCCTGCTTCACTGCGTGGTCTGATGGTCTCCGTCTTATGTGCCCATACCATCCAGCTGTTTCGGCCAATCAGGCACAAGATACGAGAAAGTATGCGGCCTACCATAATCCGTTTGTCGACGATCACTGAATCTTTAACAATTAATATTCATGTTCGCTGCCCAACCTGTAAAGATTGTTCTTATAAACCGCAACATTAAACGGTAAATATTACTTGTACCCTTTGTTGACTTATATTAAATGTATTTTTTATATATATATATATAGATAGATTTTCATCAAGTCGTTTCTAACCCTGACAGATAGTCCTAGTGCGGCAGTAGGTAAAGAAACAGTGTAAAACATTTTATGACAACTAGGTGAATAACATATTTCTGAATACATTTTTTGTGGTTAAGAAATCATAACTTAAGCCAGCCGTAGGACAGGTCGTAAGTCCTATGAACACCCAAAAACACTTCTTTACCTTCTTTCCCAACTAAAAAATGGCTTCGTCTCTATGGGACATCTGTAATATATTTCTTGATGTCCCCATGGGGATAAAATTCAGTATTGTGTTCTTGAAATATTTCAAGGACATTTTACTCAAAAAATTCTGAATGCTCTAATTTTTTTCACTGCGCAAATTTTCGGAAATATATGACAGCTTAAAGCCACAAACAGTAAAGCGATTTATATGGTTTTAGTTTTAATAGCTTGCCAACTACCAGTGACACGATCGAAAACATTGAAGATCTATATGTATTTTAATCTTAAATTTACTGTCCCAATTAAGCGATTTTGATAGTTCCTTTCTTTGGTTTCTCTTCCTTAAGGTTTGACCTAAATAAACGGCTGTCCCAATTAACTGGCGGCCCAATTAAGCGGAATCGCCTATAAAGAGAATTTTTTTTTTACTTACTTCAATATATTCAGTGTGATTATGTAATAGCTTGCCATTCTATTTGTTCACCTACTCATATAATTTGAACACCGAAGAGAACCCGTGTTGGAGGCAGGTCTCCTTCGTACATGCATACACCTTCTGATATATCACCACATATCTGTTGTACTGATACATCACAACATACATACAATCTCAAACTAATACATCTTCGTTTTAGACATTTAGATATTTTAAAGACATATGCCCATAGCCCTAGCAGTGATAGCACTGCATAAGGGAATTGTAGTCTTCTATGTGCGCTCGCATAAAACCAATATTGATCCTTTATTTGTCCAGTAATATCTTGCGGATTGGGCCTGTTGTTTCTGTTATCAAATTTTGTAGTTGATAATTTTTTCTATTTTTTTAGAAAATTTGTAACTATTATTGATTCCTTTGGGGTGTCCTTTACATAATTCATTGTTTTGCAGAATTAAGTCAATAAGGATTCCTATTAACAAACTTTTCAGGACAATTTTTTTTTGTTCTCGTGTCGAATTATTAATTTACAGATACTCGGTACGCCTTGGGTGTCTGACAGAGAGTGAACCGTGCCTAGGGAATGCAATCCCGATCCCGCCAGATCGGGATCCCACGAGATCTCGAAGCATTTTACGAGATCAATCCCGAACCGAAAAATCGGATGAGATTATCGGGATTGATCGGCATTTTTTATGTTTTGTATATGTCTATAGAGCTTTTAATAAGTACTTAAAACTTATGTTCATGTCATATTCAAATAATGATGATAGCTTTGAATAATATTTGCTGTATTTTATCAACCTAACATAGTAATAAAAACTACTACTAGTTAGTAGTTTTTACTCTACTACATTGACTGGTTGGTGATTGGAAAAATGCCTACAAAAACTTTAATGCGATGATTTAATAATGAACATTTTATTAAAATTGCTGATATAAAAATGTAAGGCATTGTCGTTAATTGCCATTCAGCTCTATAAATAAATAAAATCACCAAGTAAACGGGATCCCGAAAGGGCAATCCCGACTCGGGATTGCATTCCCTAACCGTACCATTTTACTAAAATATTTGAAGAGCACTGCTTCCGACTATCATTTCGCCTTTCGCGTCATCATCTTCCGCGTCTACTTTACGACACAATTTGTCTCGTACCACATTCTCGCTTCCTTAAACGGTCCGCGCAATTCTCCTCCACTCGGCTTCGTCTCCAATCGGACATGGAGGACATTTGTCACGCCTCTCGGAGCTGGAGACGAGACCCATGTGCACTTCCAGGAGTGTTTTATAACTGTCGTCAGGTCCTAATGCCTCATGCTGCGAGAGCGATCGGGTGGATGAATAAAATAGGTGCCCCCTCCACGAAGTGGCGTTTGATTGTGTCATTACAAAAGTGGCTGGAAGCTGAGTGAAGAAAAATTTCATTTTGTAAAAGAGAAAATATGTAACCTTTTGTTGAAAAATACACTTTTGTTGTAAACCCCACCGCAAGTAAAAAATATAGAGAGATTTCACCTACCTGTATGTCAGGGGCGTGAAGTGTAAACATCGCAGCATGACTTTTACGTAACCAATTATTTGGGAAAAAAATCGGAATACAAAATATATTTCGTAATATTTCTGTCACAATTGTTATCATAGCATTCATCTTTTGATATATCATAAAAATCCGTAGCATAAAAATTTAATTTCTATTTTTTTTCCGAAATATACGTTTACACAAAAGTCATGCTTCAATTTTCCCACTGCACGCGCCTGCTATATGTGACAGGGGCGTGCAACCAGAACTCTAAAATAAGTTGTGCTTAACTAGAAATTCTACTACGTCTATCATAGCTTATGAATACCTAACAATTTATTACTAACTATCTATGACACGTCAAAAACGACGTAGATACTTTTACTATCAATATATTTAGGCCGCGAGATGTTGCTGTCAGAACAGCAACATCTAGCGAAGCATCTCGATAGTATTAATGACGGCCGTTACACACACAATATTTTTTTTTACGTTAGGTACATAGAGAATTATATTTTGTATTTTTTTACCTAATTATTATTATATACCACATCATTATTAGCGCCATCTGATTAGTAACAGACATTGTTACATGGAGTATTATGATTATTTTAATTTTATTTTCAAAGGCACCTAATGACACGTCATTCATTGCGGCATCTCGTAGCGTTAGTGACGGACATTGTTACAAATATAATTATGCAGTTTGATTTGGTCCTCAGATTTTAATATGTGTATCATTGCATTTTGTCAGATACATATTGAATTACCACAGTTTTGACAACTTATTTGAATGTATGCATCGCACACTCCTGCCATCAAGCAACATAATATTTTATGTTCAAGGACACATTCTTATTGTGACATTACAATTTTTCAGAACAAAGTTCTTTGAAATTTAAATACCAAATTTTTATTAATCAATTAGAAAGGCTTACAGAAAAATCAAATCAATGAAAAAATATTTTGGCTGCTACCGGGATTCGAACCCAGACCACCTCGCTTTCCGGGAAGGTATGCTACCAATTACACCACATCAGCCCTGTACCATTTCGTCAATATATCGACCTTATCTGTTGATTTTTATGTGTGTCTTTCTAATTGATTAAAAACACAACGTTCACTCAAAATTTCTTTCGTACCCTCCCTCAAAAAAAATGTTGCGTATAAAGCCCAAAAAATGGAAAAAATTTTAATTTCTAAAACATCGCTGGTTTACTAATTTTGTGAAAAATATTTGATTAAATAATTTAGTTTGTTTCGTTTTAGAAAGATATGCTTTTAAAATATATGGAACCTAATTAATAAGTTTAATTTAATACTTTCCATACAAAAATATGATTTTGTGTGAAAAATTTAAGAGAAAAAATGATTTACTTGACTCGAATTATCAGACGAGTGTCTTAAGATCATTAGTATTTAGCTTTTTTTTTACATTTACATCTGTTATGAAAGCGGTGTGAAGTAATAAAAGCGCCTATTGCTGTCCCCTTCGCCCACGCAATCACTTTCAGCAGGATTAAGAAAATACATCTTCCATTCGGTAACTATGGAAGTCCATTAACTAATTTGGTACTTGAAGGAGTATTTTTTCTGTTCTTGATTAACTGCTATTTCCTCGAAGTATTTTCGTCCTTTGCCAGCATTATTAGCTTTCGTTGAATGATATCATTTATTTTTCTATTTTTGCAGGTAAATACACAGTTCTGAGAGGGCTTTCTCGGCAGGATTTCCAGACATTCTGACACAAAACTAACATTTTCCTTTTTATTTATTTAAACAACTGGACCATTTTTTTATTATCTTCTTTTATATCTATCGATTGATTGTTACGCATGTAGTGGTTGCTTTTTTCCAGTACGGCCAGCGTTTCCGTAAAGTTTGTCTTTCTAAGTTGTAAAAATTATTTATTATCGATTGTGCCACACCACATTATAACATAATTTAATCTATTAAGGCGTATATCTATTAAATACATCCGATCAGGCGCGTTCAGTAAGAACATTAAAGCATGACTTTCGAAAATATATTTTTGAAAAAAAAATGTAATATTCATCTGACAGAATATTATGCTATATTAAAATATTGTTACGTATCGTGGCGCAGGGAGGAATGATTGAAAACGCTAGAATTTATTTTCCTATTTATTAATTACTCATTAATAAATATTCAATGAAAAAGTCACTTAACAATATTAAACTTAATGCTATTTTTTAAATCATACTGCTTCGTAATATATCACCCGTCCATAAATCGTTAATCTCACTGCGTAACACTTTCGAGAAGTCTCCGCTCAAATATCGCACAAGAGTAGGCACTGCACTTAATTATCTGTCGCTTGGCTTACACTCCGATGGTACCACTGTTTTTGCTTCGCGATTCGCTGTTAGAGTTGCGTTGTAAGAAACCTCAGAATAACATTGGCGCTTGCGACCTGGATCCGTTTATTTATACCAGATCACGTTGGATTTCCGAATCCTCGAGAATTCTCTAGTCTTTTCTAGTGTTTACGAGAAAATTCTTGTGGTTTCTAGGCGTTTCTGGAAAGTTGTAGATAATTTTCGATGCTTCGATAGTGTTGTGACAATTTCAAACAACTGTCACTTGACAGACGAGCGTAATTATTTTAGCCTCGTTACATTATGAATACTATGATAATAATTGCGACGGGAATATTACGACATGTATGTTTTATTTCCATTTTTTTTCAAAATATATGGTTACCTAAAAGTCAGGCTGCATTTTCTCATTGCACGCCCCTGCAACCAATCACATATCCTTGAAATAATTTAAATTCATAAAGTGGTGGTAACAAGACAATTGCCAACTGTCGAGCAAGTACATCCCGCCACACATTTTGATTTAATATACATCATCATCATTTTCATCACTTTTCCATTCCATGTGGATGAAGGCTTCTCCAAGTATCGTATTCGTTGTCACGCATTTCTTCAGAGTTGGATGATTTTAGAACGGCCCATCTGCCTCTTGATTCCTTCCGATATCACTGGCAGATTGCGATAGTCAATCAATTAATTATCTGTCGTCGAAGCGACTTGGCCTGCCCATTGCCATTTCATTTTCTTAATTTTACATAAAATTCTATAAATGTAACGTTAAGTCGACTATATTAATGCTATATAATAGCGACATGTCCATGACTTCCAACGCACAAACATTTAACACAATAAATTCTTCGTGTTTCGCTTCAGCACTGCATCATCTGGGTAAGTTTCAAAATCTTCTTATCTTATCTATTAGCTGTCCAAAATTGTCTTAACCACAGAGTCAAATAATAAAAAAAATCGTTTATAGGTCGTTTCATATAAGCTTGCAATTGAGTTGGTGTGAGTAAAGTGCGTAATACGCGCATTGTTTCATTGTGTTAAGTTTACGAATACACCCCTCCCCTATCCATAAACATAACACAACGAAATAATGCGCGTATTACGCTCTGTACCCACACTAACTCAATTGCAAGCTTATATGAAAAGACCTATACATTTGGATTATTCTCACGGTTATGTGTAAGCATCACGCATGTATGAGTGTATGATGTGTATAGTTCACAAGGAGGAAAGGAAGGAATAAAATGTCAAAACATTTCAAAAATTCGCTTTTAGCAAATAATTTGCATTGAGGATTAAAGTGATTTTTAAATTATATGTCTAATAATTAATGAGGTGAAGTATAATGAGGAATAATGAGAAATAAGGAGATATATAAAATGAATATTTACTATGCTTATATCAGCTTAACATTCATTCCTATCTTCTTTATAGGTCTGTCGCACACGCGCATAAGTGATTTTATCTGTTAATAATCTCGATCGATAGGTTTAATAGTATTTTTGCGCAAAATGTTGATAAATTAAGAAAATTGTTTCCGTCAGCGTCTAATGTTTGCTTCGTAACATTTTGATGGGACATTAAACATCATTTTTAATAACATAATCATGTTACCAACTACCGGGTGCCTGGGGAGTGTCGAGCTATTTTTTGGTGTGAAATGGCATTTCACATTTCTAATGTCTCTCCTTGCGTGACGTTTTCAAACATAACTTCGGTCCCCGAGCGCCCACAATTCACTTAGATTATCTTGTTGATTCTAATGAAAATTTGCCTTAGCCGGTTTCATAAACTTGTGACATTATTATTTTTGTAATGTAGCGATAATGTACTGTTATCGTTAAAAACAATCAATTTCATTCTAAATCATTCTCATATCCTTACAGAGCTTCAAAAAATATTTTCTCTCTGAACCCACTTTGACAATACTGTAACAAAACGGTAAGCAGAAAGAACTGCGCATTTCCAAATTCCTTGTAATACGTCTCTTTGGAGCAACACTATGGAATACTCTAGAATAGTTTACAGCACTCTGGGATTATCCATGACATTCGGGAGACGCCTGAAACAGCCCAGAAGCGATGAGAACCTTCTCCTAAACACTAGTAAGGAAAATAATCTTCTCAAGATTTCGACGGACCAGCGTATCGCGTATATAAAACAGCAACGCGCTGCGCAATTGAGATTGGTAGGACATTTCTATCGGTGCGAAATAAGTCGTAGACGATGGCCAATGTAGGCAGTTTGGGAGGTACAGATATTAAGCGAAATAATCGAGCGAAGTACTAAGATGGCGAAATAAATAAATGCAACTACTATGTGCGAGAATGGGATGGAATGTCATATTATGCTAATTAAGTATTATTAAGTGATAAATAAATTGTTCCCAGTGATAACAAATTGTTCAGACGAGTGATGAATTGCGAATTAGTGTGATTTCAAGAATAGTGTAGTAAAGTACTTCGTGTTAAGTGACTTTGTCAATTTAATTAAATAATTAATCACTTATTTATAAATCGCTAATTAATTTCCATTGTTTTCATTTGTCTTCCGCGTTCACGACCCGTGACAATATATTTTCCGTTAATATCATTCCTGTCTCGGATAAATTGTCGTAAAAAATAATTTTATTCGTAATCATTGTCATATTTTTACTTATTGATCTTAAAAAAAAATCTGAGCGTTGAACGCACAACAGACAGGTGTTTTTTTTTACAAAAAGTCATTTTATAATTAAGAGTAATAAAGCGAACTCATTACACCAATATATTAACAGATGGTACAGTTATTTGAGATTTATATCTGATTGTGTCGATGGTTGGTAACTGAGATATACCTGTTATCTAGGACCGATGGCTGGCCGTTGAATTGCGAAAATCAGTTACCAATCATCAGATACAAATCTCATATAAGTTAAGTATGTCACCGGTATCAATACAGTTACTAGCATCGCAGTGGTGGGAGGGTATTCTATTCTCTAATTCGCATTAATTCAATTCGCTAAAAAATTTCTTGAGAAAATTCCACTTATCCTTTCGCCAAACGTCAAAATAAGACTCGCTCTCATCCGTTGCAGCGCAATTTACGAATATATTCGCGTTTTCTACTGATTTCTGGTTTATTTTAAAATGTCCAAAATGTTAGGAAACCCTCGATTATGTACAGTTTCTTACATTTCTAGCATTTCATTACAAAATTACTCTAAAAAAATATAAGAAATAGATACCACTACTAAAGTATACCTAATTGTAAATTAGACATGTTTGTAGCACAGTTTATTGAGTCAAATATTCGGCCGTATTCTGAACTAAGCAAAATTGATATTTATGTATCTTGACAGTTATGTACAACATTGAAATGTTGCCAATTTTAACGTTTTTAGTTTGAAAGGTTTAAAATTAATGAATTCAATCAATCAGGAGTCTGTAAAACGTAAGCAAATGTTAAGTTATTCACAATTATGAATAACGAGGTTTTTAATTGATTGAATTCACTCATTTCAAACCTGTCAAACTTACAACGTCAAAATTGTCGGCATCACGATGTTATACAATAATTGTTAAGATAGCAATATTGGTTAGTTCAGAATATGGCCAATTGTCAGAATTTTACCACAAAAAGCATGTTCCAAGTTCACAATTTGTTACGAAATGTTTTTCATACATTTAATCATACTCGCACAAGGCATAATTACGAAACACACACGTACAGAGCGTAAATGAGATGCGATTCACGTGAATCTCTCCCGCACAAAAATCTCCACGTTATTTTGAAACGTGCCGCGAGTTTTTTCATTATAAAATAATAAATAATAAATCTTCCCGGCAACCCTTCAGTCCCGGGTTAATTATGAGAAAACTGAATAATGCGGCCGGCTTTGTAGGGCTGTAAAGGTCATTCGGAATAGAGAGTGCTGGTTATTGCCACGTCAAAAATATGCCCGCTTTATTATTAAAACAGAAAGTCCAATTATTATTTTTTTGGTACAAAGCCTGCGCGAGTTATTAAAACTGATGCGGATGCCTGGACCCGTAAAAAATTTAGTTCTCCCGGGAACAAATACATTTCCCAGAATTATTTTTATCACTTATTGTTAATATAAATTAAATTATCAAGTCCTCTATTATCTCCAGGCGCGTTTCGCCTTATGTAGGCAGTATCAATTTATTTTTACCTTGTTTAATTACTGGAATTTGATTGACGTTTACCTGTAGTAAATACCGGCCATATAATTTATGAACGTGAGTCGAAGAGATACAAAATTATTCAATTAAAATTTTAAGGGATTTAAAAATTATACCTAACCTCAAGAGATTACGTGACAATTCTGTTCACACTAATAATGTTTTAATTTTGCATTAATTGTGATTCATGCGAAAAGTTATATAATTTATAACAAAAGCAATGAAAGAAACAGAATTATGAGACTTTATATAAACACTAGCAGTTAAGCAATAGGCTATCGCCGATTTTTAAAGCAATAATAATATAGATGATTCGTCTCCGTGGATGCGACCGTTTCTATTCTAACCTAAAAATTAAACGTCAAAAATAAAATGAAAATTGAAATTTTGATGTATCTCACCCTAAACTGACTAAAATTTAAAATAATGTAGGTATTTAATATATTATTCGTACACATTAAACAATATCTAAACGTATTTTAAAATAATCTGTTTACCTCGTTTCTTAAAAAAAGGCATACGATTTGGTTTTTTTAAGCTGGCGATGAAGATACACTATTTGATACACTATAGTATTATTTGATGCAGGTCTAGCACCATCATGTTTTAGGAATTGCAAATTGATGATCTTGTTCCAAATCCTTGGTCGATCTTTAGTGTTTTACTATCACATATGTGATGAGTTCTATAAACTTACCTCGGAAATAGGTCATATAAATTAATTCATATTTGTAATTTGTATATTCCCTAAATATCGGGAACTTAGAAGAGCGGTTCTCAAATGGTGCTGCGCAAGCTTGTTATAAGCGCTCTGCGAAAATTCTTCCTATCTGCATAATTGTTTATATTTACGATTGTATTTTTGAAACACAACCAAATGATAGATGACATAATAATCAAGATTGTATTAATATATATATAGAAGATTTTTTCTATAAAGAAAAATTTTAAATAAAAATTATCTTTCATTCACCTGCATGTTTACACAATATTTCTCAAAGGCCAAACAATTCAAATTAATAAAGATACTAAGACAAAGAAACAAAACAATTATCGCAAAAAAAAATTAACATGAAACATTTAGAGCATTAACGTACAGTTATTTTAAAAGCAGACATACATACCGAATATAAATATACCTAAAAATAATTAACTACGCAACAAAAAGTATTGAATTGCATTCCTTTTAATTAATAATTAATAATGGATGTGGGAAGAGAGGGAAATTGTTGGGAAGAGGGAGAATGGAATAATTTCACAATTTAGAATTGATTGTACTAAATTTAATTTGGAGTTCATTAGATTTTTATATCGGGGAGCATATGGTGTAAAGCGCCGAAAAGGGGAGATTATATTAATGACGCAAATATAATGTAACTAACAATTTTAAAATTTGGAATTAATAGTATTAAATTTAATTTGGAATGCATAACATTTTTATATTGGCTAGTAAATGGCGTAAAGAAGAAAGGAGTAGATGGCGCAAAAATGATGGTACGATAAAAAAATGTATTTAAAAAATCGGTAAAAGAATTACTGCGTTTGTTTGATCCAGTGGTAAAATGCTTTATTAATGTCCAAATATTATTAGAATTTAGGTGTGATTTCTTTTTTAAAATAAGATTATTTTAAGTAAGTTTCAATCCAGGTAAGCAAGAAAAACTCGTTACATTTATCTGATTTACCTACCTCTGTGTTGATTTCAAAAAAGCTCATTGCCACGCGTAAATCTACTTCGCAGTGCAAAATTGGAATCGTATTCTTTTTTGTAGCCGTTTGAATACTCTTCAGCCGAAAACAAAGCTCTTATTCCGAAGCAATTATTTTCATAAACTCATTGTTCCGATTGTGGCCGCGTTCCCCTTGTCGCAGCTGGAATCAAACTTATTGCCGGGCCCGCGAGATAGGGCGCCATTTGCACGGCCGCCATTTTGCGCAAACCGCGGCAAAAATTAAAAATGTTGTAAAATGGCGATAAAAACAAGCGCAACGGGAAAAGGACCTAGGGTAAAGCATACAGTTGTCAGCACTTTGGGACGACATTATAGACGAGAAATATATATAACATTATGAAATATTTAATAAAATAATGCGTTCATCTCAAAAACTGTTAAAGTTCATGCTCGGATAAAAGTTTTCTTATTAAAATTACAGAAATAAATAATATTTAAAGATACTCATCTAGGCTTTCCCCCAACTAACAATATAAAACAACAAAATTTATTTCAATTAGCTAGTACATTTAATACATATTTAACTAAAAAAAATACTAAAAAGGCAGCTTTCGAAGAAGAAGACGAATAACCAATTTATAATTTTTTCGAATGTGTGAACATTAGCAAAACATAATTCTAAATTAAAGCTAACATGCTGGCGTCTAAAATATTTAGACAAAAGTTGGACGTACATTTCTAATACCAAAATTTGTTCTTTATCTAGACGTTCAGCTTAATTTTTTACTTTCTACGAAATTACTATTTTGTGTTATTTTAAATTAATCTATTATAAATATATGTAGATAAAAAAGATAGATAAGTTTTATGTAGTTTTTTATATAATACGTATTAAATTATTTATTTAGTTACTTATGTAATACATAATATATTGAATAGCAGAATATCATTAAGAATCAATTCAAAGTTTGTGAAATAATATGTATCTCCGAGTGTTTTTTTACATGCATACACGCACACATATAAATGTCTTTACTTATTTATTTCTTTATAGTCTAAGTAAGTCAGTAGTCTAAGATTAAACCATAATAAAATCACAAAAAAAGTCACTTTTGATTATTTAAAGAGATTAAAAAGAAATCTTGATTCCTAAAAACATAACTTGCGCAGCATTGCAACTTGGCACCGCGTATGTAAAGAAATCCACAATACAATTTATTTTACTCTTTTTATCTTTATCTCCAGTGTCTGACTACATACTGTCACAAAAAGCACACCGTTGATCTTAATATGTCGAGATATATATTTTATTATTCTTTCACCTTAATATGAAAGAGTAGCGAAAAACTGTACAGTGCCGAAGAATTGTATACTTTTCCCTACCCGGCCGTTGTAATTTCTGTGGCAGATTTTTACGGCCAGATAGGGCGCTTTGGAAATAGCTTTACTGCATGCCCTTAACGCGTCGCGGTCCCTTACTGTCTGGCCGTTAGATAAATTTCTTTTTGGCAATTGTAAGAGTTGCCCCGGCCCGTCCTCACTGCCGGGTTGCACACTTGAGACACGTACTTTTGCACACGTGCAAATGAAAGAAAAACCTCAACGCGTGTTTTAATTGCGTCTTTTTTGCATCTTTTTTTGCCCGAAAGTATAGTTTCGTCGTTAGGAAATGCAAAATAATTGTCAGGTGTGACAGCCGTCGCGAAAACCTTGTGAAAATTGAATCCCAAAAATTATTCTACGTCACTTGTTTCACTTGAAATCTCAGCTGCTCATGTAATTTCGACTTGTTTTAAATACTTCATTTATCCAAAAATTTATCACAATTCGTTTATGTATTTTATACATTACTATCTATGCCCGCAGCTTCGCCGGCGTGGAATTAAGTTTGAGGCTATAAGAGTATCAGTGAAAAATCCATATAATCTAAACTACTCGTCCAAACAATGTTGTGTACAGGGCGATTTTTATCTACATAAAGTTTCCCTGACGATAAGCACATTTATTTTGATAAGAATTTAACATTACTACTGAAAGTACCTTCAACAGATTAAAATTTATTCTTAATATGTATTTTATCCATATTATATCACTTTGTGAATTAACCTTAACATGTAGAGATCTCGTCACAGACTTTTTATAGAAAGCATTCATATACTTATCTCTTTCCGTTAAGGCAGCGTTCGTTCTACCGTTTTTTCGTCGACTTATGTTGCAAAATTGGTCTCCACGAAAAGCCCTTTTATATTAACGGACATACTTTATATTTAATAATAATATATAAAGTATGTCCACCCTGTAGGTCCATTCTAAATATTGATGAAAGAATTTTTTAAATCGGATGAGTGGTTTCGGAGAATACCTCCTACATCTAAACTTACAAACTTTACCTCTTTATAATCTTAGCATAGATACATGGCGCATCAGAAACAGTTGTTCAAACGTACTCTACGGTTAGGGCAGGTACATCACTAGATCAGTAAAAAAAGTGGGCGTGTATACTCACATATATGTACACGCGTTAGAAGTTGTACTTCTTTGGCTTACATAAAAATACCATTAAAAAATATAAAAGCAAATACTATGCAAATGTCAAAATATACATTACCACGATCATAGCGACTTCCTCCGAGTTTTGCAGTTGACATCGTCATCTCCATTACCAAAAGCTCTTGCCAAGAATCGCATAGTAATAATAACGTTCCAACATCGGATATTTCCAAACTGATGGCATTCTGTCAAACGCAGCTGAACGTAGTCAAACATCGACAGTAACATAAAATACAAATTCGTATGCGAAGTCCCTTTTTTCCATTTCGATTAAACATCTAAAATCCTATTTCAATAAACAGTTTTAATTTTTAATTCAATAACTAAACATTCGTCAGTTTTTGAAGTGAGCATCTTAATGATTGGTAGGTACTCGATTTAGTATGATCGACAATACATTATTTATATTACTGGAACACTAATTTTAGTTGAATTAATTTTTATATTTAAACTAGTTAACTTTGTTACACCACTAAAATTTATTTGGTAAAACCAACCGTTTTCGGAAAGGACGTTCCTTCGTCAGGGTATACTTAATACTGTTTAATACTTAATTAGTTTAATTATATTCATAATGAATAACCACAAAGTTATAGCAAAATACAAGAGTATAGAATTAATTTTTGACAGTTACGCAAAGACCATATACACTATATAAAATACACACATTTTACTCTCTTTGACGGCTAACTTCTGGTGCGCATAGATGCGCGCACATTTCATGGCATACTAAAATTTTACTTTAACTACTAACTTCATAGTCTAGTATTTCCGCTACATGCTGCGTGCGGACTTTCCATTACAATATTTTTTTACCCTAATTGCGCAAAAAAAGTATTACTTCAAAAATTGCTTTTAGAATATTATTTCCGGCATCCTTATCAAACATTTTTTGAAATATGCTAAAGATTCTTCAAAAACATGTATTAATAAGTTGTTAACTAAAATCTGGTAGCTACAATATCACCGCATTCGTGTGCCAAGTTTTATCGCGATATGTTGAGTATTTACGGCACAGCGCTCTTTTCCTGAAAATCGCAAAATCTTTTGAACTGTTAAATTTTAGATTTTAGCTTCGTTTTTATTACCTTCTTTATACAAACAATTTGCTAACCTTGACGCCATTTATCTCAAGGGCGGACAGAGAGGATAGAAAGCCACCCTCATCTACCCTGGTGCAACAATTTTCATCCACGCTCTACGCTCGTTAATGTGTGGGCATCTGGGAGTCCTAGATCCCCACACATTAACTTTTAATTTCCCAGCTCTGCTTCGCGGAAATATTCGGGAAAAATCCAAAAAATATTCCCATTAAATGGCCAACAAGCCTATGCCGAATCATCCAAATCGCCCGGACCGATTCAATTCCCTGTCTGGGACTTAAAGTGTGGACGGGCCCTAAAGTGGCATAGCACTACCAATTGCAAGTCTTGCCAAATATATTCAAGTAGCTTGTTGGAGTAAAGCTCATAATGCTCGCCTAGTAATCTGATGGTCGATGATCAGAGTTCCTTTCCAGGACTTCAGCAAGTTAGTTTTATTTTCATAGCACATGCGTGCTTATTTTGAAAATGGTACAAATTTTGATGCGTCACATATTCTGTCACTCTCTATTTTTTTCAAATTAAAAAAAAAAAAAGCGATACTGAGAACCGTTTATCGCTCGTCAAGCTTTGTAACCTCAACTTGTTACATTTATATTTAATTCGCACTGTGCAAATTTTGAATCATTCCAAATAAATTATGGTTTATTTTCCCACCGTGAGTATCTATTTTTACCTTGTGTTTTTCGCACTTGCTTGCTAAACGTTACATACACTACAGTACAAAGTAAATCGGGACACATACCAGGTAGAGTCGGACTTCTTTCTCACACTCCACATTGGTGACATAAAACTACCAAAATATTTTCAACGGGACTTTCCTCCAATATTTGGTTTATCGAATCATGTTACGTCTTTCGCGGATGAATTTTGTTTCGTCTGCCTTTAAAACTCGCGATGTGTATATATATATATCCATATATTTTATATAAATTTCATTAACTATGGGTTTCAAGACATTTAACTTCTCCATTGTTCGGTGAGACTATCACGTATTTGGCCTTAAATCTTGCGCCAGACTTAATCTTAAATTCGCTTTCCGAAAGTTTCAACTTTCCTGTTATAAAAAGTGTAATCTGTAATTTTAGTTTGTCTTCTTACTATTAAAATTTATTTTCCATTTTTATCATTAATATTGAAAATTGTAACATTTTCTTCGTTTCTTATAAAGACTATATTTTGCACTCATTAATGGGCTGTTGGCAATCTTTATCCCCTATAAAACAAAATAAAATTTCCAAAACTTATGGCACAGTAAGTACTTAAATTATCGCCCTTTATTCCCCAAAATTTCCTGAAAATATTTCCATTTTTCCAATAATATTCCCCGATTTGCAAATTTTCGATTTAAATTCAATGACGTACTTGACGAATTTTCAATTATTGTCAATCACATTAAACGATTTTTTATTTCAATTCGTAGAATGTTACGGACATTTATCATTCTTTAATGTTCCTCTCCAACCCTATTAGGCCGCGTAAAACTAAACGCAGGGTGAAGGTTGTATAATGTGTGCCATGAAGCATTGTCAAAAAGTTTGCCTCAATAGTAGAATGTTCTAGAATACATAGTATGGATACTAGTTACTAGACCATTTCATTTATTTCTTTATTTCTTACATTTATGACGCAACTCTTATCGCGAATCTCTCTTTCCAACACTATTCTGTAGGTACACATATTTTTGGTTTGACAAAAATATCATTTTATTTAATGTTACCAGATTTTTAATCTTTGTGTACCTGTCTTAAAATGGAGTATAAACATGAATGTATTTAATAATTATATACTACTACGAATCTCGCGCGGTTGTGTACACGCGGTTGCGCAAGGAAAAACAAAAAGTTCATCGATGGTGAGCTGTGTAATCTGTCGCCAGGTGGCGTCGTATGAAAGAACGGCATTACCGAAATCGCTTTTTGGACATGAAACGTAGCTGTCATGAGTCACCACCGGAAGCTTACATATATATTTAATAACATAATAAATAATTTTAAGAATATTGGATATTTGTTTGCGTTGATTATAAACAATAATCATTCTCACGGGATGTAGCTTTGGGAACCAAAAGAAAACACTGCACATGAATTTCATTTAAACAATATTTCTCAATTAATCACTCGTCTGTGAAATAAGTTTAACCATCGCTTGGTGACACCTTCGAGAATGTTCCGTTCAACTATCGCACGTAAATATTTTCTTCGCTTAATATTTCGCTCGGTTATCCACGACTGGCCACACTGTGGCTAAGTGCTCCGTCGCCAAAGTCGCACCAGTTGAAACGTCAAAACAAATATGATCCACCGCGGCCTGGTTCTGCTTTTCATACGAAACGCGTTGGTTTTCTTTTAATTTTCGGAAACATTCTATACATTTATAGTGTTTCCGAGAATGTTTTTGTCGCTTCTCGACTGTACCAGACGTATGTAGATGATTCCATAGTGTTACAGAAGGTTATCGAATGTACGAGAGAATTCGATTGTGTTGTTATTCTTGAAGCTTTGACAGTGCGCAATTGTCCAGTTATGGAATAGTGATTGACCGCTTACAATTAGTGAATAATTTGTGAAAGAGGCGATGATTCAATAGTTAAAATAGTTATAATTTTTCGTTGGCTTTTTCGCTCCGTCAAGTCATTTTGTACACCCGCGCGTGTAAACTCTAACGATTTACGTTGTGTGTTTTTTTTGTGGTGCGTTGTCAAGCAATACAGCTAGATTTAAAAATATTGGCAATCATGTTCCCCAAGGTAATTTTTAAGCAAATTTGGTTACTTAGAATACAAATTTCCACTGTCCGGAAAAGGGTTTATTCCGTTGACAGCACTGTTCGTAAAATTTTTGTTTCTTGTATTCTTCCTAAATTTGTGAAAAAGTTTAATTTATTCTTAGTTATCTGAGTATAGTGATTATTTTCGTCTTAAGTTGTTTTTAATCGGCTTCGCATAATCGTAAGGATTAAGTTTTTCATCTCGGCAAGGTGGACTAATCCCTCTGTAATGGAATTAACGGAACGCCTCTCTTTCGTTAGACAGACTAGCACACCGGAACTTTAGTCATTAATTCAATTTAAATTAAGTCCTTTACCGGGTGATGCGAAACGTTAAATCCCGTTTTTCTTATATTACGAACAAAGTTACAAAAATGTCACGTATTTTTAAGATGGTAGAAGCGAAAATAATAGCACTTATCGAGGATTGTACACTTTACTCTACACGTTTTACAATAAATTTGAAATCACTAGAAATGTGGAGAAACCAGTCGATCGTTCTTGAAGTCTCGAAAAACGAGATTATCTATGTAAGACATGACGGGCCCGCTACGCGAACATTCATAGAAGCTAGTGAATTGTGAACCCACGCGATTGACCGTAAACAAGCGATAGATAAGTGTACGCGACGCGATTCGCCGCGCACGTGGTGTTGAAGGGGCAATATGTGGAAGGAAATAGGATTAAGAATAAGGAAGGTTAAGAGGAGTGACGAGACAGGAAGTGGACTGTGTTGTCGAGAAAAGGAACGAACGTTTCGACTCATCTTATTGTCTCTCGGGATATCTTTCAGCTATCAATCACCTCACCAAATATATAATTCACTCGGTTGGATCCAACACGCGATAATCAAGTTGTATGACGGTGACGAGACGAGACGAGAGAATCTATATGCACACTTAAATATCGAGACGAAAAGAGAATTTACAGGGTAGGAGGCGAGAAAATCTGTCCTGTCAGTTCAAAAACGAGAAAGTAAGACTTTCGAAACGAAAAGGTAACTGGTACTCCCAAACAACAGGTAGATATATGAAAGTAGGATTAATTTCGATAGAGACAAATCAGTGTCGCCACATGAGAAAAAACAATATTCCGTAAAATCGATTTCTGTGCCAACGTGACGTCACGAATATCGAATACAAGAGAAAGGCGAAATAGAAAAGTACCTACCTACGTATTTTCTAAATAATCTCTAGTGACGAGTGCGAAACTGGTGTGAATTAAAGAACGGTGTCCGATTAAATTCGCGTCCAGTAATATTAGTTAATTAATGAAACTTTAATACATTTCAATTGTCTCATTTGCTTCCTACAGCTATGATACTTATAGCTGTAGGAAGCAAATGAGAGCATAAAAAAACTCGTTTGTAGTAATGCCTCGCACGAATGATTATCCAGAATTAAATATCAACTTTTATATAGAGCTATATATAAATATCGTGGAATAAGTTCTAAAAATAAACTGAATTGATGTGGACAATTGACAGTATGATGATCCCAACTGAAAGGAAAAATAAACCCTTAAATCAATGCAAACTGGGGAATCGCAATATTTTAGCCTTTTCATGAGACATCAAAAATGTGTCAATAAAAAAGCCTTCTTAGATTTGTATTTAAATGGCCTTCTTAGATTTGTGTTTAAAAGATTTAAAGATGCCATAAAAAAATGTTTGAATGATATTTTTATGTCATAAAAAATTGCCTGTCAATATGGCAATGCGATAAATATGTGTCACTCTGACATTGACACAAGCCCTCGTGCAATTACATTTTATTCAATCGACTGGAAAGTTCGTCGCGCGATATTTTCGTTAGATGATATTTCAAATATTGCATAGTAACAAAAAATTCACGCATCAAGCTTTACAATGTCATTGAGACACATATAACGCTTTGCCATGAGTCATGTATAATGCGATATTCGTTTCGAGATGAGCAGCAAAACTTTGCTAATGCACCAATTTATATTTTCCAATATAAACAGAATTACAAATATTTGATATAATCTTCTCCAATAACTTCAAAATGACTTTGTGGTAATATGTTTTATACTATCTGTAACCCGTCAGAAATAACGGTACTCTTTACAGTTTTTATTTATTTTTTATACCTAGCCGATACCCATGAAATACTCGTAGTTATAAAACCATTGACGTATTATAATATAGACACGTTCATATAATATAGACATATAATATAGACATATTCCCATACTAGCCGGCTTTCATATACATTGAAAGAGACAACAAATCACGGCAGACTTATTTCACAAACGCTCTGCGTGTAGACAGAAAAATCTGACAATTTGAAGTCACGGTGACTAAAATAGCATACTCATTCTTACTACAGTGTACGATCACAAAGAAGGTCCGTTCGATATCGAATGCAAGTATTTCAGCAATTTCCTTACTTTTGAGTTGCCAAGATTTCACTCTTGTAACGTATCTACAGTATTATATATCTATGGTTATAACGAGTTTTATCAAAACATTTGAACATTTTTTAAAATATTTCCCCTGCCGGCAGTTAGTGGTGATTTTAAACCTAGGCGATTGTGCTGGGTGGAACATTAAATAGTTCCCGCCTTTGCTAAGTCCTATATGTACTGTACTTTTGACGAGTAATGCAGTCTCGGCAGTAGCAAAATCGCTATTGTTGCCGCCTTGCTGGCCCGGCGTTCAAGCTCTATCTGTGGCCGTTTATTTCGTTTTTTAAGCCGTAAATTCGAACCAAATTACGGACCGTACATGAAGTTACGGGGACAGACAGACGGACGGACAGGCTGACAGACAACGAAATTATTATGTTTGATAATTAACAATAGTACACTTTGTATTAACTACTTATTTGTTGATATACGTATGTAGCCCCGAAACATTTTGATATTTCAACAAATTGGTGGTTAATGCAAAGTGCATTAACCACTAATTAATAATTACTTAAATTAATCTAAATTTTATTCATACATAACCATCACATATTTCTTTAGCTTCCTAGTGAAAGTTTATATTTTTTTTCATCCCTAAAGTCCCCGGTAGTTTACTATACAACTTCATTCCACTGCGCGTGATTGAATTTTGCGATCGGGTTTTTCTTCTTAAAGGTAGTCTTATTTCATGTTTTCTTCTTGTACAGTGGTCATGTTCATTTGTTGTTTTTTTCTTAAGAAATGAAAAGCGTGGTGTCCATTAATAATTGTGTATATATCAATAGAAGTACATTAAATTTAATCATTTTTCTGAATGTCATTATTTGTAATCTTTCTAGCATTTTATCATTTTCATTCTTGGATATAGGTTTCTTTTTCATATTATTCTCAGTGCTTTATTACTTAGATAAGAGGAGATTAGATGAAGTGATTAGAATCGACTAACAGAGAGCAAAAGACATTTCCTATGGTTTTAATTGGCACTTTTTTTAGTATTCATTGGATCTTCTTTTTAAAGAAAATAAAGCTCCAAATGTAAAACAAATCAATATGCTGAGACTCGATATGTACCACCATATTATATACATTTATTCATGCACTAGTTCATTAGAGACAATACACGTATATTTACATTAAAATTTATCTTCCTCATCTTACTCTCAATAAGAGAAGTCTTAGAGTAGTCGATATCTTCGAACTGCGACCAGTTTCTGTAGAGGTCGTGGATGATATGTCTACCTCTTCCGATCTCTATCATGTCTTATTTATTCCAGGAATGGGCTCTGAATCAAATATTAAATGAAATCGGACTTAATTTTTTTTTAAATATTAAATTCTATATTAATATTAAATTTTTAATTCAATCTTTTTCAGTTTAATGAAAATTAATGCTTATAAGTGCATATCCATTCCCATATCTTCATTGGTATTAATCATTGATCAAAATGTGTACGTAACAATGTCCGTCACTAAGGCTACGATGTGGTTCAAATAATAATGGTCTATATTATAATTGTGAGGTACAATAAACATAAAATCACTTTTTGATAATGTTCATCACTAACGTTACCAAGACGCAATGCTTCTCTAGATAGCGCTGTTCTCACAGACTTAACTGGCGGTAGAAGTATACAATATATGATCATTTTTGACGGGTCTCGTCTAGTAATATATAATTATGTAATTTGTAATACAATAGAAGAAAGCGGTTCCTCCATAATTAACGCTGAATATCTTGTCAATTTTGTTTATGGAATCGTCCACTTGCGTTTACTTTATTTTTTCATTTCACAATATAATAAACGTCCTCTCCTGTGGTCGAGTTGTTGGATGCCTTTTTGCCTTTGCAGTGGCGGAGCGGGATGGGTAGAAAGAGCTGTTCGCTAGTCAATAAAGCCCGCCAAATGGGGGTCCGCCGAGCAAATGTCTTGTTTATTCAACAGGAATCACCGGCGAAGAATTAAATAGCCAGCTTAATTACTGGTGGAATGGGCAGTTTTACTTTCAACTCGGTACACGGCGCGATGCAGGGTCCGTGAAGCTTGCCTCAATTGCCATCAGCCGTCTGGCCAGGCAAACACTTATGAAAAGGTCTTACAATTCGTGAATCATTCGTGGTTCACACAGGGTGTCTCATAGCTGGTAGCAATAATTTTACAGATATAGATTCCTGTCTTGATAATGAGCCAAAAGTGTTGAAATAGCCACATCGCTATCATTACCGCCTTCGGGTCTGCTGGTCCGAGGTTCAAGCCCCATCTCCGGCCACTTAATTTAGTTTTTTTAGTCGTGAATTTGAACGAAATTACGGACGCTATACGAAGTTGCAGACAGACGGCAGATAACGAAATTATTGTTTGATAATTAACAATAATTCACTTTATATTAACTACTTATTTGGTGATATGGAGCTTCATCGATAGTCATCCAGAGAAAGACCAAATAACTCCTGGACTCAATGCTCCAAAATACTATAGAGAAACGGCCTGGATGAAAGCGATACCTAGAACCGAAGAAGATACAGAACTGAGAACGAAGAGCCGACCCCAACAGCCTACCTAGGCACTGAGTTTGGACAGAAAAGAAACAGAAAGGGGCGGAGATCATCAGTTCCTCAGCAAATCATTCCGTGAATTTATTATTAATCAAAGTTCACAAGCTGCGTTAGTATTTGAGAAACAAAAGATAAAAGAAAAAGATAAAGTAGAAACAAAAGAAGAATATTATGTCAGATACTTCGACTTTCCATCCCTTTCTGCATCTATTGGGTTTCAAGCTTGTTTATTACATGTAATAATGAGAATGTACATATCAGCAACAAACAAATTAATAAAAAAACAATACATTAATTATCTTATAATACCTATACGTGCTACTCGATAGCCTGACAGAGAAGCGGTAAAGGCAACCATAGTATTCAACTGAGTTGGGACAGTGCAAGGAAGAAGAATATTTTTATTTTATTTATTTATTTCAAAAAATCCTTGTTTACAAATAAAGGTACTTAATTACAATACTTAAGGTAACTAATTTAACAATAAAATATAAGATAAATTGCACTTTTTTTTTTGTTAAATTTGTGGATTATGCCACTCTGTCCCAGAGTGGCGTTATAGAACACAATTATAATATTTTTTTGAATTCGACAATTTCGACAATTTTTTTCTAAAATATACGTTTCGTAAAAGACATGCTTCAGTGTACTCATTGCACGCGCCTGAACTTTTGATTTTTGGTTTTATAAGCTAAATCCACAATTTTTTTTTAAATTGTACGAAATTTTTAATTTGTCGTTCAATAATCATCTTTGTTTATACTACGCTATGTACGCCCGAACCAGTGGTTTACGAAATCTCTATTTCGGATGTTCAAACAATTTTAAATATATGATCTGACGCTGTATGCGGTATCCGTATCTATAGTACTAGATGAAGTCGTGATCTTAAAATATCTGCTATCAAACGAATAGACTTAATAAAAAACCTTTTATTAATCAAAGGTGATGTGTTTAGATGATGGATCCTGATCAGAAAACTCTAATGAGAGGTTACTGAATTACTGTAAAAACCTGAGAAAAATTTTATTTGTAAAGATATTAAATGACATTGAAATTCAATTAAAAACAGATTCGGAGTAAGACCACCCAAATATTCTACTTGGGATGATCTACGTGTAAAGTTTCCACGAGAAATGTCAAGACATCTGTCAAATGCCAATATTTCTTACCACTTCTCCCCTTCTAATGACTTTCATTCCTCAATTCATTTTTCGAATTCTCCTCCTCCCACCCCTAACTCTCTACCTTAACCCTCTCCCAGTGTCAATCTATGTTTTAACTTTAGTATACGACTTACCCTGAAGAAGAGAACATTGTTTTCGAATCGTGAAAATTTCGTATCTAGCGAACTGGTGTTACCAAAGTTATTTTACTTTATTTTGATGACACTAAATAATGCACGCGTTATGCACACGTTGACTTAAATTTATCACACCTATAGTTTCGAGAGGATCAGTCTCTCTCATCGTCAGGCGTAATTTATAACTAACCTAACAAAATACAGATTTCTTTTTTACTTTAACGGGAGGACGTCGAGGATCGGAGACATTTGTTGAAATGTGATGTTGTTTATTTATGTTCTCTCTGAATTTAATTTTTTTTGGATTTCGACGGTTTCCAAACTGTTCGTTGTAAATATTTTATGGGGAACCTAGTGAAGTAGTTTTCGTCTATGATTATCGAAGGAATGGTTGGTACTAATTATGTGCCTAGGAAATTCTGGTAAGTTATTGTCCTTAAAACAGCGGCGATGTTTCTTTATTATATTTGGGTTTCTCGCGGTTTGGCCTATGTATTTGCTGTTAATGTTACGTATTTAACATAATATGTGTACATTACAAAGTTCAATATAGTGTTTATAAAAATAATCATGTTGCGCCACAAAGTAACTGCCATATCAATACATATTATTATTTTATTTTTATTTGCTTAATAATTTCATCACAAAGTGCAAACCTTCAGCGGCCCTATTCTTCGAAAATTAAAATATTGGCAAATTTATTAATCAATTAGAAATAACACATAAAAATCTAATTAACTTCAAAAAAATATTTTAGCTGCTACCGGGATTCGAACCAACGGATCTCCACTCTATCCGGGAATGACTCGTTATCCAATTTCGCCACGGCAGCTTGGTAAATTAAAGTAAATTTTTTAAACTTATATTATGTAGACTGTTTTTAATTGATTAACATACATTTTCTTTCATTTTTTAAAGCGATCCACTTTTTTCCCTTTGTTCTGAAATGGCAGCTTCACAATAATAATGTGTTTTCTTTAATATATTAAAATATTTTTTTAAGTTATTAGTTGGGCACTTCTGATGAAGAAATTAATAGACGTATGTGTGAAGCAAACTCATTTCTACAATCTTTAAACAAAATACCAGTACTTATTTTTTTAAATATTCATCACGTCAAAATGTTATGATTACTAAAACTAAATCGGATTATTTAAACAAACATTATATTTCATATAATTTGACTACGAGAATTTAATGTTGATCATCTCTCTTGAAGATAATCAGTACCCGTATTCAAATAAAATGGTGATGTTTAATATTTATCTGGAAGCTTTTTTAATAACGCGAAATCTCATTTGCACGGGCGTAATACTTTGTGTTTAATCAAAGTGAGATTTTTGAGCGAGTTGCCTGGAAATATGATATCCGGGCATCTTTTCATTTGAGAGGGCTCGTAATCAGCTTAAGTACAAATTCCCTTCGTTCAAACCCATCTTCCACAAACAGGCGACTGAAAATCCGGTTAGCAAATGAAATTTCCCTCCACTGGCAATGGGCAATGGACTATGTTCGCTGCTCCGTATTAAATGTGCCGAGACTAAATCGCAGAATGTATTATGAAAACAAATGATTTTTAAAGGTTCTTTCATATACCCTTAATGACACTAGACTGTTACTTATTACAAAACTAAAAAAATTACAGTGTCAGCTAGGAGGACGCAATAATATTTACAAACAAACTACCAGCAAACTCCTCAATGAAAACATAAATTTTGTGTGGGTTTTTGGAAGGACGATATTATTATTTATTTTATTTTATTTATTTATTAATAATATTTGCCCTGATTTGGGCTTTTACACAATTAAAATGAAGCCTAGCTATCCAAGTACACAGGAAGAACATGACAGAACGTGAAATAATATTAATAATGTCACGTGTCGTGGCAGCGGGAGGAATTAATGAAAACGTTGGAATTTAATGACGGATTTATTAATTACTGATTAATTAATTAATTAATCAAACGTACAAAATCACTTTACACTATTTGACCTAACGCTATTATCTAAATTAAACTTTTCTGTAATTAATAAATAGACACAAACATTATAAACGCTTTAACACTTTATTCACTGTTCACTAGAACATTCCATCCAATTTCCGCACGTATTATTCGCTTCGGTTTATTTCGCTACGTAAGAAATTTCCAGATTATTCGATGTCGAATTACCGCTCAGCTGGCCGCACCGGCCTCCGCAGCTCGCGGCTGCCTTCGCTTTTCTTTTCGCTGTCAAGCGCGCTAAACAACAACTTTACTCCCGCGCGCGTCTTATTTATATCTGGCCAATGTTGATATCGAACCTTCTAGGCGTTCACAGTGTTTAGGAGACGATTCTCGTGGCTTCTAGATTCTTGTAGAATGTTTCAGATGCTTCCCGAAAGCCGTAGAACCTTGTAGACCGTTCTCGATTCTTCGATAGTTTGTGACCATTCCAAACAACTGTCACTTGACAGGAGCGCGTGATTCTTTTTAGCCTCGTTACAGTAATATAAATCCAATAAGTCATAAGAAAATACAATATGTAAACAGCAGATACGAACGAAAAAATTGATTAAATGAAAAAAAATTACAAGATAAAGATAATTTTCGTAGGTTAAGTGCAAAATATGTAAAAAGTAAGTTTGATCTATCATCGTGTAATGTTGTTTCATGTTTATTTCCTTTTCAAATTTCGTTACTTTGTGCCAGATGTGAAAATTTTCTATTAATGACTATTTATGTTGATTTATGTTGATATATTTTTGGAATATTTATGTTTATTTTGCTATGTTAAATTATGTTTTAATTACTAGATGTAAAAATGTGTTCTTTTTACAACTAAATAAAAAATATACAAATAAAACAACAAATAATAGATCACGTATTATATACATAGGAAAAATATAAAATAGTAGATGTGTATATTTGTCTTTTGAATGGTTGTAGTGTACTATCATTAAATACTATAACTATATATAACTGTGTTTATTACCTGGGTAACCATCAGTTACCTGAATCACTAGTATCAGTATTTCATTTACAATCCTCTCCTCGCCATTTACAGATCTCTTATAAAATCTTCACACGAAGCAAACACATTATGGTGAGACATAATATCTTTAAATAAAATAACTTTTTGTTTAACACCATTAACATTAACAAGCATTAACTGTTAATACTAAAACTCTGATGAAGACTCAGTTGTGAGTCGAAACTAGTTGGTTTAAACTCAATTAAGTGGTGTTAAACAAAAAGTTATTAGTTAAACAAAAAGTTATAGTTAACTGTTAATACTGAACCCTGATGAAGACTCAGTTCTGAGTCGAAACTAGTTGGTTTAAACTCAATAAAGTGGTGTTAAACAAAAAGTTATTTTATTTAAAGATCTTATAAAATCATTGATTTTCCCCGGGATAGTGGCGCGACTCATTTGTGGGTTAAATAATCATATTTTTTTCTCAGCAGTGAATAAACGCGCGGATCGCGCCGCGCCAAATCTGTCGCCCCCGTAACTCCGTTAACTTTTATGCTCCGCGCCGTCTTCCCGGCGGAGTCCTCCCGGGCAGTGGTACCAGAATTTATAATATTTGACAACGGGTTACGGCCGCCCGCTTGTATTTGTTCAGTTAAATGAAACGACCGACCGCTCGGAATACTCTGTTGTTGTCTGTTTGCATTATTCAAATTTGCGCGATTACTTTTCTTATTGTGCTGTGTAATGGTGGAACGTGTTAAGTATTTTGTTCGCTCGCTTAATTAATTTTGCAATTTTTGCTTTTTCATTGTTTTTTCCCCTTTCGTGTCATACAGTACGAATCTGAATTAAAATTTTATCAGTAATGTACGATTATGTTTTGATGTGTATCATCTGTGCGCTCGGTTTATGGAAGTTGTTTCGTGAATGCGACGACGGAAATGCGTAACAGGATGTAGGAATAAGAAATGTCCCGTTTTTTAATTTATTAATTTTTTTTTTTTTTTAAATTTTTTTTTCTTTTTGCATCTCAGACCCACAAAACATCACATTGATATTTGTCTGTAGGTGCATCAATACATATATATAAATAAATTGTATTTAACAGAAATACATTCATATTAATTAATTACAATAGATCTTATAAACTCAAATACAAATCAACAATACAATACAACAAATACAAGAAAAAATACAAATATTACCAAAATCATAAAAAGTCTCTTTTATTTAAAAACATATTCATTAATTCTGTATTTTGCCCTTTTTTATGAATATCCATTTTGACACGACATGGGATTTTATTTAATATTTTTGGTATGACATATTTTAATGTTCTTTGTCCATATTTATTTATGACCTTCGGTATTCTTAGTCCTTCTTTAACCGTCTGGTACTATATTTATGAATCAATCTATGCTTATATTTCCCATCTTCATGATATCGTGTAATTAGTTTGTACCACAAGATAGCATTAATTGGCATAGAGCCTTGTTTCTTGAAGAGTTCCTGTATACCTTTAGTAGCACTTTCTTTATTTATTAATTTTATAGCCGAATTTTGAATATTTTGAATTTTTCTAATATTAGTTTTGCAAGTTAGACCCCAGCTAGTTATTCCATACCTTATTACCGATTCCGCTAAAGATTGATATATAGTTTTCATAGTCTGTATCGGAACATAGTATTTAATCTTGTGCATACATCCCAATACACTTCTCAACCTCTTACATACCTTATTTACCTGAATATCCCATTTGAAAAATGTATCTATGGTAATACCAAGATATACGTATTCATTAACTAATTCAATTTTTTCACAATTACACGATGCATTAATTCCGGAATGCAAGCAATCGAAATTATGGGAAATAATATTTATTTGATTAGTCACAGTTATATGAGGTGACCTTACATGCATGACTTTAGTTTTTTTTGCATTAATAATTAAACCCATATCATGAGACCATTTAAGTAAAGCATTATAATCTTCTTGCATACAATTTTCCACCCATCTTACATCACATTACATTACAAGAGCAGTATCATCAGCATACACAAAATGCTTAGCATACTTAAAGATTTTAGACATAGTAGATACATAAATAATATACATGCCGCAGTCCCCACGGTGGCGCAAAGAGGAGGATAGAATGCCGGATTGGTGTGTGGAATATTAGAGGAGGAATGGAAAGGAAGATGAATGAAATGTGTGAGAGCATGAGGAGTAAATGTTTAGATGTACTATGTATAAGTGAGAGTATGAAGAAAGGAAGTGGAGAGACGGAACACAATGGTCTGCTCGTACTATGGTCGGGAGTCCCAGAGGCAGACCGAGCATGCCAGGGTGTGGCAACGCTGCTTTCTGAGCGAATGGTCGAATGTATGAAAGAATATGGGTTCATTAGTGCCAGGCTCATGTGGATCCGTTTCAAAATTGGGATCACTGGGGTATTTCTTATTGTAGGTTATGCCCCTGTAAACTCAGATAAAGACGAAGTGAAAGATGAGTTTTGGACGAGTGTAAGAGATGTCATAGACATGAAAAGCGACAGCGAAAGATTGATTGTGGCTGGAGATTTGAATGGGTGGGTTGGAACTCGAAGAGATGGCTTCGAGTCTGCGCTTGGTATATTTGGGGATGGAAGGACGAATGGAAATGGCGATAGTTTGCTTGAAGTATGTTTGGAGTGGAACCTTTTTGTATCCAATACTTTTTTTGAACACAAAGGAATCCACCAATATACGTGGGAAAGAGGAAATGAAAGGTCAATGATTGATTTCGTTGTAATTGACTCTAGATTGAGGTCCGCCACTGTTGACACCAGAGTATTTCGAGGCGCTGAAATTGAAACGGATCACTTTCTTGTAGTATCAAGAGTGAATCTGTTTCATGGGTGGCGATCTAAGAAGAAAACATTGGTAGCCCCGACTAGGGTCAAAATCGAAAGATTGCAAGAGAAGGATACCAGGGAAAAGTTTGAAAGGAAAACCGCTGAAAGGTTAAATGAGAAATGTATGGAAGAGCTCAATATTGATAGTGCATGGGAACACATCAAAAAGAGCCTGTATGAGTCAGCCAAGGAAGTGTGCGGTGTGACCGTCCAAGGAAGGAAGAAAGGAGATTCATGGTGGGATGACGAGATTAGAGATCTTATAAATGAGAAGAAAAAAGCGTGGTGTAACCTCTTGGCATCAAAGAATGGAGATGTGAATGGATATACGCTAGCAAAGGATGTATATATTGTATGTAAGAAAAAGGTAAAGCACGGAGTGAAAGAAAGAAAGGAGCGTTTGAGGAAGGACGAGGGTCTTAAATTGACTCAGAACTTCCAAGAGAATATCAAGATCTTTTGGAAGGAAGTTAAAAAGTCTCGAAGTGGTACGAAAAGAGGTTGTGTGAATGCTATTATGTCAAAGAATGGAAAGATGCTTAGAAACGAGAATGAAATAAAAGATAGATGGAAGGAATTTTTTGAAGAAATGTATGAGAGTAATGGGAATGTGAGTGAGGACTCCTTTGAGGCGTCCAACGGATTTATGAATAGTGACGACAGTGTGAATGAAATAACTGTGGAAGAAATTAAAAGAGCATTGAAGCACATGAAGAATGGCAAGGCTGTGGGTTATGACAATGTTGCTGCCGAGTACATTAAGGGTGGTGGTCCAGTAATACTCACGTGGCTTCATAGACTCTTCAACCAATGTTTAGAGGGCAGCTACACTCCTAAGGATTGGAGAAGAGCTGTTATCATGCCTCTATACAAAGGAAAAGGGTCGCGAATGGACTGCGCGAATTATCGGGCCATTAGCCTATTGAGCTCTGTTGGCAAACTGTATGCGAGAATTTTGATAGAAAGAGTGAGGTTGACAACGAAAGAAAAAGTGTGGGCTGTACAAGGAGCCTTCATGAGTGGAAGAGGATGCATGGACCAGATTTTCTCACTGCGCCAGATGACCGAAAAGTTTTTGGCAAAGAACCAAAAACTTTTTTGTGCCTTTGTGGATCTCCAAAAAGCGTATGACAGAGTGATAAGACGAAAGTTATGGAAGGTTTTGTCTGAATATGGGGTGAAGATACAGGCAATTGCATCCCTGTACGAAGGAAGTAGTGCTTGCGTGAGAATTAATGGGACATTCACATCATGGTTTGATATTACAAAAGGTGTCAAACAGGGATGCGTAATGTCACCATGGCTTTTCAACCTGTATATGGATAATTGTATGAAAGAACTGAAGGATCTAGAAGTTGGAGCGAAAATGGACGGACTCACCATATCCTGTCTGCTATACGCAGACGATGCAGTATTAGTGGCTAACAGTGAAGCTGATCTGCAGTGCTTGGTATCCAGGATGTCCGATGTATGCATGCAGAGTGAACTTTTGATGAATGTCAGCAAATCGAAAGTGATGGTATTCGAGAGAGACGAAAGAGTGACTAAGTGTGATGTAATTATAAACAACGAATGCTTAGAACAAGTGAACGAGTTTCTGTATTTGGGAAGTATGTTTAGTAGAGACGGCAAGGATGAGAATGATATCGAAAGGAGAGTAACTGCGGGAAACAAAGTTAATGGTGCACTAAATGCAATTATGGCCAATAAGAATCTGTCAAAAGAAGCAAGACTAGCGGTACATAATGGCGTTCTAGTGCCAACCCTTATGTATGGAAGTGAAGCCTGGAATTGGCAAAAGAGGAATGAAAGTAGACTGAATGCGGTTGAAATGCGGTCACTAAGACGCTTGTGTGGAAAATCTTTGGTCGATCGAGTGAGGAATGAACAAATTAGAAGTGAATGCAATGCTGGCTGTAGTGTGGTAGATAGAATAAAGAAAGGAGTGCTGAGATGGTTTGGTCATGTGGAACGTATGAACGAGGAAAGGATGGTTAAGAAAATATATGAGGCAAATGTTGAAGGCAACAGGAATAGAGGGCGTCCGCGAAAGACCTGGCACGATCAGGTACTACAAGTATTTGAGGATGGCCCTGTTAAAAGCCGCAACAATCGTAGAACGCGTATGAGAAGATGTATGAATGTGGCCGAAGCAAAAGTGGTGTGCCAGGATAGAAGAGTGTGGCGTTCAATCCTCTCTGCCTACCCCTGCAGGGAAATGGCGTGATGGTTAGTTAGTTAGTTAGTTAGTGGACCAAGAATAGATCCCTGGGGCACCCCAGTATTCGTAAATTTTGGATTACTAAATGTGTCTTTAATTTTTACTAAAATTTCTCTATTTGTTAAGTAATCCACTAGGACTTCAATTAAATTTCCACCTATGCCAATGCTTCTCAAGATTGTTATGAGTGTTTCCCGATTTATTGTATCGAATGCTTTAGAATTATCTATGAATAGTATAATGACATGATTTTTGTCATTTAATTCTGAATTTACATGATTTGAAAAATTTTCCATGAGAATTTCTGTACTTTTGTGTTTTTGAAATCCATACTGATTCGGATCTAATATGTTAAACTTTATTAGGTAATTATAGATTTTAGTATGCAAAAATTTTTCTAAGATTTTTTCAATAGCAGGCAGTATACAAATGGGCCTGTAATTAGTATATTCATCATGCTTCCCCCCTTTATAGATTGGTCTTATAATTCCTATTTTTAACATTCCTGGGATTTCATGCTGTGTCAAGATAGTATTTATAAGATGAACAATCACGGGACCTAGCACATTTATGTTTCTTTTAATCTCACCCAAGCGTATGCCATCAATACCTGGCATATGAGTAAGTTTCATACCCCTTACTATTTCTATGATATCACTCTATGATATTGATATTTCTATGATATTGTATTCGGTATATTCATCTTTGATATTGTGCGTCAGAGTAAAATGTCAAATTCGATATATTAGGCTTGTGTTGAATTTCGAGTTCTAATACCTCTGAAAGAAGTTTATCCTAAATGAAGCGATTTAATGACACCTGTTAGTCTAAATTCAGTAGCGGATTGACAACAGCTGGTGATGATAGCGATTCTTAAGATTATATCGTTGCTCGATAACTACACCAAAGTAACTAGCGTATTCCCATTGTGTTATCATAACAATCATGTCTTCACCGCTATTACTACATACTGCGTCAATTTTGACACATGCCCTTTGACAGATGTTGATATTATATTTTAAACCTAAGAATAGTTAGCACATGTGTTATTGTATAATTTTAATGAATATTTGAAGTTAATGAAAGTTCAAAAAGTTTTAACTGCTCCAGGACCAGTAAGTTCGAAGCTTGAAGCTAGTAGTTTAATAGCCTTTAAACCTGCCTTTTCTTGGGCTCAAATTTCAGGCCTTTTTTATTCACATGACATTTATAAGGCCTCGTTACCTGTTGTAACAGATAATTATAATTTATAGAAATAAACTTTGTTTACACCATTTTTTTTATTGAAAAAATTGGTATAAAAAATTGGTATTTTAATAAATTTAATAAAAATAAAAATTTATTTTTATTAAAATTTTGTTATCCTGACGAAGAAGCCATTGGCTTTGAAACATGTTGAATTTTTTTCAATAAAAAAGTGGTGTAAACAAAGTTTATTTCTACAAATTAAAATTATAATGTCACTACAAAATAATTTTACTGTGTTTGAAGAAGAAGTGTTTAGATAAAATTAAAAATAAATTTAACTGTAACTGGGTGCGGATATTTTATACGAACCATAGAAATAATTCTCGAACGATATAAAAATTTCCGAGAAATAATTCTCGAACGTTTCGTTGAATTCTTATTCAACGTCATCAGGAGGACGACCTGTACCCGCGGAGGTAGAGGGCGGACTGATTACTGCTTCCGAGGGCATAAATTATATGCACTTTGTTGTGGAGTGTTCACTTCTTCTACGATAGAGGTCGCCAGTGTGCAATATGTACAAGTTACGTCGGCGGACTTTACTTCGACGTCTCTCAAAGGTTGAATCAATGTCGTAAGAACAGGGCGCCAAATACTTGATAGTTTTGTAACTGTCATCGTTATTGAAATTGGGATATTTGTATATTTCAATGGACTCCCTCACTAAACAGTTAAATATGTCTAACGACCATAATAACAACCTTAACTCTTTAATTAAAAATATAGTTTCAAAAGCTGCACCTGGTTCCCAGTTATCACCTTGAGTCTTTGAAAGTATTTCTTCTCCTGGGTAAATTTACACGTTTATTCTTGCAGAATATAGATAGGTTTCTCCCGCGGCCACACGTCTTCCCGAGCAAGCTTTGTCAGTTTCTGAATTCCCACGTACGCACACATGTGCACGCACGTACATCGAGATACACTGCAAAAATTTGCAACATTTTCAAGGCCAACAGTAAGCCAACTCAATAGAGATATAAAAATGTGGGTATTTTACTATTTCGTTATGATCGTAGAACAATGACGGATGTGCTAAAAATTCCATACTCGCTTTTTTGGATTAAAAAGTGAAAAAAGAAGCCATCTAACGGTATATAAAAAGTGTATTTTTTCTCATTAATTTAACCGTCGTTGTACAAAGTCGGTACAACGACGGTTCTGATTTGCGATCGTAGAACAATGCAGCATGTGTAAAAACGTCGTTGTACTGCGCTGACTATATTTGAGGTTTGAAAAGTATCAACTTTAAATAACTAACCCAAGTTTCAATGGAAAATCTTTGTAGTTATCGAGCTATGACATAATGTGTCTTTATGTAAATAAAACTTCAAACTGCTCTCCTGCAAACTTGAGAAAAATCGATTATGACGATTTGGTCTTCCCAGTCCGACGTGGTCATCCATGATTCCCCGTTCGTTGCTCCTACCTTCGCGTCCGAAATCCCGTCTCGACGAGATCCCGTCCGGTGTTGTCAGGTGAAATGATTAATTTCCGCAGCGTAACTACCGTGTAGAGGTGGCTGCATGTGGCGGTTCAGCCAGCGCGGCGGAGGGCACCCGCGGGACACGACTTGATTAAAATTAAAATTAAAATCGCCTCAGGTTTGCCCGTTCACTAGATCCAGCCGCGCCACGGACGAAAGCGTATTTTTTCAAGGAAAATTATTCTCATGTTTAAAAATATTTGTCGAGCGGAACAATCACGGTTTTACATTTTACAAATTAAGTTGGTAATCGTGTCTGGGCGTGTAGGCAACATTAGGGGTGAGATTAAAATGGGACTGGTATTAATTATCATCTTCCGTGTAAATATTCGCCTATGCACTCTGGCCTAGGCGCCTAGGCAATCAATAGAGCTCTGTTCACGTATTTAAAACTTATTCTTAATATTTAAAGCATTAATTAACTTTGTAGCCAGGCATTTTAACAAAATGTTTAGGTTATCTTAATTATTGTAAATAATGTTCAGTTTATTACTTTTGTTTAAAGACAAAGATTCTATCTTAGTTATCATCCTAAAAATTGTAGTCTGGCATAAGCATTCTGATATAAATGAATAATAAAAACCCACATTTTAGAAGAAAAACGCCTTAATATGCATTTGTAGTGAATGTGTAGTCCAGTCTAGGTTCACTTCTCAAATGCTTCAAGTTACATGTTCCGCACTACAGTAATATTACCAGTATTCAAATATTTCACCTTCAAAATAATTTCGCCTATATCGTATTATTATTGAAAATGATGTTCAGTTTATTACGTTTGTTTAAAGACAAAGATTTTAATTTATCGTCCTAAAAATTGTAGTTTAGCATGAATATTCTGATATAAATGAATAATAAAAACCCACATTTTAAAAGAAAAACGCCTAAATATGCATTTGCAGTAAATGCCTAGAATCACATCTCAAATGCTTCAAGTTACATGTTCCGCACTACAGTAAAATTACCAGTATTCAAATATTTCACCTTCAAAATAATTTCGCTCAACTTGCCTAAGCTTCTTCATTTTATGAGGTTTTTTTTTACCTGTATTATCATTTTTTAAAACAAATAATACGTTATAGGACATTTAAGATGCAAAGTGTTTGTCAGTAAGAAGTCAGTACCCAACCACTTCATAAATAAATTCTCGAGAGAAGTTGAAGAGAATGGAGAACGATCCGTCCTTCGCCGATGTTCCCGCTCGGGCTAAATTATATTTAACCTCGCGCCCCGCACTCGCAGGCTTCACATTTCATCCCTTACGGAGATATTAGAGGTGACGACCTCCACGGTGCTGCGGGAGCGCCGCGGTAAACTGAAATGAAACTATATACCATGTGCGCTATTATAATCATTCATATACCCAGCCAGCTATTATACTTCTCGACTTTGTAGGGAAAAACTCACTGTCTACGTTTCACTGTTTTTTTACGTTGAATCTTGAAAATCGGTTCGAGGTAGGATATAGGCGGCCCTCGTAGTCCTCGGTATGACACTGACTTCTCACACCGAGGGTTCCGGGTTCGATTCCTGGTGAGGTGATTTACTCAAGCCTGGGTGTTTTGTGGTAATAAAAAATAATGAAATTGATATAAGTCATGGTTGCTAGAACATTTTCGACTCATAATCAAGGCGGCCGCATGGCCGGGATGCTAGCGGCCTTTGAGATGTGGTGTTACAGGCGCATGGCGAGGATCCATTGGTCAGAACATATCCGAAACGACGAGGTGTTGAGCAGGGTTGGCGAAAAGAGGCGGCTCCTTAACAGAATCGCCCAACAACGAGCAATTTGGATAGGTCATAATATAAAACATCCGGGCCTGCTTTTTACCATCGTCGAGGGAAATTTTGAAAGCAACAATCGCAGAGGCCGCCCGAGATTAAGTTGTGTAGACCAGATGTGCGCTGTAGCACCTATCAAGAAATGAAGAGGCTGGCAGGTGACAGAGAGGAGTGGAGAGAGAGAGTGCTTGTTACAGACCAATCCTAGGATTGCAACCCAAAAAAAAAAGATGGGAATATAGTCCTGTGAAGTTATTAATGTTTTCCAAATAATCCTGTATATTCCGTGTTAATTTACTTTTCGTCATTATAATCTATTTTACATCGAGGATCTCTGTTATTGGTCTACCTATTATTGTTAACTTATTGCTATTTTTTATTTTGTACTGTTGAGATTCCTCAACAAATCTTTTTTTGAAGACGAAGTAGCAAGGTTGGTTGAAATAACGCGGTGGAAACGGAGTTCTTCCAGCAGCTCTGCAAACTTCTCGATGACCGAGAATGGAAATGAAACTGCCGTAACATTTGGGGTCTAACAACCGAAGTGATTATTTCACGCAGTTTCAGGAATACTTTCCACGAGGCCCCCTCCCCGCCGCTCCCGCGGGACTCCCGCATAAAGTATTCACGGCGCGGCCGGCCGGGTTGTCTGTTTCAGTTCCGTTTGTGTTCCGGCGCCTCTCACTGATAATTTTATTCAAATATTTATCTTCCGATCTCGGATTTAGTCGAAGGTTTACGATTTCTTGTATTTTGACAAAAATTTCAATAAAACGAGAACGTTAAACGGTTGTCTTATCTGAATCCTGTCACCCATTTCAATTGACTGCCTTGTGGCCAAAACTCAGGAATACGCACCTAAGAATATAAATACTCAACTTTAAATAATGTACGTTTGAGGCGTATGTCAGAAGTAAAATAGGATATACGTTATGAAGGTTCCACAGAAGGGAAGTGGAGTTTTTTGGCTAATGTTAGATTTTGATGCAGTTTTATTGCATTTTTACCCTACATCACCCAACAAAGTTGCCAAATAGACTGAATACGTGTCACATTAATATTTTTACTGTTTTCAAACTAAGCTAAACGCTTGTGCTATGAAAATAGGACTAACCTACTGGTCTGGAGAGAGGTTCGAACGTGTTACCTTTGGATCACGAGGCGAGAGTTCTTACCACAAGACCATCGAGCTACTCTTATATTAAAAACTAATTTCCACAATGTTTCACAAAAAAACTTTGAACATTTAAAAATAATTAATTAAGGCAACAAAAATCCGAAGACTTCAATATCTCGTTCATGTGATGAGACATCCAGAGATGTGCGAGATTTTAAGATGCCGGAAAGATTGATGGAAATCGAGGCCCTGAAAAGAGGGGAACATCATCAGAGGCTGAAAAACCAGAGACAGTGGTTTGGTTTGGTCCATCGAAGAGACAGAACACAAGAAGAAGAACTTTACTAAATCAACGCATATTTTTAATATTAGTAATATTTGAAACATTAACTTTGTGTTTAGACATTATAACAGAGTGTTAGTTAACTTAGTACCACTTAACTTAACTTAAAACCACTACCAGATTTAAGGTCTACCGGTCTCGAGACGTACCCGTCTCTTCGTCAGGACCAACACTACACTACTATGTTCACAGCACTATACACCACAACCACAGTGGTACACTGTACACCACTAAAGTGGGTGTTACCAAATCTTTTGTTGTATATAGTGTTGTGAACATAGTATTGTGGTGTTGGTCCTGACGATGAGACGGGTATGTCTCGAAACGGGTAGACCTTAAATCTGGTAATGGTTTTTAATAAGTTAACTTACACTCTGCATATTTTTAACTGCGTTAGTGTCAATTTAATTGTTGCGTAAACCAATTTACTTTGATAGATATTTTGCCCTTGCGAGCGTAGCACTTCTCACAGTTATCGCTACTTTTGGCGCGACTCGGCACAATTCTGCGCCCAACTTGTTGTTTGTCTGTCACGATTCAAATCACATTAAGGGCGATTCTTCGCAGCTTGAAAGCAACTTAGCGCCCCTCTGTTCGCCGCAGAGGGTGGCTATCTACGTCATAATTCGGTTAGCCCCGGGCAGGAATGGGGCGGGGCGGTAATTCGTCTTCGTTACCGCAAGATAAACAAGTGAAACTGGGCCTCGGGGTGCAGCCACCGTCTCTGCAACTCACAACTCCGATTGGGGATGTTTAGGGTCAGATTTTCGATTCCCGTTTGCTTTACAATAAAAATTTTCAATTTTTTTTATTTTTTATTATTTTATTTTCTATTTATTTTCTTTACATTTTGTAATATCTAGTCCCACAAAACGTTTAAAAAGTCATTTGTCTGTAGGTTCATTTTCACAATTGAATGTTACATTATTACTAAATATTATTCACTTTATAAACATAAAAGATAAAAAACGAAAACAATTAAGTACAAAAAAGAAATTTTAAGTACAAAGTTAAAAAATTTAAGGAAATTAAGTACAGAGAAGGAAAAAATAAATATATGTATATGCGTAGCAAATTAAGAAAAGAGCAAGAAATAAAGATAATAGCAAATTAAAAAATATATATATAACGAAATTAAGAGAAAGAGAAAATATATATATATATATATATATATATATATCACACAATATTTATTGTCATTATCATAATAATACACTTCACAATATTTCAATATTAATATAGTTCATATATAACTTATGTCGTTTACTAATAACCACTTTTTAAGTTCTGACACGGATTTTGGAGTTTTTAGGCCTGTTAAATGTACATATTGAATAAAAACACATGAAGTTATCGTATTTGAAGAAATCAAACGCTTTTCAATTGACGTAAATAGAATGTATCATATTTGAAAATGATTATCTGTAGATTATTGCAGTTTTACAAATGACAACTTCTTGTGCAGACGTTTTATAACCATTTTGTCAAAAGCATATCAATTTTTAAATTTTCGCTATTGCCAAAGTTACGTTTATAAATAAGGAATTCTTTTTTTCAGGGGTATAGAACTTTAAAATTAAATGAAACACATACAAATCGTGGTAATGGTCATGTTTTTGGCTTCATTGGGAAGGTAATTTTATGCATTAGTGTTTGGATAAGAGGGAGGTTTTTTTAGAATTTTGTTTTTTCGAATAAGAACAACTTTCCGGCGACAGCCAATGTGACAACCCTCAGGCTGATTTACCATTTCACCACTTATAGACTAGAATAACGAAAATCGTGGTATAGTAATCATATTTAAACAATAAAGCCAGTACCATGGCCATTACCATGATATTTACGTTTTAAATTTCATTTTAAGGATTTATAGCTCTATAATAAATTTCCCTACAAGGGTATCTATGTTCACATTCAATTCGTCAATATTTTGCTTTTGGTATTGGAATAATCTTTTCAACGCACTTTAAGCTTGCATTGATAAACCCATCCAGCCGATTTGTTTCCAAATTGGAGTAATCTTTGCGTAGGGAAGTTTCTGGACAATTCGATACGTTTAATCTGCCTAACTTTGTGTTTCGTCTACAGGAAGATACACAAGACTTGTGGCATCAGACCATCAGGGCGGACGTGACGTCAGAGGGTTGGTTCAGACAATAACAAGAATGGGACGCCGGGTAAAGGGTTATTAGGCTGCGCTATGTGCCAGTTCACGGTTCATCCCTTCTCTTCGCGTAGTTTGTTAATAAACATTCTTCAATTTACGTAAGATTTCTTTTCTCCAATAAGCTTGCTTTTGCAATAATTTAAATATACTGTTGTACAAGCATTGAAATGGTTTGTTAACGCGAAATTAATATTAACGGCTTAAATTATGTTAAATACTGAAAGGCCGAGATGGGTCGGACATATTCAAGAGTGTCCTAGATTCGCAGGTGTTTTTTTTTTATATATGTTTTTTATATATTTTTTAAATATGATTTGGGCGTCGAGCGGCCGAAAGTATATAAGATGCGGCGGGTGGTCGAGCGAACGCAAGTGAACGAATCTGTAATAGACTCAATTTATTACAGATTGTGTCTATTACAGATTCGAATACAAACCTAGCGAGTTCTGATGTATACTTTTTTAGGTTTGTTATTTTTTTTTTGGGTCGCAATCCTAGGATTGGTCTGCTACAAGCACTCGCCCTCTCCACTCCTCTCTGTCACCTGCCAGCCTCTTCATCTCTTGGTAGGTGCTACATCTCTGATAATCTGGTCTACGTAGCTTAATCTCGGGCGGCCTCTACGATTGTTGCCTTCAACATTTCCCTCGACGATGGTTAAAAGCAGGCCCGGATGCCTTATTATGGCCTATCCAAATTGCTCGCTGTTGGGCAATTCTGTTAAGGAGCTCCCTCTTTTCGCCCACCCTGCTCAATACCTCGTTGTTTCGGATACGTTCTGACCAATGGATCAGACCGCTAGCCTCCCGGACATGCTCTGGCCGATGGTCCATGTTTCGCTGCCGTACATCAGCACACTCCAGACAAGAGTTTTAATAAAGTTTTTCCGAACCTTTAAATCTATGTTGGGGGATTCCAGGATTTTGGATTTTTTGTTGAAGGCGACTTTTGCCTGTTATATTCTGCTTATGATGTCAACCTCTGAGCGGCCGTCTTGAGAAATTTTGCTACCCCCTATTTAACATTAATAACATGGCAAATATATTACAAAACAAGCCTAATAGGATCCTGTTAACTTTTACATATTATAAATAAGAAATTTAAAAATAAACGTACAAAAAGGTCTCAATATTTGTTGATGATAATTTCACCTGTGCAGTATTTGCGCGCGGCATACATCATTTTGCATCTACGGAACAAATTGCATTTCCCTCGCTGCTCCCGGGACCGCATTTATGATGACAAATGACGTAAATATAAAGAGATATTGCAAAAATTTCCTTCTCCACCCGATGCATCTTCACCTCACATCTTCCGTCGAACTTGCAGTCGATTCTGTCTGAATGATTTCCCAAAGGGATGCCGTGCTGTACTTCAAATACTCGCCATTAAAATATATGAAATTTTCCTTTGAAATTCTCCGCTTGAGATGCCGTATTTTCACTGTATTCAGTCTACTTCCATTCTTATTTTGCTAGTCCCAGGCTTCGCTTCGGTATATCATTGTACGAAGCCATTCAATACGCTTTCAACAAAGTTACTAAAAATCTCCATCCATACGTTAAGTGACAATTTATTTGTTTGTAAGCTTTCTATAACTAACTAACCTTCACGCTGTTTCCCAGAGTGGTGGGCAGAGATGATAGAATGCCACACTCTTCTTTCCTGGCACACCACTTCTGCTTCGTCCACTTACATACATCTTGTCATGCACGCTCTTCGGTTGTTGAAGCTTCTATCAGGACCATCCTACAATATTTGATTTATCTGGTCATGTCAGATCTCTGGCCTTCAACACTCTTTCTTCCTTTCTTCACTTCAACGCCTTTCTTCACCATACTTTCCTCACTCATGCATTCCACACGGCCATAACATCTCTTAAGAATGTCCGGTGATAATTTTAAGCAAAAAAAAAAGAATATTATAGCTGATATAGTGGCACGGCGCCGCGCCAGGTGCAGGTAGCTGCCAGTCGGGCTCTTTCATAATAGAAACGTTAGGCCTGTTTGTATTATGTTTGTGAAGAGTGCTCGATGATATGGGAATTCTAAGCAAGGTGGAGTACTTATATTATGGACCTGGAATCGATGATTTTATGTAAGTTGAAAACTTTCGCGAGTTATTCATTGCTCAATTTTCAAACGCGTTTTACTCGAAACCATGTCGGTAACCACTGAACCGATCAACTTGAAATTTCTAGTAGTTATTCTTTACATAATTTTCTAGTCTTTGTCGTAGGATTTTTTTTAAGCGACTTAGTTTTTTTTATCGACATAACAAACCAGAATTTTTTCCTAAAAACGCAATTTTAAATACAAACGCCCGCCATTTTGTCAAAAATCTATATTTTCAAAAACCCTACGTCAAAGACTAAATTACAGTGTCAACTTGATTATCTTTTTGGTTTTTTTTTATTTTGATAATTACAGATCAAATGGGAGTGGTCAACGCGGAGAACCTTTTTTTCGGTAGTCAACAGAACCCAAAAATTTATTGTTTTATTAAAAAAAATTTACGTGTTCATAAAAGTATGTACCTACTTTCATTTAGAAATAATACCAATAGGCGCGCTTCGTAAGTATGTATTTCCCCTCAAGCAACTTTCTTATATTTTATCAATTATTTTGGTATACCAGTTGTATAAGAAATTTGTCCTTATATATTAAAATTGATCTCAGTGTGACGGTAATCTCAATCGTAGCACACAAGGTTACGTTTAATGGTTCTATAAAGCTCTCCTGAGGAAATGTAATGCCGTTTTAGTTACCCTTGTGTGTGTGTGTATCATTATTCAGTAGCGAAGGGAAAAACTACATTTCAAAATGAAGACTACAACACACACACGTTCACCAGTTTGAAGACTACAAAGTGTACACTACAATTGTAGTAAAAACTACTTGAAGTGAAGTAATTGTAGTACTACGAAATGAAGTGAAGTAAATGAAGTGAAGTAAATGAAGTGAAGTAATTGTAATAATAATGAAGTGAAGTAATGAAATGAAGTAATAATGAAGTAAATTTTTAAATGAAATGATGTAATTGTAATATTAATGAAGTGAAGTATGAAATGAAGTAAAAATTTCCCTTCTCCAAAATAACATTTGGCGACCTAAAAAAAAGTTTATACTTTCAATAACTTTGGTGTTTGTAGTTTGTAGTGTGCACTACACATCAAAATGTGCGAAGTGTGCACTTCAATGGAGTGTAGTACTACATTGTAGTAGTGAGTACAGAGCGGACCCATCACTATTATTCAGGCATTCGGCGAGCGCCTTATCCCGGCCGGGAGCGGGAGAGAGGAACACGACTTGGAAGGATGTATTCACAATTCGGCGAAAGATTCGCACCTGTTTACGGTGAATTGCCTTCACCCGAACATTTGTTTCTTGTTCCCGAACGCGACAGAAATTACATGTTTTTCGGTGTGTTTTTTGCGCTCAAGGGGAGATTTTCATTTATCCGCTCGCAAAACAGTTCTTTTTGTATGTTTTCTATGTTTAGTTTGTAGAACTCGTGAAATTTAAAATAAATAAAAATTTATTATTGTGTTCTGCAGGATAGTGTTTGATGGCCTTACAAACCGAAACAGCTGTGTCACATTTAAAATAACACTTTACATAACTTTATAATAATTTTTATTATAATTTAATTTATTTTAAATTTTTAGCAAGGATACAGTCATTTCAATCGGTTTTTATGTTTGGATTTTATTTTGACATTAATGATAACGAATTTCTCCAAGCTCACTAAATCTTCTAGCAACGTGTGCCAAGTACGAAAGAATGTGGCTTCAATGCGCAGAATTCTTTAATCCGTCTTCTTTCTTATGAACTGACTTCGTATATGTAATTTTTTATCTTGTATCTTTCTTTAATTAACATTTTTTCTTTTGCACAGACCTCGTATATATATATATATATATAAATATATATATATATATATATAGATATATATATATATATATTATATATATATATATATATATATATATATCTATATATATATTATTAAACATATTTTTAATTTATTTAAGGAAACGACTCCCGTAATATTTAATACGAAATAAATAAATGAAAACACAGACATTAAATAATAAAACTGAAAAATTAAATGCTGGAACCTGGATTCGAACCACGGACCTCTGTGTTGTTACTAAGTAGATTTTCCTTTCCTATCCATTCCTTATTCTCCTTTTACCTCTAATTCTTTGACTCCCATATCCATAACTTAAAACTTTCACTTTTTTTGTTTTTTACTCTATAACTCAAGTTATTGTTGCTTTATGTTAAAACACAACAGGTTAATTCTGTGGAAAATTGTAAGATGGTCTCTATACTGTTCAATAATCATGTATAATCTCTTTATATGTACTGTTAGTTTCCCATAAATAAATAAATATAAATAAAATAAATAAATAAAAATTATGACATTCGTTCGTTTCGTAATGCAGGGTATACGCTGCACACGGCGCCATTACTACTTCTAAGAGGTGTCTACGGCGTGTTTCTAATATTTTTTATAGATATAATGTTCGTTCTGGTACCAGCTCATCATTATTATACTCGTAAACAAACATAATCTTCCAACTCGGCCGCCCGCCATGTCTTACATACCTGCGCGGCCGCCGTCCACCGCGCACCCCCACGACATTGTTTTTATAATTTTCTGTATTATTCTAGACGGTTCTGGATCCTTCTGGACTATGCGGGAGGATTTCGGAATGCACGATAAACAATTTTTACCGTAACACATTTGATTTTTGATCAGCTAGATATCTTATTATAATATATTTCGCCTGTGGTATATGTTTTTCAAAGAGTTTAGTATACTTAACCCTTATTTTATGAATATAAAAATATTCAACATCCGATAACTTTGCGCCAAGTGTTTTGGAGCTTTATATTTATTTATTAATAATACGTATCCTGAATTTTACATAATGTAATACATTAAGTGTTCAAATAGGATTGCTATCTAAATACATAAGCAGGAAATTACAAAAAATTAAAGAATATAAATAAAATAAATGTAATAAGTAATAAGTAGATAAGAAATGAAAAAATATTAGCAAGGTAAATACAATAAATATTAGATTAAGTATACATAATTCAGTTAAGTAGATTTGTCTTTTGTATGTGTATAGTGTTCGAGCTTTGAATATATTTACAGAGCTGTATTGATTGCCTAGGCGGTCCAATCTATGCATAGGCGTGTTCTAATACACAAAGAAAATATAAAAAATACTCCTTCGTGCCTGCAAATATACTCATTGCGAAGCCTCCATCCAACAGTGAATCGAAATTGTTATTACTTACCGTCAAAAATGACGGTACTTCTAAATGTCGGTTCTTGAGGAATTTCGAGAAAAAAATCAAAAAAAAAATTTTCGAAATTCGAAAAAAAAATTATAAAAAAATTCTATAAAAAAGGTACGGACGTTACAAGAAGTTACGCGGACGGACAAACGGACAGACAACACAATTATTGTATTTGGTATAACAGAATGTAGAAAGAATATAATTCCCATTCACTCACTGACTACCCCTGCGGACACGGAGAGCTATTTCAAGAAAAGGTAACATTATTTCGAAAACTTTTTTCTCCTCGCCGGTGGTGGCCCTTCAACTTTGTGTAATTTATTTAGAATCGTGGGCATGACAGGACCGTAAGAGATTTCTTTATTACCGACATCCCCGGTTAGCGGCGGGGGGCACTAGTAATAAGGGACGCCTCATTTTAATAATTGTCGCCAGAGGTGCGGTAAAGGTAATGGAAGGCTGTCTCCGACGCACGTGCGTCGAGAACCAGAGACCTTTGCAACTGGAAATTATATATTTTTTCAATTTCCAAATAAAGGATCCTTCAAATACTCGTATAGGGATTTTTTAATTTCTTCTTTCAGCACATGATATTGCCAATAGGAGCTATATATAAAATATGTTTTAATTGAACAAAATAATGAACTTTGTATGAACCATATTGATGAACGCCGACAGGTTGATGCATTTCTGTATATTCGTCAAGACGAACGTACATTAACTAATTTATACATAAAATAATTTTGTTAGTAAAGAAATTAACTCAATCTCGGAATTAAAATAGGAAATTCATTAAATACATGTTATTTAATAGATAAAATTGATTATTATTATAATACATTTTGTTAAGTAGAGATGCGTCACATCAGCATTCTTACTACTTTCATAAGCTAAATGCTTGTGCTATGAAAATATAACTTACTTGCTGGTCTTGATAAGGAAAGTGTTTAGACTAACAAACTACGCTATTGATTACAATATTTTTAAATGTATGTATATTCTGAGAACATACCTACATATAAAAATATAATTAATATACATATTTCAATATGCATATTGGAACATACATATATATATAGAACTTTCAATAATTGTAGAATGTATGGATGATCTTACGATGCAATTGGTGAACGTTGCATTGTGTAGAGTGATCGCATAAGCCAGCTCATGCAGATAGTGAGCCCTGAGCGATCATATAAAAAGACTTTCGTACATGTTTCTCACATAAATAGTTTCGTCTCTTTCGACTTCTATTATACAATTTATCTTAATTATACAATTGCAATTTGTTCATTGAATGATATTCGATTCACTGCAAAGGGATTTTTTAATTTAAGGCTGTATATTATTTTGTTTTTTAATAAACAGTGTGTACCAGAGCTTGTCCACAGTGTTTTATACCTTGATTTCTGTCTAAATCATGAATTGGAAATCTAAAATTTTCTCAAGAATGTTTTAGGAGAATTTTTTAAATATCGATAGTTATATTGATAAGCCACTTACAAATTAGCATTTTTTCAATATTTTATTATCTTCTGTAAAACGTTGGACTGTCTTTAGAGTAACTTATATAAAATATTTTAAAGAATTTGCTTTAAGGGCATACACCACTCTGGAAGATTAAAATTGTGGTATAAATTGGTCAATTTTTTACAAAGAGGTAAATAATATTTTTTTAGTTGCGCTTATTAATATATGCATTGCTATTACTATCGATTTTAAAGAAAAATATTCGAATAAAATTTTTTTAAATGGACGGGTTCTTCCACGGCGTACATTCGTTCGAGACAGAAAAAATGTCGTACACTTATTTAGAAAGAAATAATCTACATATATACTGGAAGTAAGCTCTCAGTTTGAGATATTCGATTTGACAGCTAGACGACGTCTTAAACCTAAAACCATATATACCTACAACTATTCTTTCTGAAAATTAGATAATTCGAATACATTCCATTACTGATATTTATATCATTTTTATATGTATACTAACTGTGATGTAACTTGTCAAAAATGACGTTACTTTTATATGCCGATTCCTAAAGAATAAGTATTTATGTAATTATACTACAACGAAATTATTGTAATTAGAGTTTGTAATAAAATTTATATAGTTTTAAAGGCTTCATGGGAGATTCAAAATCACTCAACTCGCGAATGAAACATAAATAATCAATGGACTGACATTTTAGGGGATCAGATACAAAAATGACACACGACGTTTAGATAAACGTTTTTTTGACTCATTTCAAAGCCAGAACGGAGATTTTAAATTCAATATACTTTTGGACATGTACTTTGAAAGCCTTCAGTTGCATTCAAAGAATCTCATTCGAGTATAATCCGCATCTCAGAGTCTCCAATCGAAAATCTCCGAGAACTCGGACCACATGACAATAAAGCCATGTATTCACTAGGGGACAAATTGTCCCTCAACAGCATGCGCAGCATAGAGTCTACGTGACGTTGCAACGTCGTGCACTGTTCCGCGACCTCGCGCACGACATAGCGCGGCATTTCTACGTGCCGTGGCAACGTTGCCATGCGCACGGTACCCGAGCGTACTCACTGCAACATTCCGCGGAGCGTCAGTACCACGTGGTATGTTTACAAGTGAATACGCATGCGCTGTATCTGTCAAGATGACAATGCGGGGAAACGAAATCGTTCTCGAACTCATCGAGCTGTATCGATCGAAGATCGCATAGAATGTCCGTCCTTCTTTCTCTTTGCAGTTAATAATTTCGCATTCTCCTCTTTTTTCTCCTCTTACTTTTCGATAAACTCATTAACATAAACAGATACGCGGCTATCATCATAACCTCATAGGGCGATATATTTCCGTGACGTCTGGAAAACAATAATTATTAACAATAAATATATTTATATATTTGGAAAGCAAAAAGGACCTTGTTTTTAATAATATTCAATTTACTACAGTAAAACCTCGTTAATTTGAAATTGCGACCCAAAAAAACATTTCGAATTGCGCGGAACCCCGTTTTCGCCAAATGTGATACCGCAGCTGTCATCCATAACCTCATCGGATGGCATTTCCGCGACAAGATATGCGAGTCCCGGTGTGTACACGTCAATTGACCGCGTCATTGTCCGCGAAACATGAGCGTAGATGTTGACGCGACATGTCGAGCGGAATGTTTCGCGATTTGTCCCCTAGTGAATACATGGCTTAAGGATTTCTACCCGAGATTCTCAAACAACAATTTTCCGTACAAAAATTACGTTTTTTATTTTAAATCTCCCGTAATTCTCATAAATGAATATCACCGGGTCGCAAAGGGTTTAAATTATTCGCGGGACTTTGTAAGTAAAACGTATCCAGCCTTGCTCCGGATACCTTTTCGCTTTAAAAAATAAACAGGACGACTACGTTTTACGATTATTGCTCCACTTGTGAATATAAATCGCTTCAGTGAGGATGTTGCGGAAAAATTACATTCAGATTACGCTGGGGCGCGCCCCGCTCCCCGCCGTGATTTCCTTACTTAGGCGATATGTTTTAATTATTCAAGAAGACTCAAGGCGCGTGGAATTTATACTTTATGTTCTTTATCACCGAAAAGCTCAGTGGCGACGTCCCGAATGAAAAAAAGGTCTTCAAATATATATTTTTTTAAATACTTTTTTGTACAATTATTATCGTACTAGTTTTTAAAACCCTTCCCAAGATGAACAAAAATTTTATAAATAAATTAAAGATGCTTAAAAAATTTGAATTTTGAATTGAAAAACTTTATTTTATATTTTCGAGCTTTGTTTCTTACTCATGCTTATATATTTTGTATATTTTTTTAAAAAAATATTATTTTTTAAATCACGTTATATTTGAAAGAGATAACTTAAAACAAAATAAATTATGAATTAATTGAATAAAATATATTTTTTTAAATAGAGATACGTACACAGAATAGGTTTCACATCAATATTCTGTAGTATGAAATCTTAGCTAGTGTCCTGGGGCTCTTATTACACATTACTTTATTAAAAATATAAAGTACTGCAATAAAATAAAATGAGTACCTTGTTGGTCTTGTGGTTAGGACACTGGCCTCGTGATCCAAAGGTTGCGGGTTCGATCCTCACTCCAGACTAGCAAGTTAGTCCTATTTTCATAGTACAAGCGCTTAGCTTAGTTTGAAAATAGTAAGAATATTGATGTGACACGTATTCCGTGTTCACATCTCTATTTTTTTTTAAAAAAAAATAAAAAAAAAAAAACACTTTAAAATTGATAACAATAAAAATGCACTTCTTTCTTTTGTATTTGAAAGAAAGAAATACTTTTAGAACAAACATACTTAGCATCATGCCGTTTCCGTGGGGGTGGGCGTAGAGGATAGAACACCACACTCTTCTGTCCTGATACACAACTCTCGCCTCATCTACATACATACATCTTAGTATGCAAGCTCGACGATTGTTGAGGCTTCTCTAACGGGACTATCTTCAGTATTTGTTTAATCTGGTCATGCTGCGTCTTCCATGTTCGCCTTTTCTTTCTGGCACCTTTAACACTTGAGGTATAGAAGACTATTGGGTATTTACAGGGCTTACGACCGTTCGTACTGCTGGCCAAAGTGATCACTTTATACAATGTAACCTTCACCAATTCCACCCATGATACTAGACTAACATGTCTATCAAATTTTTGGAATGTACGTCTAAATGTGTATATGTTAATTTTTCACACCTTGTTGTTTCACACCTCCTTTCCCATATTAATAACTTAGTCTAGAGACTCATAGAAGAGACAGCAATGTGAGTCTGACACAAGAAATTTATCCAAAAATTGTTGTTTTCCAGAGTGAAAGAAAAACAGATTTTTATTATAATTGAGGATAGATTTTTCGCTACAAAACTCACTTTTGGTATTTATATTAAAGAATTTTAAAGGAAACTGATGCGAAATATACGAATTATAATTATATCCAACCTTTTTCTTCTTGCACATATACTAGAAATATTTTACAAAATAATTTTTTGCTCGCTTTTTGAATCTCCTAAAATGAGTTTTTTAGTGCAAATAGAATTTCGAAATATGGAAAATCAAAAAAATATGACATTGAAGTGATATGGTTAATAAATCCAAATTTAGTTTTTGGAAGACGTACATCAAGTAACATGGAATGTGGTGTTTTATGGGATGTAAATCTAAATACATCAAGAATTATTAATGATTAGTCATTTACCAGGAAAACATTATTATATTATTTATTTTGAGTTGTATTTTACTACCGCCATCTGTGGTTGAAAATTGTTATCCCTGCTAAACCACACAGATGTCGCCGTTGGTAATGAGAAATCTATTTTTGATTAGAGATTTTTTTGTAATATTCTTGTTATATGTATTCATACGACCTTCTTCTGAATTATTAACATTTATACTAGAATACTTCTGAAAATTATTTCATTTTTTTTTAGATCATTTTTTTATATTTTCAGCATATTCTGAGTACGTTCAAATTTTGAAGAACACAATACTGGATTATATCCACAGAGGGAACATCATGATTGAAACAGTCAGACTCACAATTCAACCGGCATTCTTGAAGAAGCAGTTATCCCAATCTGAGAGCAACATCGTCTGTTATTTTTGCTTCCAGTCATCAAAACGAAGTGCTTCTTTAATTCGAGCCATAAATCGGCGCCTCATTGCGCGGCCTCATTGTCCTGTTGTCTCAATGAAACATGTTCTAATTGTCGCTTCCCTTGTACTTCTTCAGGGCTTAGAGCGATCTCCGGGACCCTCATAATTCGGAGGGCTCTCACATTCCTTTGTTTTGCCGCGTAATATGCAAATGAAGCCATCTAAAGTGCGAGCACGATATCTTAATGTCCTAAATACAAGACCTTCTTGATATATGCCCGTAACGTATTTAGGTCATTCCAGTTACAATTCGTGGCTTGTTTCCCTTCCCCCTCTCCCTCCCCCGCCACAACCCTTGCCCGTCCTCTCTTTCGCATGTATCTTCCTTAATTACTAGCGATTTCCATTCAAGTTTACCAGATAGGCTTATTTTTGATATATCTAACAGGCTTAACATCACGCTGTTTCTTCGCTGGGGTACAGAGGATACAACCCCGCATTCTTCCATCCTAGCTTACCACTCTTACCTCGCGAAACGCCCGTGTTCGATCTTAATAATTCCTGTCGCTTCAATACGGGATACGGGATTGAAACAACGAAACAAAATAAGAACTTCAAAAGAAAAAATTAACTCTTTTTGTAATCACTCTTATTTTTGAAGTCATCTTCTTTTGGCGCATCCAGGGTAAAATTTTCATCGTAACGGAAGTTTTGCACACACATGTAGCGGGGTATGTAGCGAAAATACGAGACCACGAAATGCACTTGATTATTCTTTCATTAGTATCTAAATATAATAATTTCGTTTGAATTCAAAGATTAAGAAACGAAATTACACACAGTACCTACAGCAACGCAGCGACTAACTGACTTAACCACCTCCGGTTCTCCTTAGAACATGGACACTCAAAAATATTAGGTCCTTACATATGAAATTGGCGTTTAGTATGGGAGGAACATAAAGCCGATTTTTTTTTATTATAATATATTTATTTAATCAAAGTATGTACCATTGCTATCTATGCACTTTTGCCATCTCATAGGTAGTTCATCGATCCCTTTACTAAAAAAACCATTCGGACGGGAATCAATAAAATCTTTGAAGGCGGTTTGGACTGCCCCATCGGAGTTGAATTTTTTCCTTTGCAAGAAGTTATCCAAATTTCGAAAAAAATGGTAATCTGTTGGGGCAAGGTCCGGAGAGTACGGTGGATGTCTTAGACATTCCAATTGAAGCTCCTCTAATTTGGTAGCCGTCTGTTGTGCAGTGTGTGGTCTAGCGTTATCATGAAGCAGCAGTGGCCTAGAGCGATTAACCAGCCTCGGTTGTTTAGCAGCTAGCTTTTCCATCATGGTTTGCAGTTGCTGACAATAGACATCTGCTGTAATCGTCTGGCCAGATTTAAGAAAGTTGTAGTGAACGACACCAGCACTAGTCCACCAAACGCTCACAAGTAACTCTTTTGGAGTCAATTTTCGCTTAGGGCATGGTTTGGCTGGTTCGGCAGGGTTCAGCCAATGTAACGCAGCAGTCAACGCGCGTTTGTTGATTTGCTTAACTCAATTCGTGAGATACCCACCTTTCAAGCTTTTTCACCTTACCAATTTGCTTCAAGTGGATTAAAACAGTTTTATCGCTAACACCGCAGCCTGCAGCTAACTCGGATGTGGTTTGCGATGGATCCGCTTCCACAATAGCCTTCAATTTTTCGTTATCAACTTTGGTCTCCGGCCGTCCACGGGGCTTGTTCTGCAGGTCGAAATTTCCAGAACGAAAACGTTGGAACCAAAAACGCACTGTGTTTTCTTTTGCGGCACCGTCGCCATACACATCATTAATCCTTCGAGCCGTTTCTGCAGCACTGGTGCCACGGTGGAACTCGTACTCGTAAATAACGCGATATTTCAAGTTTTTCATTTTGTAAACTGAGTGACGCAAAGAAAAAAACAATTGAGGAAAAAACAAATGAATTATAATTTTCAAAACACAAATACATGAGTAAATAGCTGTATAAATTTGGATTTGGAATTCCTAACCAAAGAGAAGATATTTGAGATCAAATTTGCCAGTACGGCAAAACGCCAATTTCATATGTAAGGACCTAATACATATATTACATACTAGCTCTACATTCATGAAAAATCACAAAAATAATTTAAATAATATTTATACATAATAAAAAGCCTGTCAAACGTCGCACGTAGCGGGCATAAATGAATTGCTCGCGTCTTAGGCAAGCCGCGAAATATTAATTTATTTAATTCAATCTAACTTCCAGTGAAAACCTATAATTGTTTTACGTTACTAAGACTTTTACGTTAACCATTCTTTGTGTTTAATTAATTATTGTTAGCTGTTAGTTTTTCGAATAAATATAATAAAATAAAATACATAAACCATTAATTGAACCTAATATATTATATATTATATATAATATTGTTAAATCTAAGGCTTTCACGGGTACAATATGTTAGTTCTAACTACTTTGGGGGTAACCCGCGTCAAATTCTGGTCGTCAGGACCAGTCGTCTGCCGACGTTTGACAGTGAGATCTGTTCGAAACGTCGGCAGACGACTGGTCCTGACGACCAGAATTTGACGCGGATTACCCCCAAAGTAGTTAGAACTACATATATATATATATATATATTATATCTATATATAGATATATATATATATATATATATATATATATATATATATCTATATCCTATTTTTGACAAGTTATGAAGAGGCGATGGTTGCTACCTCGGCTTTTTAATCTAATTTATTTTATCATGTGCGGACGATTTAATTATATACTTATCGTCCTACTTTATGCTAAGAGGTAATGATTGTATATATTTATAGTTTAATAATATAGATAAAACCAAATATATAACCTCTTTTTTATTTACTCAGTTTAAATTTCCACGCTTCTTGGTCTTGTAGTTAACACATCAGTTGATCTAGTGGTCAGTGCTTTCAGCCTCAGTGTCGGTCTATCTCTTTGGTGGCCTTCCAACACTCCTTTTTTTTTGTCCAGGGCCTTCGCTTCAATATTCGTGGCGCCAATCTGGTGTCACTCTGTCTATTGATATTTCCTGCCCATTGCCATTTTAGCTTTGCAACACGTTCCGTGACACCGACTACTTTGGTTCTCCTTCTAATATCTTCGTTTCTTATTCTATCTCGGAGACTTACATCAAGCGTCTGATGTTCCATAAATCGTTGTATGCCTTTAAATTGATTGTCACTTTTCATTGTAAGGGTTGTTGTCTCCATTTCATAAGTTATCATTAGAAGTATGCAAGCATCCAATGATATAGTAAACTGTAGATGCGTTACAAGCGTGAAATCTTGGCAACTTAAAAGTAAGGTAATTTCCCTCCTTGCATTCATTACTGAACGGACCTTCTTTGTGATCGGGCGCGACGCTACGCCGAAAAAAAGTCTCGCGGAAAAAGGAACAGAGTATCGTACACTATTGTAAGAATGAGTATCTTATTTTAGTCACCGTGACTTCAAATTACCTGATTTTTCTGTCTACACGCAGAGCGTCTGTGAAGTAAGTGTGCCGTGATTTGTTGTCTCTTTCAATGCGATATTTGCTGCATACGAAAGCCGGCTTGTATGGGAATAACGTGTCTATATTATAATACGTCTATGCATGCGTCAATGACTTTTTTTTTAAAGACAAATCGATGTTTGTTTTTAGCGAAATTTAAAATAAATTAAATTTTAATAAATATTATTATTAAGTTCTACGGGTTAAGTATTTTTATGTGTTACAGCTGTTTCGGCTTGTAAGGCCATTATCAAACAGTGGATATATCACGTACAAACGACTTATTTATAAAATTTTAAGTTACCCCTTCCCCTTTAGAGTAATTAGATATTTGTGGTGAAGCCCTGTAGTAATGTTCGTTTTTTCCGGGCACTTATCATTAAAGGTGCCCACAAATATCTAATTACTCTAAAGGGGAAGGGGTAACTTAAAATTTTATAAATAAGTCGTTTGTACGTGGTATATCCTCTGTTTGATAATGGCCTTACAAGCCGAAACAGATGTAACACATAAAAATACCTAACCCGAGAACTTAATAATATTTATTAAAATTTAATTTATTTTAAATTACGCTAAAAATAAATATGGAGTTCTAAAAATTAAACACAAAAACCATAAATAAACAAATCGGTACTTCTTCACTATGGATGAAATGGTTCTACGTAGTTCTGCAGTTTGACTCTCTTTTCCGAGTCTTGATTTTAATTTCAATATTTTAATTTTGATTCTAATTCACCCCCAAAATCGTTCCCTTAAATCGGGTTATCAATAAAAAATTATACGAACTCTAAAGACTACATTTACAAGATGTCGTTTAAAATTCGTCACTGATTTTGACAGCCTTTTATATATCGCCAGAAGCCGAAAGTTGCGAACCGTCTACTTTAAACAGTTCCCTGAAATGATTAGCTAGGCAGGGCCGGGCGGGAGGGCGCGGGCCCCCCACTAATCGGCGGAGTGTGCCCCCGCATTAATGAGGCGCCCCCGTCCGGGTCTGGCGATATGGGGGAATTCTTGTTGAGTTTATTACGAATACGTAAGCACTTTGAGGCCCTCGCCGAAGTACATTTTCACGTCATATAAATATGTTAATTTTAAACGCTTTCATTTTTCTTGCAGGGGAAGTCATCCCGCAGACAAGTTGTTAAATTTTAAATTAATTTTGCCGAAAAATCTTCTTGTAAATTTTATGAAGTAAAGTTTTTGATATCGTACCATTTTCTTCATGTTGAAATTGATTTACTTTTTATATAATCACCCATGTCGCTGAATACAATCTTATCTCGAGCGGTATTACGCAATTAGGACTTATCACCATATTCGCACAATTTCGTACTTATCTTTTTTTGTCACGCTGAAAATATCTCGTACGCCCGGTAGGTAGGTACTCTGGTAAATTATTTCGCTGGTCGATTAACACGCACCGTATCGCCGTTCGCTTATCGATATTTTCTGTGAAATTGCTAACTGTCACAGCAAACTACTACGCCTTGCATGCGTATTTATATTCTCGATTTTTTAGAAGATTCATATTTACTCCAGATGCAACCGGTACTCTCCAATTCACTGTAGGAGTTCTTCGAATATGTGCAATTTTTTCTGTTTCTACAGTCTCGTGACAATATATTATTTACACTGTTTTTTAATCATAATTCAATAACCCCTATTAGTAAACGCTTTTATTAGATGTCTGGGCGGCAAATCCATTTTTTATTTTCTCAAACCTGAATGACGCATTTTACTATTATAACTGCTCTCCCAGCCTGCTGTAGTGTTAAAAATAGAAATTAAATAAATAAAAAAATCCTTGAAACTCCTCACACTAAACATGGTTCACGATCACGAAGAGTGAAGGCAACTCTGATAACAATTATTAGACTTTACTCGGATCGACTAAGAAAGTAATAAGGAAAGACAGATTCAAGATCCTTTCTCAAGTTAAAGCGTAATTTTTTCTAAATTAATATTTACCTCTAAATCTCTCAACAACAAACAAACGACAAAAAATGTTTTGAGCCAAGGGTTGTTGTGAAGTTATAAATAAATAAAAATCATTCATCGTGTTCTTATGTTAGAATATATTAGTCGTTTATACGTGGTATATCCACTGTTTGATAATGGCCTTGCAAGCCGAAACAACTGTAACACTTAAAAATAGTTAACCCGCAGAACTTAATAATAATATTTATTAAAATTTAATTTATTTTAAATTTCAGTAATAATAATATTCATTAAATTTAATTCATTTTAAATTTCATTAATAATAATTATTAAAATTTAATTTATTTTAAATTTCGCTAAATATAAATATGTTAGAATTGGTTAACGTTGCATTGGGTAGAGTGATCATTGAAGCCAGCTCATATAGGTTTGGACCATCGTATAAAAGACTTATATGATTTATCTCAATTAAAAAATCATTCAAATTTTTTTACAGTGACTGAATAAATGATAGTCGGTAGGAGAATAAGGGGACTATTTTATAACATCCCAATTCAGTTCCTTGGGTATATGTTGGGTCATTATGCCACATGTAGTCGCGCATTTGCCTGGTGAAAAACTACCCTTTCTATTTGACAAATGAGGTAGGTACATACTTAAGTACGTACCTACCTCATTATGTTTTTTCAACACTTTTCTACTGTAATTACTCATAAACATTATTCTTTCAACCCCACCAAACACAAAGCATTGCATTTTTTATGCATTCCAACTTTCATGGTTTTTAATGGGGCTTGCACAGGCTTAGTTCAATATCTTTTTCACATTGTTATTATAAACTACCTACTTTTCATCTCCTGTCACTAATCGATGCAAAACATGGTCCTGCTTTTGTCTAGCATTCACAGAATCACGTGATTGAAACGTGATCTTTTAAATTGGCCGCCGACAATCGATGACAGGTCCAAACATCGTACTGTGAAATCATCTTCATACGCTTCAGATAACTCACCCCAGTTGATCGGTAACTTGGAAAATGAAAGAAAAATTGATTTTAACATTTTAACCGACCATTATAAACAGCGTATTAAGGTACTCTGAACTTTCGGCGTAATTTTTTATATGTTGGACATAGTTGGACAGAACTATTAATAGTAGATTAGACAGAGTTAAAAATGATAGCTAATGATTACCAAGTATGCGGAATTTATTTTACCGCACACTCTACGGGAATAAAATTAATACAAAAAAAGGGTTTCCTTCTTTTTTCCATATTCTTCCGGCCGCACAGCATATACAGACGGTAAAAAATACCCCGTTTCGTCTCCTCTCTTCCCTTATCGTCCTGTCCGCGTCCCCCGCCGCCGAAACGACCCCCCTCGAAGGGTAGCCGGGCGCCTATCGCAGGCAAATCACCAAACACCTAAACCGCGTTAGGGCCGTGACGCTGAATACGAATACCCCATCTTAACCCCATCTGTCGGAACGTATGCTCACCTCGAGCTACGCTATCGTCGATCTAAATTTATTCACTATGTTTGAATGTTTCATAAAGTTGGCCGGCCTCATGCTTCGTACAAATGGGGATGAACGCAATTCAGAAATAAACAGCTGACTAGTCATCGCCTTGGAACAGAACGTTATAACGAGGCGAATGATGTAGAAAAAAGGAGGCATTCTAGCAAGAGCTCTGTTCGATTACGTCAACAATCTTCATCGTTCTCCCGAACATCACATGCCTAAATTTTGCCTATGCCCTTGTCCGTTCTGTACCGTTTTACCTTTTTACAGTTCTGTACCTGTACCGTTTCACTTCCTCCTGGCGACTTCTCACCAGTGAAAATAAATCATTTCTACATATACTCCATTCTTCCATTTATGAACAAATGAACCTTTCCACAGGGCAAATATTATTAATTGAAACAACTCTTTGTGTTGCAACTCATGGATATGTTTTGTCCAATATAGCCCGCCTATTGCCATTCACGCTTCTAAGCTGTGAAAAAGTATATATTAGTATTGCGTGCAGAGTTTTCTGGGCTATTCTGCTGTGATTCTTCGACCTCTCTAGTCGAGGTTTAGGTTAGGACTAGATTGGTTGGAGGCGCACGGTATAATAAACTAGAAAACTCACATAGACGATTCTGAATGTTTTGAGACCATTTTTTAAATGTGTATTTGTGTTTGTGGGATAACGTAAAAAAATAAGATTAAAATATTGTAACGAGATGCACAAATGAATTTACGCGCTATCCGAACCCCTGGTAATATGTCACATGGAACGACACTACGGAAACATCGAGAACGGTCTACAGAAATCTAGAATTAGCTACAAAATTCGAGGAACACCCGAGTAAAGCATAGAAACGACGAGAATCTTCTGAACACTAGAATAATCTAGAAGGTTCGATAATCCTGTTTTTGGGTATAAATACCGAACTACGCCGCGGCGCTGAGTAGAGTTATCGTATTTGACAGTTCGTTTGGAGGGTACTTCCGATAAAAATGTCTTACCCAGCGATAATAACAAGTTCATATACGAGTAATATATTGCAAAATGGTGTAGATTAAATCAAAGCGTTATGTTTTATTCCTGTTAAGACTGTACATTGAATAATTAATTAATAAATCGCTAATTAATTTCTTGTCTTTTCAGTTGTCTTTCCGGAGCCACCCCCACGTGACAATAGATACTTTGTACAATTTTTTACATTAATTTAGTTTATATGCTTAAAAGAGAGAGTTTTCGTCCTCATTCAACTATATTCTGCTTTAATAAAGAATCACAGTGTGTAACTATTTGTTCTTAATTACACTGAAACTTTCCTCTCATCTAGCCATTGAACGTACAAAGACGGCTCTTCCCTTTTATACAATAATTACTCCTTTAGTTTCCTTTCAATACAGCCTCCTTCCTCTGAAGAAATACCAAACGTTTAAACCGTCGCCTAACAAAGTTACAGGATGTTCCATAAACTTTTTTCATGTTTTAAAAAATATATATTTCTTCGGCATGATTATGACAAATTTTAATTTAATTTGTGGATAAATTTTGAAAACTACAGCGTATCCTAAAAGCCAAAGTACTAATAACTCGAAAAATCAATGCCTTCAATCTGTGCGTCTTTCCACTTTTAAAGCAGGCTTATTATCCAGCAGTGCAGATAAATAAGCTAATGTTGATGGTGATGATGTGTATTTAATTACCTTTACATATGGTGTTTAATTATTTTATAGGATCCCCTAGCACTAGACATCAGGACTTGTAAATAAACGGTAAATGGGTTATCGTGGATATTGTAATAAGATGGTAGAATCCAGAGGAACCACGCGCTATCGAAATTTCTGGAACTCTACACTGGAACACTCTAAAATTCACTGGACTACTCTCGTAAATTCTCGATATATTGCGAAATCGATAACCTATATAAAGGAATCGACAGGCTATTACGCAGTCATTATGTCAGAGTTGTTGACAGCGGACTAAACGCCATAGAAATCCACAAGTGAATTTATGCGGCTCATGTTGCCAACGCGAGTACGACCAAGATATTCGGCGCAAGTACCTACCGACAAGCGAGCAAGTGCGAACCTGAGAGATTTATGTAACGTGCAAGAGTATATAAGAGACACGTTATTCAGGAGTGATAAAAAGTGCAGCGAAGATTCTAGAACGAACTTAGATAATAAGTGTGAATTTAAGAACGGTGCTGTGATGAAATCTCGAATTCTCTTATACTGAGTTGTCTATATCTTAAACTAGTTATATCCTAACCTAACCTAAACCAGTGCCAGTAATGTCGAACTTATGACACGCGTGTTAAAGCGCTAAGTTTTGAGTAACACGCCTGCCTTCATCAATACTCGAGTTACCAAAGGTATGCGATTGTGACCAATGGCTCGTACGTGTGTGTACACATTCACTATGGCAATAAACCGGCCACAGCCCTACGGATATCAAACGGCCGTACACAAGTATAAACTTGTATCCCGCCTTGCCAATTCTGGAAGTCATATCTACGAATGACACGCCAGCTGAGTAAAGTCAGGTAATTTAGGAATTCACGATACACCGAGCACAATAGATCAGCCGTCACTGTCTATTGCCCCTCCACGTATATATTCTTTCTCACACGTAATTCGTTAATATTGTTGTATCATGATTGCTTCTGTCTTCCTCTACTATCCTCAATTTCATCTGGTACCTTGGTAGTGGACCCTGGCTGCTTCTAGCAGGTTCTTCCACTTCTGACAGAAAGAAATCATAGATTTTCTCTGCTCCACCCAGCCATCTATTTCGCGGTCTTCAGTTCCATACGATTTTTAAAGGCTCAGATTCTGAGCATTTTGTGATCTCTACCGGATCATACTGTACCTGTAGAATTTCTTGAATCTCTCATCTTCTCAATTCACCAGACCGGCTCTTTGTCCTTTTGTGACCACCTCAGCCAGCGGCGTCGCTCCAGCGGCCATCTGAGGTATCTGGAGCTTTGAAATGCAAAGCAGGCAGGAAGTGCCGACTGAAAATGCCATACAAAAACAGTCTGGTCCCACGCCTCGTGTTTCATTTATTTATTTTATTTCATATATGAAACAGCGCTCCAAAGCTTTATATTTACAATTCTGACATTATTATGTAAGAGACAGTATGCCAATTGAGAAGTTTGATAGTGCTGATCATATGATATATGTATAATTTACCTAAAAAATTGTTGAGATCTGTCAATAAATAACAGAGAAAAAGAATATTAAATTTATTGTACTTATAACCAAATTAATAAATCAATTAGAAAAACATACAGAAAAATCAAATCCACGAAAAAGTATTACGCTGTTACCGGGATTCGAACCACGGATCTCCTCCTATCCGGGGCAGGCGCGTTATCCAATTACGCCATAGCGGCCTTGTACATTTCCGTGAATATATCGACTCATTTTTCCAAATATTTTTTCAGGGATTTGATTTTTCTGCATGTCTTTCTATTTGATTAATTAATTTGGTTTTAAATTTCACAGAACTTTTTTCTGAAAAAATTGCAACTTCACAATAAGAACGTGTTCTTGAATATAATTAGTGTACCTACATATTTTAATTGCGGAATGATGACCTTTACTAAACTTAAATATGTTGTTTTGAGCAGGCTCTAAAAATTTTAATTTAGTCTACGTTAAGAGGCGATATCCGATGGGTGGGGCGTGGGGTTTTATTTTCCGTAGGGTCCTAGAATGCAACTGAGAAAAAGTTGTTGATTTCTGTGGTTTTAATATAAAATGCATATACTATATATAAGGAGATTGGTTGACTTGGGGATAGAGGAGGGTGTCTACATTTGCTCAAGTTCCCAAATAGAATTGATTTAATAATTTAGATAAAAAAATCCTATTTGACCAGAATAATTGGTTTCTATTTATACCTGTGTACAAACATTGAACACATGTGAAGTTGGGAGTTGTATTTTCACAGCCCAGTTGAAACAAATTGATCGTTCTGATAGCAATACTTTTATAATAACATAGATTTTGTTTTATTTAGCGTGCACTTCAATATACTGCTCACGAAACCTACGTTAAAAATAACACGTCACCTTTAGTTTTATTGTCAAGTTTTCTTTTTTAATTTAAAAAAGATTTTGATAAAAAAGAAGGGTATCAGATTTACAATATCCAGCGCTATGAAATATATTTTGAAAATATATTTCATATATTTATATATATTCATACAGTAATATTGTCATGGGACATAGCCGTGGAAAGCAAATGAAACACTAAAAAAATTCGTGTCCAGTGACTTTGCGCGATAAACTTTTATTTATCGCGCAAAGTCACTGGACACGAATTTAACTAGAGCAATGTTCTTAAATTCACAGTCACTTAATATTTCTAGAATATTTGAAGCACTTATTATCCAATTAGTGATTCGCACTAATTATCTCTAGTGATTCTTCCGTGGAACTCTTTTTATTTGCGCTATTTTTATTCATCACATCGATCACTTTCGAGAATATACCGCTCAATTTTTGTACACAGGTACTTCGTCTAATATCTGTCACTCGGTTTACACGCGCTTGTTCCGCTAAACCGTAGCTCTCGCTAGCGCTTAGTAATGGTAATAGTAATAGTAATGGTAGCGTTAGTAGTGGTAGTGGTAGTAATTAGTAATAGTAGCGCTGGTAATGCCGATTTTCTATGTCGCACTTGGTAAACCCTAAACAATGACTTTGTACAAAATATGTTAGTTTCACGATGCCTCACGAACCTTCTAAATATTTATAGCTGTTATTCGGTTTTTACAGTATTTAGTAAAATGTTCCAGTCTATTCCAGAGTATTATGGCGTGTTCGAGAGTCTTAGACAGTGCGTAATACCTCCGTATTTTACGATTTTCTTACAATATTATTTGTACATACTTACTGTCGAATTTGATGATAACCAATGTTTATTTTGTTTTCTTAAAATATTTGCGCCTGGTGAGCTTTATAATTATTAAGTGATTATTATAAAAAAAGAGATTTCTGTTTATTTCTTTTTTCATTATTAAAAAAATAATTTGACAACTTTTATTTATTTCCCAGCATTTTTGACGGCTTATTTGTAGTACATAATTGAATTATTTTTGATTTGATTGCAAGCACAATATTTTTATAGTCATGTTTACTTAATGATTTTTCGATTCGATTAGAAACAAATGTATTTGATTATCAGGTTTATTCAAGGATTCCAAGGCTCGCCAGTTACTGTATCAATCTCAATCAAATCCTATTTGCACAGAGACGAATCACCGTCCCCTCGCCTCCAGGTAATGTTCCGGCCAGTAATATAATGGGCAAACATTTACTTTGACTTTTGGCTGGGGGAAGTCCGGAAGCGGGCTTTCTCGCATCGTCTGATTATTTAATAAATACTTTTCGGACAACTCAGCAATTTTTTGTATACTTTTGTGGGTCTTATACAAGACACAGAGATAGGTAGGATAGTCACTATTTATTTCAATTTATTAAAGTCTTCGTTTAAACCACTTGGAGTAACTTTACGTCTAGCGGTTTCGATACCACTGTATCTTCGTCAGGACGGACGCATACTAATTATCCATTACCCATTTTGGTAAACAAGTTAATTTTTAAACGGAGTATTGGCCACAATTATGGTGGGGGTAATTTACTAAAGTTGACACCGAAATGGGGAATATATTAAACAATGAGTTATTGGTATAGAGTAAAGAATGAAGATATTAGGAATGAATGTAAAGCTGATCCTAGCATAATACATAGAATAAAAATAAGGTCACTCAGGTGGTTTGGGCAAATGAATGAGGAAAGAATGGTAAGAAAGATATATATTGCAAGTGTTGACGGCGCCAGAAAGAGAGGGCGACCACGGAAGACGTGGCATGACCAGATTAACCAGATACTGGAAGATGGTCCTGTTAGAAGCCTCAATAACCGTCGAACTTGCATGATGAGATTTATGAATGTAGATGAAGCGAAAGTTATATGTCAGGACAGAAGAGTATGGCAGTCTATCCTCTCTGCCTACCCTCATGGGAAAACGGCGTGATAGTAAGTTAGTTAGTTACTTAGTTATTCGTAAAATTGAACAGGTTATTAATTATATTGGCTTTAATGTTGTGGCATTTCTTGATTAATAATATTTAATAAGTTATCCATCTGTGTTCTCTATTATTTATATGGAGAATCTCAATACCGTCTTCTTCTTTTTGATATTGAGATTTTCCATTGAAATAATAGATGCCTTAAATTGAATAACTCAATAAGTGCTATACCAAATAATAGAGCTTCATTGTGCAATAGAAGAAAAATAATCGATACCTAACTATATAATTATAGTAGTACCTTCTAGAAATTTTGGAGCGATTGATGGATTTATGTACCCATGTATTCACATTTAAAAGCATGTCGGATGTGAAGCAGAAACCTGAAGAAGAAATTGGAATAAGCTCTTACATAAAGAAGTAAGCGTCCAGAAGCTTCGGCAATTTTATATAACAGCTTTGGAATAATCTGGAAGATTGTAGAAATGATCTAATGATAGTCCAACGTTTTACAAAAAATAAGTCAGAAATATTTAAAAAATAATGCAAACTTTGATGTCGCATATCTCCTTAACTATTAGGTATTGATATTAGGTCACAATAGCTTAAACATTTTCAACTCATAATCAAGGAAGGAATAAAGCCCTGCGAGGTTATTAATGTTTTCCAAATAACCCTGTACCATCTCCAAATAAATATGATAGTAAACACAGGAATAATAGAACAAAAAGATCTGGCACTGTAAGGAAACAGCAAATTACACTATCGTAGCATGCTTAAAACACCCCTTATAGCGGAAACGACGAGAAAAACAGGATTTCCTTCCGGCCAGAGTAATCAAGACCTGCAAATATTCAATCTATATGATTTGGCAAGGTGGAAAGCCAGAGAAAAACTAATCGATCAAATCAGTGGACTGATAAGACGATTAAAGGCAATATTCCAACCAGGGGCTGCAGGAAAAGCTTAAGGAAATTTGTCAATGAGAGGCCAAAATCCGAAGTCACAATCATCAGTGATTCCAAAGAACTTCATATCTAGACAGACGGATCTTTTGATTTGTCCATAATAAAAAAAATAGCATTCTTGTATTGTGTTGTCTATAAATATCGATAAAGATTTGTCTGTTTTCCCATGACGTCATTCAAAATTTAAAACTTCCCTCTCTAGCTACGATCATCATTACAAGTGGGTGCGTCGCTCGGTAGGGGTGGATCTTTTATTTTTGTCCCCCTCCCTCCCTTAATTCGGTAAGTGCGTTTGAATTGCACCGTGATGTATCACGCGGTTTGAGAGTCATCACGAGATGGGCGATCTGTTAAGCGGAAGCTGTGGGGTGTGAGGTCGTTATTTATTCATTAGCGCCGCGGAGCTGGGCGGGTTCTTCGTCTTCCATCATCGTTGCTGCTTCCATCAGCGGCTGCTGCTCGGCTAAGTTATTGGCGACATCAATATCGGGTTGTCGGCGTGATGAGTCGTTAGCTTGTCACATAACTTGTAAGTTTACCTTGATTAAACATTGATATCACGTTATAAGGGTTTTCTTCATGTTAGAATTAACATTTTCCTGAGATTTTCACGAGACACTGATATAACTGGATACAGTTGTTAAAGAAGCTGCGTATATGTTGTGGACCAAGTGATAAATAGGGCATTATAATGCCCGGACAATTTGAAAATAATAATAATAACTGTTGAAATAATTATATGGGCATTATAAGTGTCCTTCATCTATCGGGCAGAATAATAAAAAAAGCGTGTTTTATGTTAAATTGTTTTATTGTGTGACAGTATAATCATGAAACCTAACCTTAACTAACCTAACCTAACCTAACCTGGTCAGTGCGCGCCATGCATTTGTTATCGGTTCCCGCGTCCCGCCAGATGTACTTGAAATATAAAATTGCCCAACAAACGCTTGGCAATATTCATAATGCCCGGACAGTGTAATAAATAATTCAGTTTTAATAATTGTTTATCACATTGCCCGATTGGGGTTGTCATTTTTAATCTGGGCATTGTTTATATTCTTATCTGGATTTTGTATGTATATTTTCTTTTCTTTTTATTTTCTTTTAGATTTAGATTGTTTAATTGTCATTTTTTACTACTACATAAATACCATATGAGAATAACTGCCACAGAACAGGTTTTTACCTAGTGTGGCAGTTATTTGTATCTTATATTTACTAATGTAAATGTAAATATACAATAAATAAATAAAAATTGTAAATATTGCCCTATTAATCACTTGGTCCACGACATATATGTATACTACTAGTATATTATGCCAAAAAGAAACGTAACCCATAAAGTATTGTACATAGCCCATATTGTACATGACATTAACTGTCTTATTTAAAAGCAAGCTTCAAAATAATTTATACATTTGCTAGTGTTGTACTGTGATATACCGCTTCACTTTTTTCGGATCGAATTATTTTCTTCGAAGATTCTTAAATAGATTGTTCTGAAATAATGAATACGGAATTAGTGGCTGTAGCCGGGGAGATATCGTATCTTGTTGCACCAGATTATATTTAATAACCTCGCCAACAGCGAGTATCTTTTTTTAATTTTACACATTTCATCATCAGCTGTTTTAAACCTGTGTTGAAATACTAAATTGCCTGTCTAAAATTCTATTATCAAACTTTTCATCACATAGAGTGGATTCATGGACGATGAAGCTTAAAGAACAACAAAGGTTAGCCTTGTATGAAAATATAATATTAACGACAATACTGAAACTTACACCTAGAACAGGCACGTAGAGGCCCAGAAGCAATGCAGAAATTCGTTCCCTATCACAACAACCTTTCATAACCAGCACTAGCATGGATAGGGCAAGCAGCGATAGAGCCATTAAAATAGTAGACGAGGCTAAACAAACTGGAAAAACACCGTTGGGCAGACTAAGACAGAACCTCGTGGACTAGGTATTGACTGATCTGGAGAAGCTAGGGGAGAAGGAAGGATGGGAGTAGAAGGCAATGGATCAGGAGAATAGCGATGTGGAAAAGAATTTTCCAGATGGCTAGAACTCTAATAGAATTATACTGTCATCATAAATTAGTATCAATAATTGTTCTAATCACTGCTGGTTGAAGAATAACTCTTTGAACGTGTTCAATTTTTTTACGTTCTTTGTTGTTCGCTGCTAAGACTTTTCTTAAAAATTTATGATCTTATCAGTATATTGAGCTTAATTTTATATATTTTCACTTTTAATGATGTTCAGTTCAGAATTAGTCAAGTCTCCAATAAATTTATCGAAAATTATTTTAATTTATAAATTATTGTTTATCCTAATGATTGTACTATATTCATTTATTTTATTTTTGGATAACTACCTCGAAATTATGGCTGTTTTTAAATAAACGCTTTGCTTTTATTTTCTTCTCTTTTGATTTTGTTGTATTCACCATCGTGGACGCAAAATGATAGCCATACATTTGTCACTGTATGAAGATCCCGTGTACGCGGCTGGACGGTCCATCACCCGCAACCCTTCTGCATCACCGTCCAGACCCCTTGCTCTGCCTGTCTTCCTGATCCTCCCGCCCTGGCTGATTGATGTGGCAGGGCTAATGCACCAGTCCCACGGTGATGAATGCGATCTCTGATCCGAGGATTCTGAAGGGAGATGCAGCCCACGATATTTTAGGTCAACGGACGTACATATTATATTTCCATTATTAGACATATTTATTAGGGCATTTTTATTTCATCAAATATTATTATTGTCACGGAAACGCGGCGCTGAGAGACAACAAAGGTGAAACACTTGAAATTGAAATAATCATCAATTTTAATTGAAGCACTGTTCTTTAATTCCCACAATTTGGCACTTATCATTCGTCTGTCGAATACTTATACTTGTCTTTCCAGAACATTCGCACGTCCGTGGTTGCATTTATTTACTATTGAACGCTCGGTGAGTACTCTCAAACTTATTCGCCGCTTTGCTTGCTTTCTGTTTAATCGCTAAACTTTTACAAAAAAAACTTTCGCGTCGTGTCGCCATTTCGGGCATTATCAAGTGATTCCTAAGTTTTTCTAATAATTTTTAATTTTCTAGAGTAACTTTTTGATGGTTATGTAGTGATCTAGTGATCGGTGGTTTGAGACCCATTCCAGGACACCAGCTAGTCCTATTAATTTAATCGCAGCACCATCCTTAAATTCATACTTTCACACTAATTATCATCACTATAATCTTCTCTGCTCTTTTTGTCTCGCCAGGTTGTTCCTCTCAATTTCGTACGTAAGTACTCGCTTGCGCCGAATGTCTGTTTTACGGTTATTCTTACTGCGGCCTTAGCTCGCTGTCAGAAATAACAGACTGGCGCGCTCGCGTTGCTTTTATACAGAAATGATGGTTTCGCAAATTTTCGAAATTGTTTTTAGACTCATGGCAATATATCTTGCTAAAATTTTTTTCAGCAAATAGCTCATTTTATATTTTAATTTTTATCAATTATTCAAACTAGGCCTAGGCGTCAGGTAATGCACTCAAATTTGCCTTGTGCCAGCTTTGCGATAGAGCCATGTTTGTTTTCAGCAATAAACGATACCATTACTCTATTGAGGTGCAACCCTCCTCGCCGACCAGGGGCTGGGGAGAAATCTAGACATCGTCATCATCAAACATCATTAGTACCCTTGATGGCCATCGGATATCGATTTATGCAAGCCTCGTGCCGTAACTTGGATACGTATTGAGCATGCGGAATAATTTAAAGGTGCAAATGTTATGTCCTGCAGGGACAGACATTAAACACCACCTGTGCAATAAAACAAAATCTAACAAAAAACAAGATTGCTTAAATAGACGGGACGTTTTTATTTATGCCCGTGTAGTTACATAATTAATTTACATTTATGATTTCTGCAATTTTGGATGACATCCTTGGAAAATAGTCTAATTAGTATGGTTTGTTGATTGAGGGAAATGTGGAGTATAAAGAATTCATAAATAATTTTCATTAAAAACCAGACAGGAAGCAGAAATTCGATCCTGTATTTTTATGTCTACATATACAATGGTACAATATCACTTTTCATTTTTACAGTAATAGCATATTAACATACCTTCAAGTAATATTGATAACAATATTCTTAGATCTTTTAGCAGTCTTGATAAACTAGAGACTAGAAGAAGAGTAAGGGACTTTCTTTTTTTACACAAAACTAATAAATAGTATTATCGACTGTCCTCAACTACTAGAAAGACCGCGAAAGACCTGGCACGATCAGGTACTACAAGTATTTGAGGATGGCCCTGTTAAAAGCCGCAACAATCGTAGAACGTGTATGAGAAGATGTATGAATGTGGCCGAAGCAAAAGTGGTGTGCCAGGATAGAAGAGTGTGGCGTTCAATCCTCTCTGCCTACCCCTGCAGGGAAACGGCGTGATGGTTAGTTAGTTAGTTAGTCTCAACTACTAGAACGTATCTGCTTGCGTGTTCCGTCTCGCATAAGTCATGTAGGTTTTGCCGTGGAAACTGCAGTTACTAACTATATCTTTAATTCCCCACTGCAAAGGCTTCCTAGACTAGCAAACAGATACGAGCAACTGGACGTCTTTGCCAATAACTGTATATTATTCAAACATATATATATATATATATGTGTATTGAAAGATTACTAGTGTTTGTCGAATTGGACTTAAATAATTGATTTGTATTTGTATGTATGTATTAATTAATAAATAATAAAAAAATAATAAGTATAAACCATTTTATAATAAATATTGACATATTGACGTTTCTCTTTTTTTGAGTGTTGAGGTAACAATTCATATAACAATCTTGTTATTTCAGAACACGGCCGAATAAAATAATATTGCCAACACCTTTACCATAAGGGCCATGCATTTAATGCTCTACTGATTTTAATTCTCTAGGCTTCCATTGCGCTTAGCTCGGGACTTTTAGACATGAAAAATAATCTAATAATTTATACAGTTAAGTGTGTCATTGCAATAGCAATATTTTCATTTTAAAAACAGATGGTATTATTTTTTAAATTGCACAAAAGTATTAATGTTATATTTACATAAAATTTCTTATGAATTTAATCAATTGCAACCACCATTATTGTTTTTTTTAATGTCAATATGTTCTTTTAACTCATTCCTATATTTTAAATATTAGTAAATATTATTATACACATAACTATTTACCTACCTTTTTATCATTCACGTTAATTATTTTGACGTTGACCACTGTAAGTGTTAACTTTATATTATTGATAGCTCATAGGTCGCTCTCCTGATGAAGCTGAATAACGAGCTTTACTTCTCTGTAAAATAAACGGTTCATATAAAATACCCGTTTTATTCAACACTTACATATGTCCAACGACCGTAATAACATTCTTAAAACTTTAATAACCCTTATATTGTTTTTACTGCATCCTAAGTACGGTCACATTTTTTGTAATTTTTATAATTTCCAAATTATACAATTTAAGGTCTCTACTAACCACTTGTCAAATTTTAAATAATAAGTGTTTTGGCGTAAGAATGTATTTTTGGAGAGCACCCTCCTCCTACAAACAACCCTCGATCAATATTTTCCTCATAAATGTTTTTTTTTGTTTTGAGGCAAGTATTTAATAACCATTATATTACTACCCGGAATTTCTCATACTAGTTGCTACCCAAGGTACCCGGGTACTCAACTTGGATGGACGTTCCCCCATACATTTTTTTTGTATCTCACGAATTGATATTAAGACAGTGGTCAAATAGCTTCTTAGAAGGTTATTACTTCTCGTAGCAATGCCCTTCTTCCCTTTATTTCCCTTCCTTTAAATAATTTAAATAATGGGGATCCAAACGGATAAAATCATTGAAACTTAAAGTCAAAAATAGGTACCCTGTTACTCGGGTAGTAATATAAGGGTTAATGTGTTTCTGGGCTGGTGCACTTGTTCTGCTCTGAACAATAAATTTTCTTCTTGAACACTACGCACATAAACGAATTTATTCCTCCTAAGACTTATTGCAAGAACCTACAGCGCGACTGCTGTACTCGATCATTTGCAGCACGTGGCACCAATCACAATAAGACTTTTACGCACCAATTTCGTCGAAGTTAATCTGGTTTGATTAAAAATCTGGCTACGTAGAAAATTTCGTTTCCTAATAATTATAATTATAAAAATTCCTCCCAACTACCTGCAGGAATCGGGTAAATTTTATTGTTATGCAAAAACAGAAGATTTTATACAATTTCTTCGGATTTCTTTTTTTTATCTCCAACTCGTATTTAAAAGTATTTCAAGTAGGCACAATTTGGAAAAAAATGGCAGATCAAGTTGGTTAGTTAACTTAGCCGGTATATTTATTTATTTTCAGAAAGAAAAATAATCGAAATCTGATAAGAACTACGTTATTTATTGGGTCCTTGAAAATGTGTTATATACTTGTCGTTCTCGACGCGAATCGCCGGGAATCCAAGGATGAGTATTATGGGAATAGGGATAGGTTGACGAGATGGAGATGTGGAGGGTATTTCGGAAAGTATGTGGACTGTAGATGTGGACAATGGGAGAGAAAACAGGGTAAAGGAACACAGAGGAAATAGCCGAACTTACCACTAAGAGAGTGTTTCTTGCCTTTTCTGTTTCACCGCAATGTGGTCGACGAATTCAACGACCACTTAAGAAATCTTGCAATCAGAGCACTTAATACAAACTATTGCGAAAGCACGACACTTCTTTCGAATGATTACTTCGAGATTCAATTCGATGGTTATTGACACAAAATGACATTCCGCTCGACGATAGAGTTCGACTGTGTGAACAATCGAACAAGGTAGGACGATTGAGAAAGAGGAGGAGAGGAGGCTGTGACGTAAATTGACAGATTCGTTTCGCGCGAGAATCAAACGCCTGAAAATTGCAAATAATGAAAACTGGTACACGTATACAGCCACTCCTACCGTAGAATATGTCTTTCTATTTCGTATTGCTCTACCTAGTCAACAGATGACTATATCTCTTATTATTGTGGTGTCTTCAAATGTGGTTTGAATTTAATTTCAAATTCAGATGATATCCTTATTTATTGTAAAAATATTTTTTCTTTGTTGGTTCCAACAAAGATACTAAAAAAAATTATCCTTCTTATAATATACAAGTTTTACTACTCAGCTTTGCTCGTGATTTCTTATTTATATTTATATCTTATATTTCCTTATAGGTATATATATCACTGAAAAAAAAACGAAATGAACAATTCAAAAAATGGAAATATGTTCTTTATGAAAAAACAATGCGGCATGGTCTAATTTTTTTATTGTTATTTTAATATTTCAATTCAATGCTTCGCATCTCATGATAAAATGACGTTTTGAGCTTAGAATAGTTTCATACAACTCTAAATTTCAGGCAGTAGGTATATATAACCTGTAAAAAATTTTCGATGCCAGAATTTTCCTTTCGAGTTTTTACTGCTTTGCTTAGTAGTTAGTATCTTGGACATAAATTTCCGATTTACGTTCAAGATTGAATAACCGTCATACTTAATACCTGTAGATAAAACATAAATTTCATTATAATTAAAATGAAATTTAATTATAATGAAATTTATTTTTCTAAATAATTTTCAATGCAATTTTTAGAGCTTAGTTCTGTAATTTTTAAAACAGATTAAATTAATGACTTAGTAAGCTGTACACAAAAAATCATTGTATCGAAAAAATATAAGTTGTTTCAAAGATATTTAGGATTAAATAAACTGAATAGTTTTGTATTATTACTTTTTAAGATTCATTGCAATATAAAGAAAGAAACATGGAATAAGTCAATTAGTCTAGTTGTGCAATTTTTTTCTTTTCTACATCCGCCAAAAGGGCCTAGTAATCAAACTCTAAGGATCGGCCATTTCCTGATTCGTCGTCTAAGCTGATGACACTTAAGCGAACAAACCGCTCTCGGCATAAAACTTTTTTTTTTATCAATATTTTTCGATAATTTGATTTTTCTACACATCTTTCAATTCAATTTATTCAATTTGTTTAAAAAATGATAATTAAAAATAAATTATAGATGTCTCACAGAGAAAGTTATTTATGTGGTAAAATTGTATGGAATTCTTAATTAAAACTACCATTTGCATTTATTTCCATTCTTTACTTGCATCTCGCATAATACTTATGTTTTTCAATATTTTTTATTCTTAATTTTTAGTGTGTATACTTTCCTTCAAAATAAATATTAGATATCGATCTAAGGTGGTAAAATAATTTTAAAAAAGGCTACGTATCTAATAACAGATATCTCTAATATCTAGCAAGGTAGGTAGCGCCCGAGAGACTTGCTACATTTTATCCTATATTTTTATGTATTTTGTATATTTATGAAGCAATTAAATGTCTTTTGTCCAATAACCGTCGATTTATCGGTACTGAAATGAAATTTAATGAAATATAGTTTATCTTAGTTAATAAATATCCTTTTGTAACTGAAATCCAGTAATTGTGTTCTCAGTACAAATATATTAAAAAATAATAATTTATACAAATTAACTTTGTAAACACCACTTATTTATTGAAAAAAATTCAACATGTTTCGAAGCCAATGGCTTCTTCGTCGGGAAATGAAGAAGACGAAAAAGTAAGGTGTAAGTTAATTTATATAAATTATAATTATGTCACCACAAATAAAATTGCTATATTTGAAGAAGAAGTTAAAAAATAATAATTTGGCGATCACCGTTTTGGTCGCTGACACTCTACTTACTCCAGGAACGTTCCCGAAACTCGGTAGATTTTCTTGGCCCTTTTCCCGATAATTCTCCTTCAGTAGTGCTCCCCCCTGCCTCACCTGTAATAACTCAGCGAACCCCTTTTACTATTCACACGCGGTTGTAATATTTGAATGATGGTCCCTTTCCGCATTCAACAATGTTTTTCCTGATTTCCCAATCGGCCCGTCCCTATTCAAATGTCATTGTGTTTGGATTTATAAAATAGACCACAATCCTTCATTTTCCTCTTCTTGTAAAACCCTTTTGAGGGGCGTCGCTACCCCTTCTAATGATTGAAAATGTGGTCCTCCAATATATTTTTCAATTTTTAACCTCTTAATACAAGTGATTTCCTACACAGCGTAATGCGATACCCATTTATTCAAGGGTGAACTCGGGTGGATTTGGAAGGAAAACTCGCTCTTCCCATTTCGTTAAGTTTACTTAAATCAACGAGTCCCCTGTTCAATTAATAATAATAAAAAATATCCGTTTTATACCAATACAATTTCGTTTAATGTTTTTCATAAATATAAAGTAATATAAAACATCTAAGATACTCTTTCTGTATTTTGTTCACCAAGAAGAAAACGTTTTTAACAAGATACAAATAAATTTCAATAAAGTGCTAAGATAAAATGAAAAGAAGAAAAATAAGCATCTAGGGCTTCTGCAAGGTTCTTCAGTGTAGCTGTATAAAGCTCGACACCGCACGCCAGGCATGTCTAAGTTAAAACTAACTGACATCAGTACGCGACATAATATGCAGCGATATTTCCGAGTGACTATTTTCGGGCGCGAACATTCTAATGAGTTTTAATAAGTTTTAATAAAGTATTTTCAAATAAAGATTATCATTTTTCCAAGTATTATATGCGAGCCCCCAAGCGTTGAATATGTTATAATATAAATACTATTCCCCTCAGTGAACAAACTATACCTAATTGTCGCTGTGCTCAAAAGCCATCAATTTAAAAACTAACCATATATTATTTTTACAATACCAATTTTCCTTCATATTGTTGAAGGTTGTTGATCAAATATTCTTCGATATCAAAATGGACACGAAAATATTTTCGACACATCTTTGTTATTATGTCATCTTTATTTAGGCGGATTTGAAAACAATTGATTGTGATAGTGAATTTTTCATTGTATAACAAAATTATTATTCTTAAATATTCAAATTATTTATTGATTGTCTCTTTTATCCTCGCCTTATACTGTTCATCTGGGATCAGTTACTATCATCATCAAATCTTTAAGATCGCGACTGTCTGAAACTATCCATGTTGCTCCTAATCTTCTCCTATCAGTATCGCTTCTCAAGGTTCAATAAATCATGTGGTCTTTATTATTATTATTTTCAAACCAAGCTAAATGCTATAATATAGAATTGACTTGGTCTTCCAAACCAGACTTGAATCCCGGATTAACTTTTAATCACAATCACAAAAAAAAACACAAAGCTGATCCTAGCATTTTGTCCTTTTCGTATATTTATTTATACTTCTCCAACACTTTAACCCTTAAAACAATGTTGACGTAACCACTGTTTTATGAATTATACAGATATAAATCTTTGTTTTTTATTACTTACAGCTACTGTACTAACTTTGAGCAGAAACTGAATTACTGATGGTAATAATATTAGCTTTATTCATTTAATGGTCATTATTTCTGTACACTTCAAACATAAATGCTATCATTTTCAAAACGCAACGGTGATTCTACTCGCTATAAAGCACACAACAATTTTATAGCATGTCAAGCTGATAAAGCGTGATTTACAATGGGCCTTAATCGCAGACCGCGCTCTCGTCCAAACCCCCGCGCTGGCAGGGATATACCGCCAGGTGCACCGCTAAACTTAGGCAGCAGGAAACACCAGACCTTTCGCTGAGTTCGCCGTGGTAGCCAAAGCGTTCGCCCGCGCCGTCGATTGTGGAGCGCCAAGACTCGGCCCAACAAAGAAAATCGTAAAAATTATCGTAATAGCGGCGTTTAAGTGCAGTAACAGTTTTAGAACGTTATTCAAACCGAGTAATGACGTCATAAACTCAAACATGAAATTGCGACGTTGCATTTTTCGCCGTCTTATCAAAATTCGCGATCGTAAAACGCCGAGGAGGCGGCAACGGCGCGATAAGTTGAAGGGTGGTTTTTCGAATATATTACTCAGTTTGCTTAATTTTATATTCATGAGAGATAAAGATTATCAATATTGATATTAAGTTGACGAAGTTATTTTTTAGAAAATAAATATATTTTTGACTTTTATCGAAACCGCCGTCCTTTCTTCAGGGTAAACTACAAACTAAACTTTTAAAAATATGGGCTGTTATAATTTTTTGGAAACTTATTTTTGTGTATTCCTGCTGTATTGCATTATTTTCTACGTTCGTTTCGTCTGTTTTATTTATTTATAATTTTAAATATACATTAATTTAAAAGTGTATATTTTTAAATATAATTTTATCAGTTATTTATTATTTTTTAACTTTTTTATCAAAGGTGCTGTCAAAGTTTTAGCAAATTGTAGTTAATTCAAGCAAATTAAGTGTTTTCGCCTCTTCTTCCTAATCCTAGCTAAATAATTAATAAATAATAAGTGAAGGAATTAAATCTTTAGCAGCCTTGAAAATGGTAGAAATTAATGAATTTTAATTTACTTGCGATTCTTGAGATTTTTACGAATAATTATTCAATTATCATTTAAATATATTTCATTTGTACTATGTGTATCTACCTAACCCTGGAAGTCTGATTTTAACATATTTTTTCTACCTTTTTTCAGGTAAATGATCATCCCTTAAACTCCTCGAGAAAGATGGTGCGGCGGCAGTACATGAATTATTATGACTGCACAACGTATAAACTACTCACGCATGTGAGTATTAATTAACATTTAAATAAATAATCCGTTAAAAAATATTGATTATATTATTTGTAAATATCTACTTATATTATTTTGATTAATTACACCAACATGTTTCGGAAATTCATTTCCATCGTCATGTGTGAGCGTGACAGCAACATAATTGTGCGCGAGCGACAAGGATACCTAGCGTAGGGTCAATGTACGATATTCTCTCTGCTCGGCGACCGGGCTTTAGCTCTGTTACATCCTTAATATTATAATATCCGTCTGTTCCGTCCCTCTAGTAAGTACGCTGATGAAGAATTTTCTTATACTGAAATGTTGACAGGTCTTTCCAATTTAAAAGTTTTTTATTTTAAACTGCGAGAAAAGAACTGCGATAGCCATTTCTTTATATTATTTAAACTTAGACTTGCACAGTTTAAACGTTTATTTACTACGCTAAGTTACTGGACACGAATTTTAACCAATTTTCATTTGCACTCGAAAATCTTCCATGCGTGTCTAGAAATTCTATTTCACTGGTTTGTATCGCGCTGATTACTATTTAACACTTCTCACACGTCGGTAGGTACTCTCTTCAGTGAACGTATTTTTGTCACACTCTTGCCACACTCGCACGGTCCCCTTTTCTATAGCGTAAGCCCCCTGCCAGAAACAACAACTCACTCCGCGCGCGCGCCTGCGGCTATTTATAATCATTTCGTCGCGTCTCAAACTTTCCGGGATAATCTAGTCAATTCCACATTCATTTAGAATGTTCGAAAGACTTCGATTACACGCAAGTACCAATGTTTTAGACTCTCCTGACAATATTATAATAAATAAATAAATGTGAAATAAAAGTAGCACAGAATGACCAAAAAAGTTATTCTAGCTTATCATTCTATGGATTTCTTTTTCGACATCCATTATTCTAATCTTCTCATTATTAGTCCACCCATTCGTACTCCTTATATCATTAGTTTCAATTTTCATTATTGATCTTTTTTGTATTGTTAATATTTATCCTTTTTGTTTATCTTTTAACACAAGTAGGCTGAATACGATGGAAATGCAGTCACTTGTATGCAGCGCATGTATGCAACATCTTCGTACGATAGAGTGAGAAATTAACGACTTAGGAGTGAATTTATTACTGGCTGTAGCGTAGTAGATAAAGAACGAATAGCTGAGATGGTATAGTCATATGTAACTTATGTGCGAGGAAAGGATGGCGAATAAAATACATGAGGCGAGTGTTGAAGGCATCAGAAACAAGGGGGGCACGCGAAAGGCCTGGTATGGCAGATAAACTAAATATTGCAGGATGACACTGTTAACAGCTTCAACAATTGAAGAGCGCGCCTGAGAAAATGTATGAAAGTAAACGAAGCAAAAATGGTGTGCCAGGAGAGGATAGTGTGGCGTTCTATCTTCTATGCTTAGCCCTGTGGGCGGACGGTTATTTAGTGATGTTAGATGATCTTAATAATTAGCGTATGTTAGCTATCTTTATATTGTAATTAAACAAGATATATTATAGGTGTCTAATTAAACAAGATATATTATAGATGTCTCATGGAGACAAATACTTATATTTTTTCACATATAGTTTTTATAAAGTAAGTATTTTTGGGAGTTTAATAGGCTTAGGACCTGTCTTATGGCTGGCACACTTTACACAATGTAACGTTCACCAATTCCACCCATGATAGACTTTCACATCGATAAAATTTTTGGGCATTGTATATATGTCAACCTTGAGCAACTTGTTTCATATCGTCCCTTTAGAGGTAAAATTCACTAACTGCAATATTGGCCAATATGAGTTATGAATACAAACATTCATATTTTTCTTCCTTTTCTATTCCAGGTAAAAACCAGTAAGTTTATAGTCTATGTCTATTTATAGTTATTTAGTGGTAAAACTCATAATTTGAACATTTTTAATAATTTTAATATCACATTTTGAATGTTAAATCTCACTATCTCAATACTACTCCAATGTCACTTAATCAGTTTTACCTCTAATACGAGTTGTGTTTTACTACTGCCATCTGTGGGTGAAATTTGTCATCCCCAGAAACAATATTATTAATGTGTCGCCCTTGGTAATGACACTTCTAGTCTTGATTACAATTTTTTTTAAACAATGTTATTTTTAATGTATATGACATTCTTCCGAATTACTAACATTTACACTAGAATACACCCAAAATGACTTTGATACTAAATAAAATAACATTATATTTCAGCATGACAAATAAAAACACGCTGTACGTTTTATTGTAAACTATGAACACATAAATATTTGGCGGAGATCGAAATTGTTCTTGTTTCACATTACTAGGAACAATTCGACCCTGAATGAAATAATTCCAGCAGGGTGGGTACGTTATGATACCGAAGGTTTCATTAGCAAACTTTGATTAACAAACACGTAGTTGTATTTTTTACAATCTGCTTTCAACTTGCTCGCTGCAAAATTAACATACTATGTTGTATATTTTCCTCCGTCTAACAGACCGTTATGGAAATATTGCCTGATACAATGTTTTGATTACGAGCATACATTATTGTGGAGCAATTTCTTAGTCTAGTCTGGGCAATGTTTTACCTGACGGAGCGGTTTTTCAGCTCTTTATTAAAACTTTCTTAATAAGTTTCTTCGTGTAATACTTTTAAGACGGTCGCGATATAATATGCAAAACTCCGATTTAATCAGTGAGGAGATTGTAATATTTAATCTTTTCGCTAAATCTTATCATCGTCAGAGGGTTTCTTCCGCTTTTCTCTGGCCATTGTCATTTGCCCACTCTTTGTCTATACATTAATCACTCTTCGATGATTTACGAAGTATGATATTACCCGTTTTTAACCACTGATGGCGCCACTGACGGAAATTATGTATACCATTGTTTTAATAAACCTTTCGAATACTTTTCTAAATTTCAGACAAATTGATCGAGTAGTTTTGTTTTGATACTAGTTGAAAGTGGGAAAATGATATGTTTGCAGCTTTATAAAAATAGCAATGTCGGTCACTGATTCGATTCCTATTTTGAAACAACTGTTTTGTTGTGGTCAAAAAATCATATTTATAAATCCATCCAGGCTTAAAACGTTTTAATATCGCTGGACTGAGGACCAATTGTATCAATCTGGACTATAGTTAGCGACGACAGTTTAAAATAAGTTAAATTATAAAAATATTATAAATATAACGATAATCTATCGTCTGACACATGATAAGGCAGAAATATTGAAAAAAAGCAAAGTTTACAGTCCCTTTACTCCATAACTATTTATATTAGCACATTGTTGCTTAAGCATTTCCAATTCATAATTTAGGCAAGAATCTACATGTTAAGAATTATGGACTAGCTTTGTTACACCCTGTTCATAAGGGATGTTTTTTAAAGGTATTTAAAATGAATTAAATCCGGCGATGATGGCTAAGGTATTGGCTTTATTAGAAAAATAATCTTATGCCATAGATGTTTAAATATAGGGTAGATTTTTTTTGAAATTTGTTGTTTATATTGGCAACTTTTTTTCCAGCGACAGCCAATTTGACAGCTAACAGCAGATTAACGCTCAGTTTGTTTTGCCAATTTACCAAGAATAGACTTAGGCCAGAACAATGTTTATAGCGAAAATGGTGGTATTGTAATCATATTTAAACACTAATGGCATTAAATTATATTTCCAATAAAGCCATTACCAAAATTTTTATCTATTTTCATTTTATTTTAATATTCATTACTCTTCTCTCTCTTTATTTAAGAATCGGCGAAGAAAAAAATATCTTTACTTAAAAACTGCGCGTTTAGTATTATAGGATATATTTAAATTATGATTAATCCATTTTTACTTTCTATTTAATATCCCTAATTAACTTTTCCTGTAAATTTTTCCCGATTCACTATATGAGGGGTGTAAAAGCAAAGGTAACAATATTACAAAAAAATAATAAAAACTGTTTTGAATGCAATCACCGAGGATAACTGATTTAAAATGTACTACATTCTAGATTTTATGTTTCTATCATGCCAAAGTCATGTTTCCTTTTAATTTATAGGCTGAATTTCCTATCAAATCTCGAAATCAGTACATAATAAGTAGTAATCCTCGACGACTGCATTCTATTTTTCTTGTATATTAATGCCATTGCTTTTATAACCCGCACAGCTTGTACGAAAGTTCCAGAATCGACGTTGAAAATGAATGATTTCAGAAAATTCGTCAAACAGGTCAATTCAACGCTGAAATATTCCAGAATCTCTGGAAGCAAGCATTCCGGAAGATATTTCATGTCTCGCTATTCCCGAAGAGGGCGTGTAGGCACAAGCAGCGCGTTTTTTCTAAAAATCAGGCTTGATAAATCTATCGCCGAGGTGTCGGTAGGCTCCCGTGGTGATTGATTCTCCCCGACGCCCGCGCTGTGAACACGAACCTGATGAATGCGGAGAATACATTACTTCTTGGGCGTGTACCGTCGCTGGTGGAAGCGTCGTTGAGAGTTACGAATGGCGGGAAATATTCAATAATAGTTGTATTTTAAATTCGTGTTAATATAACGGTTCTGCTTATTTTATCACGCGTGCGAAAACTCCCTAACGAAATATGTGATTATTTTGATATACGGGATGTTCGACCCAGCCACGGGAAGAGAGACTGATCAATGTCTGCACGACTCTCAAATCTCTTCCCGGATCCCGGCTGTAACCCACCGATAAATCACTGATTCTTTTATCGTTCGAAATAAGGAATAAAACACGAAATGAAATTATAAGTTGAGCGACCAAAGGGAAAATTCTTTAAAAATAGCCACCAAAAGGAATAAATATTTAAGATTCGAATAATGCTAATAAAATGCTCTCTGACCAACTGATTCGAAAACTAAATAAAAATGCTGCCGCTTTTCTGAATATCTTCCCTTTTTCTCACTTCTTGGTGTTTTCAAATTTCATGAGTGTTCCAAACATTTCTACATTCAAAATTGTCAATATTTAAACTATAAATTGTCGAGTTCTTACTCGCATGAAATAATAAAGAAAACACTCAATTTTATTCAATAAGTAAGTACTTAATATAAAATTAATATAAAAACAGTTCCAATTTTGAAGACATTTTCATTATACTGCATTGCCAAATCATATTGTGGAGGAAACACAGGGATTTCAATCATTCTTAGTTTTTAGAAAAAAGAACACGATTTAAATCTAAGTAAAATTTTACCAACACCCTGCTCATTCGTGTAGATAGATAACACGTGTTACATAAATAACATGTATACTTCTTCCAAAAATTCTCATTTAAGCCAGCCACGTGATAAATCGTAAGCCCAATAAATACCTAAAGGCTTCCATAGTTACTTTTACATATAAATAGCTTCATCTCTGTGAAATATCTGTAATATATCTTGAAAAAAAAAATATTTCCTCACAAGTAAATATGTAGTTTTACAAACGTACGTTGGAAACAGTAAAAAGTTTGTTAATCGTGAGAAAACTAACAAACTTCGTATAAACCACACTGATTGTTTTTAAAAGTTTATAGGTTTCAATACTGAACTATGTCTTCGTCAGGAAGTACGCACAGTAACTTCCGTAAATTAAATTTGAGTCAAGTGTTAGGTGGGGTTGTAGCCCCATTTTCGGTGGGGGAGAGGGGTGGAGTTTGACAGTGAGACATTACAAATTTAATTTATGGAAGTTATTGCGCGTCCTTCCTGATGGCGACACAGTTCAGTATCAAACCAGTAGATGTTTAAAAAAAATCATTGCAATTTATATAAAGTTTGTTAGTTTCCTCAAATTATCAATTACTTCCAATCACAAAGTTATCGCTATAAACATCAAAAATATGTTTATATAAGATGTTTGATTGACCTGACGCGTGAGTGTGTCGGTCGTGGTGTTGGAACAAATTTCTCGAGCCTTACAAAAGATGTATGATGAGTATCTGACGTTGATAGAGCTCCGCTCGCTAAAGAATTTAAGACGGCATAAAATATCTCCAGGGAACTGGTTAATACTGTGCCGGTCTCGGTAGAGTTACAGCTTTTTATGATTCTATGTAAAATTTTAATCTCGACGCGAAGCGAAACTTTCCCCTCCGTTGTTGAAGTTTCCCTTTGTAACTTGTTATGGGTAAATATTTAATATGGAATCTGCTTTCGAATTTATGTGGCGGTTATCATTTAAGTCTACACGCTGCAAAAAACTATTCATTGCGAATAAAACATGAAACGAAAGTTACGTTTCGTAAGTTTTAAACTTGAATATAAAATAGTCGTTCAATTTTTGAAAATTTATTAAAATATCTAAAGAAATTTGAATGAAAACAAAGAAAATTTATTCTCAATTTCTTCACGGTTTTTATCATTTTATTTTACTTGTTTTGAAACTAATTAACTTTTTCATAATCGATCGTTCTACGTTTTGTAAAAAATAAGTCAGGAATATTCATAAAAAAATGCTAACTTTAATGTCGCATATCTCCATAACATTTCATATTAAGTCGTGATTGTTTAAACATTCTCGATTCATAATCAAGGTAGGAATTCACCTGTGAAGAATTGTGGACTTGCTTTATTTCAATTTTCCATATTATTGTATTAAATAAAGTAGTATAAACAATAGATTGTTCCTTTAGGATCAGTTCTTTATCCTCCTCACGAAGTAAACGATGGTTTCAGAAAGTGGTTGGGTAAATATTTACACTCAAATGTTTATATGCATAAACAAATTACACTAAAATTTGTATTAAAATGAACTACCCCTATGTGTTTAAATCAGAATTTAAAATAAAATGACGTTCTATGATATTGAAAATACTGTATTTATTATTACTGGATAAAATATTTGTTATACTACTCTGACTGGTAGGATCAAATATGTTAGGTCCGTGTATGAATATATATTTTTAATTTTTTTTCTATAGGTCTAATATTTTTACGAATTTACGGGTCGGAATTACGAACTTTCAAAGTTTTTGAACCGCTGAAAAGAGTGAAATGTTATCGGAATCTGACCGAAGAATGAATTCGAGTTTTCAAGAACCAATATCAAGCTCTCTTCCCATGATAATGTCTTCTTTCAATCTCAATAGGTTCTATCATTGGTCTTCACAGCTCATAATCGGTGTTTCATTTGCGAATCGAAAGATGTGAGACATTTTGCCGCCTTTTAAAGACCTTTTCCCATCCTACCGCATATTTCCGTTATATTATATTCGTATTATATACAAGTGTGTACTCTATATAATATCCGTATTCATCCGTAGCCATCTCTACATCCAAATTACTCTTTCATTTTTGCAGAATTAGTGTTGATGATTCTGAATTATAGAGAGTGAAGAAGAAGTTCTACTCTACCCACGAAATCTTACAGTGTTTCATATACATGTTACAAGTTAGTTGAGGTTACAAAGCTAATTGCGCGTAAACAGTTCAATAGTCAAAGAAGGAATGAAGGCCGGATGAGGTCAGAACCAGCGTCCTTCCATACACTAGGCTCAAGACCACCGTACACTTACGATATATTATATCGCATTGTATATTTTTGGAACCTGGCAGGATAAAATTATTCATTGCATCCTTTTTAAATTCCTTTATTTAACTCTATTTGTCTGTTGTTTGTTGTGTTGGAATCTTGTAATTGATTTTTCACAAACTTACCGACTAGCTAGATCTTCGAATCTTTTAACGTTTCCGTCAAGTGGATGACTATACATTTTCGACATGGTTCGACATTTCGATTAAAATTAATAATCTTGTCACTCACAAGCAAGAACCGCAGAAACAGCTGAAGAACATGCCATTCGAAAAGTTGTTTTAATTTTTTTTTAAAGTGTTAAATATTTGAATACTGCTTGAGCGATGTCAAAAGATTGATTACGAATGTATGCAAAGGAATCGTATAAAAGACTGTCTTAAATATTTTTTAAATCTACTTATTATTTATACTACGCTCCGTATGCCTAGAGCAGCCGACATTATTTCTTCTTCACGTATTTTATTATAAATTTTCCTGGGGCCCTTGCGTTAAATACCCTGGCGCCGGCCTTGTATATTTGCTATATTTTTTCTCACTCATTTACGAACGGTAGTGACGTCACGTGGTCTGTGTCCCAGATGTCAACACATAAATTTCCATGCAACAACGGGCGCTTTCTTTTCAATTACCAACCCCAACCCTTTAAATAATTCACCATTTAGCGAGAGGGCCGGCCGAAGTAATAAGCTTTCACTTATTGCCGTCCCGTAAATATCACCCAGGCGCACAATTTAAGGCCTTCGTTAAAATCAGCTTTCTTACGTTATGTGGATACTCGACATCCCACGGCAGCGTTGGCCAATATTCGCGCGTCCAATTGGCATTTTTTAAACCAAATATGTTGTCACGGGACGTGAAACACTAAAAATTAATTAAAGTTTTATTTAATACATAAAACCACTGGGCATTAATTAAATCGGAGTGTTGTTATTACATTTATAGTTACATAATGTTTCTATAATACTTCACGCACTTATTACTCAATTTCTTTATTCGCACTAATTACACTGTTTGTATCGCTTTGATCACTTTCTTGAATATTCTGTTCAACTTTGCATATAAGTACTTCGCCTGAATATTTGTCACTTGTTAAACATGCACTGGTCACACTGAACTCATTTTTATCACTCCAAATGTCGCACCGGTTAAACATCGAACAGAGACTCTCTCCGCCATGTGCGCGCTAGACCTTTTATACCAAATATGTTGGTTTTTCGAATGTTCGAGAACCTTATTCCCATTTCTAGCATTCACTCGACATTTTCAGTGCTTACGAGAATGTTCTAGTCGATTCCAGTGTTATGAAGTTTTCCAGAGATTTCGAAAGACTTCGATGGTGCGTAATCCTTTCCGATTGGCGGTTCGTGAAAAATTCAGATAATTAAATTTAAAAATAATGTAAAATGTATACTCATTGATGGTTTTACCTTTGTCAGTTTTACTGTTAAATTGACACATTACCGTTGATAAAAATCATGGTTGGTAAAATATCCGAATTCCAATGAGTATGGATTATCCTTGTTTTGTTTCAAAACTACACGGATGGTTAAAATTACTAAATTCCATGCACAAAATTCTCCAGTTTAAAGATCCAAAATTTGTCGCTGTGCAGTTAAGAAATGAAAAATCTTCGATTTTTTATTCAAATACGAGATGATAACAATAAAAAAACGATTTGACTAACACATTTTAGCTAGACCGCCTTAAGATATCGGTTAAAACAACCCCCACCATCGGGACGCGATTGGGGTGGATGTGTTTAGCGATTCTTTAAACAACTTTATGGAAAGCGTCCGCACCAATATACACACCAAAAATTAGCAGCTCTGAGTATTTTACGAAAATTGTAACTATCGTCTCTATTGAAATTACAAACTGTTTAACGCCCTGTTCTCGCGACTTTGATTCCACCTTTAAGAGACGTCGCCGAAAAGCCAGAAGATGTGATTGGTACATAAAGCACACTGGCGACCACTCGTAGAAGAAGTGAACACCCCAACAACAAAGTGCACATAATTTACGACCTCGGAAGAAATAATCAGTTCGGCCTACGCCTCCGCCGTGATAGGACGCTCTCCTTATGACGCTGAATAAGACTTCGAGATATGTTTCTCAGTAAAATATACGGTTAGTACAAAATATCCGTTATATTTAACACGTAAATATGTCCAACGACCATAATAATAACTCTTTAATAAGTAAAGGCAACCATTTTTTTTTATTGACATAAAACTCGAAAATTTCTATATATTCTCATTAGAAAAAAGACGAAGAATCACAGACCTTATGACACTCCACAAAATAGTAAACAACAAACTAGACTCGCCCTCAATACTCTCGCAAATAGATATTAATATACCTGCCCGGTCTCTGAGATCCCAAACACTATTCCACACAAAGGTCTACAACACCAACATAGGTCTCTCCTCTACCTAGAATGCTAAACCAGTACAACGAGGTCACATCATGTAACCCCAACATCGACATATTTCACATGACACAACCTCAGTTTAAGAGAGAAATTATATCGCTCCTGACCGAAAATAGTTTGAGCGTGTAAGACTCTTCGGAAATCAACCTAAACAAAAATTTTATAGCCACATTTTCAGACTTAGTTGACCTGGGAGCCTATATGCCTGTTATGTCGTGCGGAGAATGTGAACTTCGTACACCTTGTAATCGCTTATTGTACTATATCTATATTTTACAATGTATTAATTTATTAATGTTTTATTGTAAATTGTAACTGTACTAATTCACCTTGTCCTAAATGACTATCTATTAGGGTCATTCTGAACTGTCGGTAGTCTTCAAATTAAAAAATAAAATATAGTATTGTGCGGGCCGCAGTTGGGCAGGTCTGCTCCAGGGGTTGGAAGTTATCGCTCCAGGCAGGAGCAGCGCCACAGTTCGTAAATAAGGCGACCCGCCGAGATTTAGTGGCTGCTGTTCCCGTATCGACCTCTGCCGAGTTGGATTAAAAGCGCTATAAAAAGGTGTCATTTAATCCGGCGAATTGTGTCGATGCTTTCAGCGTGAATAGGGCATGTATACAGACAGATGATGAAATATGCACATGCTAGTCGAACACCCGTGAAATATCACGGAACATATTTAACTGTAACTGGTTGCGGATATCTTATACGAACCGTATGTTTTTCCGAGAAACGATTCTCGACGTTTCGTTGAATTCTTATTCAACCTCGTCATACATAGGACAAACCAAACGCAATATCGCTACACGATTGAAGGAACACATTGGAGCAATTAAAAACAACAACTCCAATATATCGGCAATCTGCGAACATGCATCCAAAGGGAATCTCTGTCACTTCATCAGATTTGACAAGACAAAAATCTTATCAACAGAACCGCACCTTACACCCAGATTAGTGAGGGAGTCCATTGAAATATACAAACAGCCCAATGTCATAGAGATGACAGTTACAAACTATCAAGTATTTGGCGCCTTGTTCTTACGACATTGATTCTACCCTTGAGAGACGTCCCAGTAAAGTCCGCTAACGTAACTAGTACGTATTGCACACTAGCGAGCTCTATCGTAGAAGAAGTGAACATTCCACATCAAAGGGCATATAATTTACGCCCTCGGAAGCAGGAATCCCTTGTAATACGTCACAACAGAATCTTCGGCAAACTTCTTGAAACGCCTAGTACAACCGAGAAGCGCCGAGAACCTTCTCCTAAATACTAGAATAATCTAGAACGTACGCAAATACCAAAATGTTCGGGTATAAATACGGAACTATGCCGCGGCGCAAGAGTTGTCGTGTTTGATAGATCGTCCATTGCGAATTAAGTAGCAAGACGACGGCCAAGTCGTGAAATTGTGATGCGACACATATCGAGCGAACTAATTGGGCGGAGTACCTAACTGGCGATTTAAATAATGTGCGATAGTTTGAACGGAATATTCTAGCAAGTAATAAATAAAATATTCCCAGCGATAATAAAGTGTTCATATACGAGTGATACATTTCGAAATAGTGTAATTTCAAGAACAGCGTTACGCTTAACTCGTGTTTAGTGACTTTGTCCATTTAATCATTAATTTATAAATCGCTTATTAATTTCCAATGTTTTCATTCATTGCTCCCTAGCTACGACACGTTACAATATAAACATTTATTATTTCATTATTAATATTTAAAGAGTTAACTTGGTGATTAGACATTATATTAGTGTTAGTTTAATTAGTATAAAGCACTACCAGATTTTAGGTCTACCGGTTTCGAGACGTACCCGTCTCTTCGTCAGGACCAATACTATACTACTATATTCATAACACTATACACCACAACCACAGTACTGTTAATTTCATATTGGTGAAAGGTAAACAGTACTATGGCTGTGGTGTATAGTGTTGTGAACATAATAGTGCAGTGTTGGTCCTGACGAAGAGACGGGTTCGTCTCGAAACCGGTATACCTAAAATCTGGGAGTGGTTTACACTAATTTAACTAACACTCTGTTTTTTATTATATGGGCTGTGTTACAAACTGCTAGCTCTGTATTCCGCTACGTATTTGTTAATTCATCACACTATCACTTTTCCACTGAAAGCAGTCTACATTCGTTATTAAATTTACTGCTATAGTAAAGAAATATAAATATTTTCCTGTAACAGTTCTTAATGTAAAAAATAAATTCTCTAATAATAGGAAAAGTTGGCGTCATCATACAAAGTGTTGAAGAAATTCCTTTATATTATTTTACATGACAATGTATACATACATTTGCCGGGAAAACATGAAACCAAATTGTCTGTTACTAATCGTCTTACCGAAAAGTCGACAGCCATATTCAAAGGTTCTATTATGTTCTCCTGCTCATATTAAAGTGATACGAGTGACAGATCTATGACGTCGTGTAAGGCGTCCTCCGTTTCCTCGGCGCGGGCTGGATCCCGTCCCGGCGCTTGTGACGCCCCTGACGAGGACATCAAAGGGAATGCGAGACGCGCAGGAAGATATTAGCGGAGCCAGTGGCGGCTTGCGTTTAAATAAACTAACGTTAATTTCACATAATTAAAAATAAATATACATGTTTATTAGTTATTACAACCAAATCAATTTTCCATACAGCCCTTTGTTCGATTTTACTTTCACAAAAGATTTGGTAACACCCACTTTAGACCCCGCCTCCTCTCACCCTCTCTCCCGTTAGATTCCTGACTGTTCTGTAGGCAAGTTAGTGCATGCAAGTTAGTGCTGACAAGATTAACACGCATTTGATGATGAATGATTGGTGAAAGTTTAACAATACTATGGTTGTGGTGTATACTGTTGTAAACATAGTAGTGTAGTGTTGGTCCTGACGAACAGTTATGTTTTCCAAATAACCCTGTATATGAAATATTCCAATTGACTTTTTTTCTCCTAATGAGAATTTGCTGCCCAGTTCACGGGTGTACTATTGAAAGAGGCGCCACTGGCGAAGGCTGTCACAGGAACCGATAGAGGAGACAATGAGATGGAAGGTTTTGTGAAATGGGCGAGAAAGATAAAACATTTTCTGGGACTGTTAAGAGAATTTACCACACGGGATGTTCTTGCGTTCAAGTAGATTGGCTGTACTTTTGTTTTTTTTTTCTTCTTTCTTATTCATGCACGCAAGGATGACTGCCAGACAACTCTTCAACTTAATCTGACTTAACGCGTATCTGCTATGTTCATCATAAATATTGAATTGTTTCAGAACAGAATAAAACTGGAAAATGCTTAAATTAACAGTGTTATGTCAGTTCCCACTGGAATTTTTTTAACAGTTTTGTATCGAGTTCAGTTTTTCATGAAACAGAATACTTAAAATTTACGTGACATTTATCACAATTGAAATGTTCTGAAACCAAAATATAATAAAAGAATTCATTTAACTAAAGCACTTATAGTAGGTCTAGCATAGTCCACAAACTTTACAGGTAGATTTTCGCCTTATTTGTCAACAGATTTTTCGAAATTTGGATTACTTCTTGCAAAGGAAAAAATTCAACTCCGCTGGGGCAGTCCAAACCGCCTTCGAAGATTTTATTGATTCCCGTCCGAATGGTTTTTTTAGTAAAGTGATCGATGAACTACCTATGAGATGGCAAAAGTGCATAGATAGCAATGGTACATACTTTGATTAAATAAATATATTATAATAAAAAAAAATCGGCTTTATGTTCCTCCCATACTAAACGCCAATTTCATATGTAAGGACCTATTATTATGGGGAGTATAATATCTGTAAAATGTTATAATATAGAATAAATTTATTTAAAAAAAATGTATCTACTGTATAAATAAATATAAAAATATAAATAAGTAACGAAATTTACTGTCAGAAATGTACGCACATGTTTATCGAATAAAACCATGGAAGCAATAACACTAAAGACATTGTATTTCAATATTTTCGTTCTAAATATATCATAGAATATGAAACTACTTAATTTTGGAATGATTTTTTGTCCGGTTTGCGCGGCAAATGAGGTTACTTGACAAATAGAACTCGTTCATTCGTTCAAAAACTTACAACCAATTTAATAACCCATAAACGCAGGTAAAATAGGCCGCAGATCTGCGCTCCGGCACATAGAGGGTACAAAAGTTTTCGCGCAGATCTGTGCTCCCGCACCCGACCGGTTAAATGATTTAAAGATTAAAGTACGCTTTTAAATCATTAAGTATAATCTCTGTATTCGTGCTCTAGAGTTACATAAAGGTGCTTCAGTCAAATGATTGTATTACTGTGTTTTGGTTTTGCCGCCGTATTTCTGTAATGATTTTTTGTTTTATTTACGGTCGAGTCCCATTTCTCCCGCTGTCCTGACGGATGTGCCGCCATTTGCCTGTCCTGGGCTCCCGGTCTTCCCCGCTCTTCCCGCGCAGTTTTCTCACCCGATACTTTTATTTTGACGTCTCGCGCTGTTTGAAGAACGGGCAGCATTTGTTATTTATTCCTACGGTCTGGTGCATTTTCTCAGAAACTTGTCAAACAAACTTCGCTACAAATGTATGAGTTTATTTTTCAGTGCACAATCGCGTGTCCACACATTTCGCGATCATGTCCGTTTCGAGATTTTTCACGTTCTCTTATTTTATGCAGATTTCGTAATCAATGTTCGATTAGAATTTTTTTACATGGTGTGTACATTTCATGGTCAAAGTATATTTAGAGACTTTTCATATTTTGTACGCTTCGTGATAAATGCGATATTTTTCATATTTTCGATTTAAAAATATCCCTGGCGGCATTTTTGACTAATGCGAGACGTACAATATCATATATCTATTTAACCATTCTTTCCTTATTCATTTTCTCAACACGCCCAGACCATCTGAGCGATCCTTTTTTAAAACCAAATTAATTAATCAATTTGAAATCCACACAGAAAAATCTAATTCATGAAAAAATATTAGGTTACTACTGGGATTCGAACCCAGGTTACCTCCTTTCTAATTCTATTAATTATGCTAAGATCATCATTACATTATATCTTTATTTCTTCATTGTTTACTCTATCATAAATTGACTTTTCACACATACGTAAAAGTGATCTCATCTTCATTGCATTCAATTTACTTTCGTTCCTCTTCTGTCATCTCCAGGCTTCACTTTAATTGTGTACCGCTAGTATTGCCTCGGTTGACATATTTCTAAAATTAATGCATTCAAAGCATCGTTCATCCTATTTCCTGCCGTCATCCTCCTCTTTATATCTTTCTCAGCCTTCTCTTTTCTATCGAACATACCTCCCAAATACACAATCTCATATACTCGTTCCAAACATTCACTGCCTACTGGTATTTCACACGTTTGCTTCTTCTCGAATTCCACCACTCTTTAACTTGTTACCACTCCTCAAGCATTATTCTCACTTATATAAAATTCTAAATACTTTCTTAGATTAATTCCTCCCCGCGGTATTCCAGATAGCTCCAGGTACGTCGGGGAGGTTTGTGACAGTATTTTGGGTAAGAATGTCTTTGTGTGCGGAATAGAATGCATCAACCCCTGTCCGTGTCATTTTTCTTTTGAATCGCGCCCCCGACCCTTGCGGTGGGCCGATCGATATAATCCGATGAATATTTTCCCCAGAGCACAACAGAACTACGAAGCCTGCAGAAAAGGCGCCGATAAAAACAGTTCCAACGCGTTAACTGGCGGCTCATTTTTAACTCTCTGTTACTTGTACACTTCCACTGAGCACAAACACCTGCGTGTTAATTTAAAGCACACTCATAAAACGTTATAATATTTCTTCTTTTTTAGAGTCTGCAGTCATTACAGAGCACTATCTATTCTACCTATGCATACTATATGGATCTTAGGGTTTTTCATAATACAGCTCTGATCTTCTTATACTTTGTTGGCTTCTTTGGTCTCGGTGATCTATAACCGTAGACTCTACAGAACTCCATCAATTTTTTGACAGTGCCGATTTAGTTCAGTTTATTGGGTACTCGCCAGCTTGCAAGATCTTGTAGATCTGTCTTGACATAATAATAATAATAATAATAATAATGGATAACTTCTTTAGCGCCATTTGCATAAAAATTTCACCCAAGAGCGCTTTATACAATCATTGTTCAGTCCGACACTAGTATTTAATTAAATGGAAATTATTTTACAAAATTGTGCGTTTTAGGATCTGTTGGCTGGTGTATAAGAGCATTGAGTACGTCACGGTACTCATCTACTCTTGTTATATATCCTGTCTACTGCAGCCTTCTTGGTTTCCCTTTCCTCTATATATTTAGTGTCGTTCTCGTACCGAGTTCCTTGACCTCCATTTTTTGATTATACTATCGAGTTTTTTATTTTTATTTTTAAGTTTTATTTTTTTATATTATTATAAAGTTCTGCGGGTTAACTATTTTTAGGCGTTTGATAATGGCCTTACAAGCCGAAACAGCTGTAACACCTAAAAATAGTTAACCCGCAGAACTTAATAATAATATATATTAAAATTTAATTTATTTTAAATTTCGCTAAAAATTAAATATGGAATTCTACAAATTAAACACAAAAACCATAACTATATTATCGTATGTTAAGCCGCAGGTCTAGCGAAGACTTGTTTTAAAGAGACGCAATTTTACATCCTACCATCATTGCAATTGCATGTATATGTCTTTAATTATCCTAATATACCATATTATGCTTGATATATCTGTATTGGTCTGTGCAAGATAGGCGTTGTTCAAAATGTATTGTTGTTAGATAATTCTACGAAAATTGTTAGACTGGCATGTAGCTCGCTCAACATAGGTTGGACCAAAAAAATGTCGTGAACTTTTTTTAACATAAAAACATGATAGATTCACTGGTACCAACACAACTTCGATGTTATGCTGGACAAGGGCGGCATTCAACAAAACATAACTACTTTATATTTTGGTTTAAATGCGATACAGACATTATATACACACCATCGTCTTTATGATAAAAATGATGTATGAGTAAAACACGAAAATAAACCTTCCGAAAATAAAATAGTTCTTGAGCAATAATTTGTTTGAATTTTGAAGCTGTACATTCTCTTCTTATTTTTTTATTGTGTTTTGGAATACTTACCCTACTTATGTTTTGGAATAATACCCATTAGCCACAATTAGTACAGCGAAAATAGCGAAACACATCGCAAAAACTCACAGATAATATTAAATCATCAATTGAACGATTGCGACCTCACTGAAAATTGAACCCAAAACTCTCGGTGTGCGAAGTCAGTATCAGGCCTACTGGACTACGAGGCTTCCAAGTGACGATATTTCCACTGCATTTAGTTAACTTTTGTTTATGAAACCTCATTTCTATAATGGAAAATTCTGTCACTTATTACTTGAAATCAGTAGGCTTGTCTATTCTTGAAAGATTTAAGGGTTGCGGCTTTCCAAGGGTGTCGAAAATATCCGTCGGGGTGAAAAAAATCGGCCATACAAAAAAAAATAACCGGGGATATTTCCGCCCCATCCGACGCTAACTTCACTCCCTGGTCCTGTAAGGGGCGCATAAATAAAGGGCCACTTTATCAACAGAGCGGAGAACCATCCCCATTGAGGAAAAAGGTTGCGCATCCCGAGATGAAAACATTTTAGACAAACGCGTCTTAAATATTAGATCGTATATCACTTACGTGGGACCCTAGTACTACGTAAACTAGAAACGCATAACGTTATAACCGTTCATTGCTCAGCTTGTACTATTATTTGAGATCCTCTTTTAATGATTTAGAACGGTCCACTTCATCATGCAAGGGGCAGAACGATGAAGATTAATATTACTATTATGTTTCTATGGTTAACCATGTACAGTTCCGGATTTTTCGTATTTTTTCTGGAACGTTATATACCTATATTTGTTGTTATAAAACTGTGCTTAGAAACATCACATATTGGCAAAAAATTGGATTTTGTTTTACAAGTGCAGTGTTTTCTCGGTATACGTTTTCAATCCTTAATCGTTCCAGATCTTTGACTTTATAGCAAAAAATACGTATGCCAAACGATTTTTTTCCATATAAACCAATTAATATATAAAGAGGTAACGTTTGTAAGTTTGGATGTAGGAGGTAATCTCCGAAAATACTCATCCGATTTCAAAAATTCTTTTAACAATATTTAGAATGAACTTTCAGGGTGACAATAGTTTTCTTTTAAATTTATTTTCATGTCAAATAGGTAATTTATTATTATTCACTTTAGATATATATTTTTTTATTAATTTGTTTATCTATACTTCGATTTTTAAATTTAATTTTGTACATTTGTTATCCTGATGAAGAAGCCATTGGCTTTGAAATATGTTGAATTTTGTTTTTTCAATAAAAAAGTGGTGTATACAAAGTTAATTTCTATAAATTATAATTATAAAGTCACCACAAAATGATTTTGCTGTGTTTGAAGAAGAAGTATACATTATCCCGTTAAAATAAAAGTGCTTTTCGTAATGACCTATTTTACAACAAAAATCGACGAAAAAATGGACGAGCGATGCGTTTTTTACGAACGCTGCCTTAACGGTAAGAGATATTTAAATACTTTCTATAGAGAAGTTGTAGAACTCAAAAAGTTCTATAGAAAAGTCCGTGAAGAACTATATGTTAAGGTTAATACACAAATTGATAAAATATGACTAAAAGTTACTAAAATTCTATGCGTGCGAGGCCGCGCGGGTAAGCGAGTAATAAATAAAGGGAAAATCAATCCGTTCTTATGAAAGAAAATCCTTACAATTATTACTGACATATTATTCATTGATGAGGTTCTATAAAATGATTTACACATTTCTTAATATACACAAATACAAAAGCAATTATATGATATAAATGAAAATTTAACATTAATATTAAAATAATAAATACACATGTCACTTTCATACTTATGAAATGGAGCTGCGTACACGGAATACGTGTCATATCAATATTCTTACTATTTTAAAATTAAGCTAAACGTTTGCGCTATGAAAATAGGACTAACTTGCCGGTCTTCTGGAATGGAACTCGAACCACCGAATCCTGGCTCACTAGGCGAGAGTCATAACCATCAAATCAACAACGTACTAGGTGTGTAGTACTTGTAAGCTACTAGTTTTAATACATGGCTTATTAAATATATATTGTTGCACAATTTAAGCTGTGAACTATATACAGGTGTAAAAGAGCTAATCACAATACCTTGCAGATATAAATTTGAACCCATATTTTTCTGCTAATAAAAAAAAACAATTTTAGAAGTCGCTTATCTTCATAACTATTAATATTAGGACATTAATGTTTAAACATTTTCGATACATAATTTAGGCAGTGAACTACCTGTTAAGTTTTGTGAACTAGCTCTGTTCACCCCTATTCAAAAACCAAAAGGATCTGAAGAAGGAAAGATAAACGATTAATGAGATCGACGCCTGTGAAATAAGAATCCATGCACGGAAATACAAGCCAGCGACGAATCGATTTTATATTAAAAAAAAAAAACAAATCGCGCTCCAGTTTTTATGAATTTTACTGGTCCAATATATTACAAGTCTATATTGAAAACTAGAGCATCCAAAGTATGTACCTACTTACATTACCGTTTTCCCAAAAGAGTAATTTATCTCATTAAATACAATTAAAATCCTTCAAAATATTCTTAGGTTTTCGCGGCCGTTCAGAATCTTTTGGTTGGTGTTTTCTGGGGAATATTTGGATATGTTTTTGTCTATGATCAGAGCTCAACTCAGCCCTGATGATGGATCCTACGATGGGATCTCATACGTCAGCCAGAAAGGTCGTAAAAAATTGGCATAATCCTTCAGAAAACGCACACCAAAAAATCCTTTCATACCATAAAAACTCTATTAATCTGTTATTTTTAACTTAACAACCCTTCACCTAAAAATCACCCTATCTCCACTTCGTTCTGTTTTCGCGACTTAATATTTTTATACTAAGGTGTATCAAACTATTGTTACTTAACATGAATCTTGGTTATGCAAAACATCTACTGTGAGTTCTAAAAAACGTAGGTAAACTTTATTTTTAGGTAAAACGATATTTATAAAAATATCATCACCCAATTTAATAATTTATTCAAAGATTTCATTGCAAACGGTTTGTAAACATAACTGTTCATAAAAAGTTGTGACGGTGAAATCTGTTCCTAGCAGAATCCTTAAATTTTTCTCCTTTGTGGTGGTAGTCTAGCGCTGAAATCACCATTAATTTCCCTTTCAGCATTTGCATTTCCGGTCGCGATTTCCGCAAAGACAATGCATCTTGCCTTCCGCGCCGTCACCGACAGTCGTTCCGAGGAGGGTTCCTCCCAGCCTCCCTCTGAGTGCAGACCCGCTTCTCATCTCGTCCAAAAGATAATCCTCTCATTGTGGAGGTGGAGCGCGCAATTTCACTTAAGAAGACTAATCGTTTTCTTTGAGTATTTAGCAAAACCAGTGTGGAAATATTTCGAAATCATTTTTATTTTACTTTAAAATACATTTTCTATTGAAAGTACAATATTTCAGGTATTTATCACTACTTTACATAGATTTGAGAGGAGCAGTCCCTCTGATCATCAAGCATAATTAACAACTAACTTAAATACAGAATTTTGTCAATCTATTTGGGTAGGGCAGGGAGACGCGAAATGTGGAGGATTTTTATGCTTATAATCGGAGAAGTGTTTTGGAATGTCACTTATTCGTCACTTATTAAGGTTTCCTGGAATTTAAATTCTTTAGGTTTTCAAGGGTTTCCAAATTGTTCATTATCCATTGTTTATGAGGAAGGGAAATAGAGCAGTTTTAATTTTGTGACTATCGAAAGAATGGTTGATGTCAATTTTTGGTTAGCGAATGCGGAGAAGTTATTATTTTTTAGTGCAACGGCTATGTGCTTTTATTCTCATATTTAAATTTCTCGAGTATTTGCATATACATTTTTATCACAGACTCCACAAGTTATATCAGTTCACTAGTCTAGGAAGCTTTTGCAGTGGAAAATTGAAAAAGTAATTAGTGGCTGCAGTTTCAAGGCCTGGATAATTTCTAGTTTTTCGGGACGGAAAACGCAAGCAGATTAGTTCCAATAGATGAGAAAAATTTATAATTCCGTTTATTATTTTGTGAAAAATGGCTAAATCACTACTATTCTTCTTGTCTTGTCTTGTCATTTTTACTATACTTATTTTACGTTTTTCATTATTGCGTAGATGTATTTTTAGCACATGCAATGAGCAATTAAAATTTTCGAAATGTTTTTTATATATTTAGTGTCCTCAAATTGTTTACCCCTAGTTAAAATTATATTTAAAATGTTAACATATTAACTAAACCAAAAGGAATGACTTAAACGAAGGCAATGAGCGCTTGAAGCTTCGTTCTTCTTGGTAAAACCAGATCACTATAAAACCTTCAAATAATATTTCAAGAGCAATGTGCAATTTCAAAAGAAAGATTTCTTTAATAAAAAAATACATACGTTGAAATTTTCCATCCATGTAAAGAATTTCTGGATTCTAATTTGCTGATAAGCTTTATTTTGCCTGCGTAAATAGGCTTTTATTATTTTTATTATCTTAGTAATTAACTTAATTTTTCTATCGTCGCGTTACGCCTTGCAAAACCTCATTTTAGGTTCCGGCAGAAATGGCGCATTTTCATTATTGACATCCATGTATTCTTTTAGTGTAGCCAGCCTTTTGTTGCCGTCCGGTGCCGTTACAATTGCAGGTCCGCTAATTTCTCCGTAATTTAATGTCCATTCATATTGTAATTTTCCGCCTAACTGCCGCCATTCGTGCTGCAGCTCCACGGCAAGCCGTTTATAACGGTTATTACGAAATGATTACAGTTATTTTTGTTTCCAAACGATCGCGACTTATTGGAAACGCGCAATTATGTCAATATTTTCAAGTAGATCTCGGCATGAAATGCACTGGAACAATGCCATTGCAAATGACTGTCATTGACCTCTGAATTTTAATAAAATGAAAACTCTTTGTCCCGGACTGGTACCAACTGGCGAAGTTCTGTAAGGTATCATAGTTATATAATAATTACTCGCCTTTAAACTCTCTTTTACCTAAACTGCATAGGCTAGGTAACACTTGTGCACAAATCTCTGATATTTTTACTCCCTTTCTTTCAACTCGTAGCGTCTGCTTGCTTGTCTGTCGAAAACACTTTGGATCGATTTTTAACCCTCTTCCCGTGATCCAATCGAGCTAAAACTTTTCAGGCAGACTTGTGGCGACGGTAAAAATGATCTAACAAATTTTCGCTTAAAAAATTAATAATTATAGTATAATATGGATTTTTCCAATTTTTTTATTACACCCTTTCGTAGCGTCGCCCGACCTGAGCCTAACGCGTAGAGTAAGCGCCAAACCTGTTTGAACAAGTAAATGAGAAATGGAGTAAAAACTCGTTTTTTTTTTTGGGTTAGTTTTTTTTAACTCTAGTTTAGCTCATTCCTCCATAAGGCATTCACAAAAAAATATTATACCTCTTTGTTAAATCTTACATACTTTACAATTTTTTCCTAAATTATGTTTCAATATTATCAATTCCTACTGTCATTTTTTTCTGTACTAATAAAATAATATTCGAAATGAATAAATTAATTCATGAATAAATAATGTAAGCCGTGGTGAGGTATCATATGCGAGGTCGTGTGTGCAGTGATCACCGCTTGTCCAGGGCCGTTCTACGAGCGAAGGCTCCCGTATCGATCTTACTCATTTGCCGCCAGGTTGGCATTGTTACAACATAAATGGCAACCATGCAATGCTGCAAAACAGCACAGCAGCAACACAGAACTTAACGGTAGCCAACAAAAGGCCATTCACTACCCACACAGTGAAACTTTACCTATATATTAAAATAACATTTGAATAAAAAGTATACATAATATTAACAACAATTTTGAAGATGAAGGATGCAATATAAGAGACATTATTGTACGATATAGAAGTAAATGTCTCATGAACAATTTAAACTAAAAGCTCGACACCGTAAGGGGATAACGAAACAATCTTGCAACCAACCAAATACCCCTTAAGGGGAAAAACACGGGACAAAAAAGATAACAATATAAGGTCGTGTGTGCAGTTGTCTGGTCGCCGTTTTATATGTATTCGACAGTACAAAGTTGTTATTAAGCCCACCTGTCACGAGGAAGACCTGTAAAAAAAATATTTAAAAAATAATATTTTATAAAAAAATTGGCAACTTTTATCCGCATTGAAAAGATGTTCTGCAGTCATGATCTCAACCTAGGATTACGAATTCGAATGGTCAGATGCTATGTGTTTTCAGTATTATTCTATGGAATGGAAGCATGGACGCTTACCGAAGAACTGATACGGGACTTGAGGCATTCGAGATGTGGATCTACAGAAGAATTCTCAAAATAAGCTGGATGGGCAGAGTTACGAATGAAGATGTTATGGTTCGGATGAATAAAGAAAAAGAAGTTATTAAAACAATAAAAATCCGTAAACTTCAATATCTACGACATGTGATGAGGCATCCAGAGAATATGAGATCTTGCATCTCATAATGCAGGGAAAGATTGCCGGAAGTCGGGGCCCTGGAAGAAGGAGGACTTCATGGCTGAAAAACTTGAGACAGTGGTTTGGCCAGTCTACTGTGGAGCTGTTCCGGACCGCAGTAAAAAAAGTCCGCATAGCCAACATGATTTAAACGGACAGGGCACGAGAAGAAGAAGAAGATAAAAAAATTCGAAACGGAAAAGGATTTTCTTGGAGGGTATGAGGAGGGTTTTCATTAATAATCAATGCACATACTGAATGGTATTAGAAGTATACTTGTCTAATGATTAATTCAATTTTCTGATACACTTTTAAATGCTGTTTGCTTTAAATGCACGATAGTGAGACAGACACATTTTTCTTGTTACATTCGCAACATGGCAGCGCGCCGAACGTCAATGCAGATACACCGACACTCGCGTCCTTTGAATGCGTCGTTGGTGCCAGCTTTTACCCCGATACCCACACACTACTAGTATTATTTTCCGCCCGCCCGCTGCGACGCTGGCCACTGGCTTTACGACCGCTCGGCACGAACCCCGATGTCCTGCGCCAGTTTGTCAAGTGTCCACGGCTACACAACACTTCGCCTGAGAGATAAAACTGCTGTAACTCAGTAGTCATTTCACTCCAGTCTTTCTGATTGCCCTGCGACCTTCCAAACCAAATCTATTACACTTCCATGTCGAAGCTTTCATGCGGGGAGTTATAAATGTTATACCTATTTTTGGTTATACGTGTAGCTCAGTCATTTTTATAATATTGTCACGTAATAGCAGAAGCAGTAAGAATTGCACGTAATTGAGAATTTTACAGCACTACACATTTAACACTAAATTGGAAATTACAGCAAAGGTCTGGGAAAATCTAATAAATTCCGGAAACATCGGGAAACGACATTGACTATATAAAAGTCTATCAGGCCCGCTGCGCCAGTAATTTCGTTCTTTATATTATTTTTGTTAGCTGTTAAAATAACTGTTCTGCGCAGCGGTTATGTCGCCCTTTATAAATGGAATATCATTTCGCGATGTTTTGAGTGTAATCGACTAACTTCTTTATATTTTAATTGATTTCTAATTCACTTTAAAACACGTAGAGTGTCCCCACAGGCCCGCTGCGCCAATTGTTTCGTTCTTTATATTATTTTTGTCAGCTGTCAATATAACTGTTCTACGCAGCGGTTATGTCGCCCTTTATATATGGTATATCATTTCGCGAAGTTTTGAGTGTAATCGACTAAGTTCTTAATATTTAAATTGATTTCTAATTTACTTTAAAACACGTAGAGTGCTTACAAATCCTCGATTGCGTGTTATTCTTTCCGTTTCTACAGTCTCGTGAAATTATACTAAAAAATAAACAAATTACCAAACGATTTAAAGCTGATCATCGTTGTGCGCAGGACATTTTTTTTTTAAATAGAGATGCGAACACGGAATACGTGTCACATCAATATTCTCACTATTTCCAAACTAAGCTAAATGCTTGTCTTATGAAAATAGTACTAACTTGCTGGTCTGGAGTGAGGTTCGAACCCGCGGCCTTTTTATCACGAGGCGAGAGTCCTAACCAAAAGACCAACAAGCTACTCTTAATATTATATTAAATATGAATTGAACTGAAACACTGTTTTTTTCCACTATATATTTAATTTAATTGTTAAAACGTTTTCGAGATTACTCTCATTATCAATAACAAGTTTTCAACTAATTGAAACTAAGTTGAAAACTTTTCAACGTTTCAACTAAGTAAAAACTTTGAACATTTATTAGTTTTTTATTGGTTATTTTTACATAAAGTGATAAATATTCAAAATAATGAATTTTTTTTCTTACTTTTCAGAGACTCCTGTATAGGGAAGGAGCTTTGACTATGTAGTTGTGTGTCTAGTATGACAATAAAGTAGCTAAATTATATAAATTTTGTAGGTATAAATTGTTATTGTACTTTAATCTGAATAATACAAAATAAAATTGATTACAAACATTGATTCCATACAAAGAACTGTATATTTAATAAAATAGTAATAAATACAAAAATATGTACAAAAACAGTAATAAATTAAATTAAATTGTAAATAAGTGAATCAGAACTGACAGCAAAAAGTATCGCTGATGACTTTGTTAACGGTAATACTGGAGTGGAAGGTGCAGGTTTAGTGTGAGCAGATACTCCCAAATATCTCATAAATATTTTATTATCATTTAAGTAGATGTCTGTGTACATTTTATTTTTATTTTCATTTTATTTAAATTTTTTCTGATCTTTTATTTTTCTGATTGTTGAAGGGATTCTTAAAGAATGTAATATCTAGATAACTAAAGTGATTTTGGGATGTAGTAAGTTTGAATTAATCTCTTAATCTCGTAGATCGAAAATCGCTTCTGGCATATAATTTGCTTTTGATTTATTTTTCTATTTATCTATTATAAAAAATATATAAGAAAACGGTATAATCTCTTTCTATAAGCTCTAATTTTGACACATAACGTCTCCAAAAAATGGAAAGAAACTTTTATTCATTATCTAACTTACCATCACGCCGTTTCCCCGTGTTGGTAGGCAGAGAGGATAGAGCGCCACACTCTTCTGTCCTGACATACAACTCTCGCCTCATCCACATTCATACATCTTCGCATGCAAGCTCGCCGGTTGTTGAGGCTTCTAACGGGACCATCTTCCAGTATCTGGTTAATCTGGTCATGCCACGTCTTCCGCGGTCGCCCGGTATACTCGGTAGATAGAAAATTTTGTATATTAAAGAATTATCAACAAATTTACTAATCAATTTGAAAAGACATACAGATAAATCAAATTCACGAAAATATATTTTAGCTGCTATCGGGATTTGAACCAACGGACCTCCACTCTATCCGGGAATGGCGCGTTATCATTATTATGGCGAAATTGGATAACGCGCCATTCCCGGATAGAGTCCGTTGGTTCGAATCCCAGTAGCAGCTAAAATATTTTTTAGTTAATTTGATTTTTCAGTATGTCTTTTCTAATTGATTAATAAATTTTTTAGAAAATTTTATGGTTAGATTTCATCAAAGATTTGGACTTATTTGGATTTGTTAGAGGATTCACGAGATACGCAGCATCCTTTCTGACGCCACTTATCTTTGATCAACAGCATCAACTTTTTTCAACGGTTTCTTCTTCCTCTTTTGAAATTTTAAAATCAGACCATAGTGAATCAGGACTGTTCGAAGCCGGACTTCGCCTGGTAATACTGTACTTGATATTTTCACAAGGTCGCGCAATGCCAACTTTGACAAAATCGCACGCGACCATTACTTTTTTCATTTAATGGCGTCTCAGTTGGTAATTTATATATTTATTTAACCACCGAAATAGTTACGATTCTGAGCCGACGCGAAATATTTCCATAATTAGATTGTTATACCCCGCAAGTATCGCATAACTCACAAAGGTTTCGCTAAATTAAAATGTTCAAATACAGAAAAATAAATTGTATTACGTACTTTACCTTAATTATTACGTCACATAAGTGGAATGTCAACTAGTTTCACCCGCAGTGGACAAACAATTAGGAAAAATATTTTAAAGTTATGGTTACGCGTCAAAAATACACGAATGGCGCAAAATATACACCTATTATTTAACTTTTTGATTTATATTAATTAACTTCATTTTTACTAATTTTCATCTTTGTACGGGTGTTCATGAGATTATTTTAATAAAGCTCTGCCATTAGATTATTATTATGGGTATTATTAAATCACAGATTTATTATGGGTATAATAACAATGTTCATAATGCTTTTACCTCAGGCTAAGGTGTCTCATGAAAATCAAAAAAACTAAAAAACTGTGTTTTTATTTTCGTATGTATAATCATACAGATCCATGGAACTTTCCTCCGAAACAGTTAATGTATATCAAATTACTAGTTGATAGTCCCGTCTCCGCCCGGGACTATAATTCGGTGAGCATAGAATTGCGTTGACGTCTCTTTTTTGTTTGTTTCGGCACCTGTGATTGGAGCCTTATAGAACTTTCTGAAAGTTTTTCCATCCAGAACTTTCTAGAGCATTCTGGAAACTTCTAGACTCACCGACACATTCCGCCACTCAGTTTGGTACCTTATTGAACTTTCGGGAATCTTCTAGAATGTTCTCGCTTCAGAACTCTCTCGAACGTTCTGGAACCTTCTAGACCCACACATCGGCGGGCCCATTCTGCAACAATCTGAAGCGTTTGTGGCCTTTCCATAACAAAGCAATGTGCTAGAAAGCACATTTACGTCACCCACTCCCACCCACGCTCAACCACCCCCACCAAACTCGCATAATTTCTATGTGACACCAAGGGCTTTCTACCACCGTAACCAACGGTGGGTGTTAGTGGCTGGTTATGAAGAAAACTTGACGGGTAGGGATACATTGGTTTCTTTTTATTTTTTACTAGCTGAGCCCGCGCGGCTTCGCACGCGTAGATTTTGAGTACACTGTTTGGATCGTCATAGCGCTTTCGCGAACGTTCTAGAACTTCCTCCTTCGAATTTATCGAATATACAGGATCTTCTAGACACACCGAAACATTCCGCCACTCAGTTTAGAACCTTATAGAACTTTCGGGAATTTTCTAGAACGTTCTCCTTACAGAACTTTCTAAAGCGGATTTTTCCTGAACCTTCTAGACTTGCCGACATAGTCGGCGAAGCGATTCTGGCACAATCTGAAGCATTTGCGGCCTTCTCATAACAAAGCTAGAATGCACATTTTCGTCACCCACTCCCACCCACGGTCGGCCACCCCCACCAAACTCGCACATTTTCAATGGGACACCAAGGGCTATCTACCACCATAACCACCAGGGGGTGGTAGTATCTGGTTGTGAAGAAAACTTGGCGGATAGGGAAACACGGGTTTGTTTTTATACATATATATTGATTTTATAAATTTGTGAAATTAACAAACTTTGTATAAACCAAACTGATTGTTTTTAAACGTTTACCAGTTTCGATACTATACTGTATCTTCGTGAGGATGGACGCACAATAACTTATGGATTATTATATAGAATAATCCATCATTTAATATATTCCCCATTTCATTGCCTCACTGTTAAACTCCACCTCTCTCCCCCACCACATACGAAGCCACATCCCCACCTAATACTTGATTCTTACAAATTGGTGTTTTGTTTTCACCGATCTCTGTCTTACGCTGCATCGTAAGACAGAGAGCGGTAGAAACGTGTTATCAGGCCATAAGCCCCCAACCTCATCAAGCAAAAGATGATGAAAAAATGATCCTTCTAAACAGTTTCACAATAAAATTAAAATTCATCGTAAAAACACGTCAACAAGACGAATTGGAGGAATATAATGTACATTTTATTCGCACGCACACAATATAAAAAATTTTCGATTGAAAAATTATAAAAACTGTTAATTATATGATTTAAAAAGAAATGAATAGTTGGAATGAGAGGGTGAATATAATTTATTTAAATTATCGCAAAGGTACAAAAGCGCATGGGTTTCAAGGTCAACAGTGTCAGCGGCGAATAATATGAACCTGGTGTATGGGGAACAAGTACCCGTATTACACGCTAGAACGTAAATAGATATATCCAGCTTAGCATTAACAGATGAGAACACGTTGTAAGTAATTAAGCATTCTAGACAGGAGGAGAAACAGTCTATATTGGTATTATAAATCTAAGTGCGAAATAGGGTTGGAGATCTCAGTGATCAAAATTGAATATATTTTTTTTTAATAAAAAATAGAGACGCGGACTAGGATTACGTGTCACATAAATATTCTTACTATTTTCAAACTAAGCTAAACGCTTGTGGTATGAATATAAGACTTTTGCTGGTCTCCTGGAATGGGGCTCGAACCAACGACAATTCGATCACGAGGCGAGAGTCTTAACCACAGCAAACCAATAACCTACTTTGTAGCATTATTGAGTTGGTACACGTTTTTAACTTGTAGCGTCTGCTTGTCTGCCGAAAAACTTAGGATGGATTTTTAACCCTTTTCCCTTGATCCAATCGAGCCTTGATCCAAGCCGCCACGAGTCTACCTGCAAGGCAAGGCAATAAAAATGATTTAACAATTTTTTTTTATTTTTTTTTATTTAATTATAGCATTATTTCGGATTTTTCGAATTTTTTTCAGATTCGAAACCATACAAATGAGAAAGGGGCCCGACGTGTAAAAAAGGCGCAAAACCTATGTTAACTAGTCCGAATCGAGCCAAGGGTGGAAACAAAACAAATGAGAAAGGGAGTGTAATAAAAACTTGTTTTTTATGGGTTAGTTTTTTTATCTAAATTATTGATTAAACCATTTATGTAGTGTCAAGGAGAGAAGATTCGGGGATTTTAAAAAAAATGTGGGTTCGTATTCTGACGCACGCGGGTTAAAAGTTTAACATTGTTGGTATTTATAAGAATATCAACCAGTAGATTGTATGTAAAAATTATGTGTTCTGTGCGGGGATGGTACGATACACGTGTCTGAGACATTAAAAGTGCTTTTCCTTAAAAACCATCGCGAAGATTTCTCCAGATGGCGGTAATACAGTTAAAAACATTCACAAAAAATTCTTGATCATAATCTCAAAAATCCCGTTGCATGGTGCACGCGCATTTCGTTGCATAACTAAAACTTCACCTTAAACACGCCTAAAGAAGTATAACTTCAATAATCTAATCTGTTCAAAACTTACGATTTTGTGAATTATATATAGGTGTTGAACTTTGCGTCAAAGTTTTTTAATTCTTATTTCTAAATACAATATATGCATCATGCGTTGCCCCAGGACATATCTCCAATACGTTTTAATAATAGTTTTTTTTGTCGAGTTGATCAGAAACAAAGGTTAATAATACGTCTGGTTCATCTTGTAGGTATAGCCTCTTTTATTTTCCCCTTTTTTTGTTGCAGCACTCTGTAGTAAGTATTTCAGGAATCCGTGCTCGACCAAGAGCAATTTAAACAGAAGAATGCGCGTTCAGTCACGCATGAGTCACCCGGTAGGTGAAATTCCTCCAAAAACTATTTCACCCCACAAATTATAAGGGTTGTGCAATGTCGGCCGGGGCCGAGGGAGGCTCGGTCTGGACAGCTGACAAGAGCGGACTTTTCAACACTTCTCTACAACATTTAGAACCTTCAATAATAGGCTAGTGCGAGAACACTCGGGAATTTATAGCCCATCGCTGTAGTTAAAATTGTTAAAACCCTGGTATCCTCTGACATTAAAATAAGTCACAATTTATATGGGTAGAAGATATAGCACAAATTCATAGTTAAAAAGACGTATGCCACCTGTTTGCAAGGTGCGTCTGTAATTTATGTTTACAGTAATGGAAGGTAATGAAAAGTAAGATGCCCTGGAATGAGTATGATATCAAAATATTAAGAAACGAATATTTACCCGCCTCCAATATCACTACCATAAGGTATACAGTGGAGTCTCAAAGACCTACCCCCTATTTGTTCTGGAACCCTTTGTGAACCCACAAACAATTTCATAAAAATTATGAAATTCATTACCTTGTCGTCATGGAAACACTAATGGCCTGATGTTGTTATCCCTCAACGAATAAAACCACACGCACTCGAGAGGTCATAGAGTAAGCGGCCACTGAAACGCATATTATTGCAGAAAATTTGCATCAATGTTATTCCGGTGGTGCAAACTATGACCTCTTAAAGAAATTGAGGGAAAAAAAACTCACATCACTTTCACATAAACTTAAGCAATCAAAAATTTATCATCATCTTCATCTTCATCCCTTTTCCCTAGTAGGGTCGGAGGCCCAGACTCAACAAGGTGCTTTCATATCCCTCTGTCTTTTACTGTTTTTACCAGTTTTACCAGTCATGACCCGCGCTGCCTTCGAACAGTTTTTCTGTTTCTCCCAGTCTAATCTATGTCCATGCCGAGTGTGTACTTTATTGTCCCCTAGTGTGCCTTCCGATAGCCCCCTTAAAAACTATTCAGTTTTCTATTAACACCGTTTCTTATTTTCAAAATTTCTAATTTATCCATCAGCAATCCTGTATAATTTTTATGTAAAATTTGTAAACCCTAATTAATATTAAAAGAATTATCCATTTTAAAAAGATGATTAGAAAATTTGGAATTATTATTGCTACTTAAACCCTTTGAATGTTCCTTAACTCTAACATCGAAATTTCTACACGTTTTTCCTTTTTAAAAATATTTACAAACATTACATCTCAATTTATAAACCCCCGATTTTCTTAAAAAATCATCCTAATCCTTCTATTTATATGTACTTTTATAATTTGTTATAAGTATATATAGAAAGCTGATATTAAAATATAAAAGAATAATGTCTTTAAAATCTTGTTTTTCTCGCCATCAATAACGTTCCCTTAATTACCTCCCCCGTTTAGGCCGTTAACTTAATAACAAGCGAAGGTCTCTGAGGTCGCTCAGTTCGCCATGTTTTTATTTCTTGATATCACCCCGAAGACATCATAATTCGCCTTCGATCCCAATTGCTTTTATCTGTAATATTATACTATCTCAACTTTTTCAAAAATTTCCGGGTTTTTGGGAGAAAAATTACGCGGAATTTTTTTAACGCCATCATTTCTCACGTTTATCAAAATATTTATTGCCTCCTGATCGCTCCATCGGCAAAGTTTCCCAGCTAAGATATAAACCCATTAAGTTTTTTAACTTTTTCAAACTTGAACTCGCCGTTATTAGTTTCAGTTTAGACGCAATTTTTCGCAATATTAAATAATCGGGGGTTTTAGAAGCAGTCTTGCGCCACAAAAGTATATCTTACAGCAGATTGAAAGATCAATAAAACATTAATATAATTAATAATGCCACTACAAAATCATTTTGCTCTTTTTGAAAAAGTTATAAATGATTTGATTAGAATTCCAATCATAAAATATATTTAGTTAAGCACAGATATTGGCATGGCATGCACATTAATTTTGTGCATAATTTCATCTAAATAATCTATCGACATAATATAATATTATGTTACTTTATTATATTACAAAGATATTTTATCTATTGTATTAATTATTATATTATGTAGGGTATTAAAGCAAAGGCAGCAATGTCTAAAAAAATTTAAAAAATGTTTTGAATGCAGTCACCAAGGAATACTAATTGAAAATGTACTGAATTCTATATTTAATGTATCTATCCCTTCCAAAATCATGTTTCCCATAAATTTATAAGTTTTGTTTCGTATATTATTAAAAAGCAATAGGCGAATTAAAATTACAAAAATGTTGATTGAACTAAAATCAGAAAATACAATTGAATGTTTTGGTACAAATATTTAAAATACTACATGGATTATTATCAAAATAATTTAGTAACAGAATAAAACTAAACAAAGATTTTCATTCATTCAAAAAGTGGCGACCGTATTAGAATGCAGAAGAAAAACAAAAATATTTCAGAAAATTCTTTAATGTATAAAGAATTTAAAATCTTCGACTACATACCAAAGATGATACAAATTATTTTCAAAATAAAGTAATTAAACTTTCAATAGAAAAAATTAGTTATGAAAACTTTAATTGAAAATTGTGGCATACGACAATATGTTTTTAATGTAAAATAATGTATTAGGCCATATTAAACTAAATAAATTCTAGGTGTGCGATGACATTTATTATTTTATTTTTGGATATGACCATTTAACGCCGGGTACCTAAACTGTTTAGTGATTCTGATATTGTTGTGCAGTGATCTTCAGACGAATTAAGATATCTTAATCGACACAAATTAGAAGTGAATGCAATGCTGGCTGTAGTGTGGTAGATAGAATAAAGAAAGGAGTGCTGAGATGGTTTGGTCATGTGGAACGTATGAACGAGGAAAGGAAGCACTCGAGAATATCGGCGAAGTGCCTTAGAAGGCAACAGGAAAGGAGGGAAGACGCTTGGGGGGGCATAAGGACTACCAAATAATTGTAGGATGTATGGTTAAAAGCCGCAACAATCGTAGAACGTCTATGAGAAGATGTATGAATGTGGCCGAAGCAAAAGTGGTGTGCCAGGATAGAAGAGTGTGGCGTTCAATCCTCTCTGCCTACCCCTGCAGGAAACGGCGTGATGGTTAGTTAGTTAGTTAGTTAGTTAATCGACACGAGCAATGCTTACTGTCTTATACCTTTCGCTGTATTATTGTCTAATGTACAGTACTTTACTGATGCCTGAGATATTTATGTAGTGCAAGCCGCATCGAAGAATGTAGAATACGAAATAAATTCTAGCGAAGATTGCGACGTGAGGAGGTTCCAACTCTCCGGAATATTGTTGAGTTTCTGTCTCACGTTCTGTTGAGTTTTGTTTATATTAGAAAATCCTCGTCCCTTCAGCGCAATTTTAAATTTTGTTAATAGCCAGAAATCACAGGTGCGCTTATTCAGGTGAATAGGCAGGACGATTTAATTAGAAAATGGTTTTTTGGCCAGAAAATCGCTCCCCGTTTTACGCCAATTTGCACACATGTCCGTTGCCTCCTGTAAGTTCAAACATGTTAACGTGATTTTAATACAATATCTCACGGGCAACCACGCAGCTATTCCAAGATATTCTGTGAATTTTTTGATCATTGAAGGCAATTAAATGTTTGAGAAATCTCACTCATTTTCACAAGTATTAACATACGAGTAGTTCCACAGAATGCCCAGAATCCTTTTCAAGTTAGGTATACAGTGTTAATTGGAAAACATTAATAACCTCGCAGGAATATATTCCAGCCTTGATTATGGGTAGAAAATGTTCAAGCTATCATGACCTAATATCAATAGTTATGGATATATTTGACATCTAAGTTTTTCTTTTTTTTTTTCAATATTTCTGACATATTTTTTTACAATACGTTGAAGTATCATTACTGTAATTTATATCGGTTACGAAAAATTCATTCGTTTTAATAAAAGTTAAATTAAAAAATAACAACCTTTAAAAAATTCCAATTGGAATTCGAAGGTTTTTATTATTTTATTTAACTTCTATTAAAGGGAATGAATTTTTCACATTCGATATAAGTTACTGTAATGATAGTCCAACGTTTTACAAAAAAAAGTCAGAAATATTGAAAAAAAAATGCAAACTTTGATGTCGCATATCTCCATAACTATTGATATTGGGTCATGATAGCTCGAACATTTTCTACTCATAATCAAGGCAGGAATATAGTCCTGCGGGGTTATTAATGTTTTCCAAGTAACCCTGTATATTATTATACCCACACTACCCTTGTACACGCTATACCGTACCGAAGACGCTGTCGCGCCATCATTTCGACCGATTCTTCGTCGAATTATTTATTATTAACACGGGGTGGAATGATCCCCCGCTTGTGTTTAATTACACAGATATTTAATTGAAAAATTAATAATGCCCTCCCGCCGGCTTTCCCCCTCCCTTTCCTCGCGGCGTCTCAGACAGAATTTTAAATGAAAGCCTCCGAAGGCTGCGGCGGCACAATGCCGCACGTGAGAGACAGCAGCGACGACGGGGACGCTGCGCATTAAAACGGCAATTGCCGAGGTTGTGTGACATCAGAACACCCCCGCCTGTCACTTTACGTGTCATTAGGAAAGGGGTGTTAACCAATAAAATACTCATTTTATCTGAGGGATAAAACCTTTTTTACGTCTGTTTGGTTCACTGGGCCATGCATTGTATTACCATGTAAAATATAACATCATTATTGCTTTCTCTCAACTATCTCTCTACTAGATAACTAAACCCATATTCCGTGTTTGCATATCTATAAATTTCCATTTTTTTTCCATAAAAAATGTATTACGTATTGTGTAGGTATAAACTTGTTAATCTAAACTAATTCCTATTCCATTGTATTTATTGATTTGCTTTAGTTTTTATTTGTTCTGAATATTATTCACAATTAATTTTATCATTATGTCATTATTTTTTTTAATCAATCTTTTTTATGTTTTTTTTTTATTTAGAATTCTAACAGCTCATCAGTAAACAGAAGTATAACGTACAGGCTAAATAAAAATATAAAGCCAATTAAAAGAATTCGCTTGGAAGAAAAGGAAAAAATATGTAGCAGATGCAATGAAAAGATTGATTGAAGGTAGAGTTTGAAAAAAATAAAAGATATAGGAGTACATAATGCATAAGGGAAGTTCATTAATTTATTTCCAGGGGTCCATCCAATGAATATAATATAATTACGCAATATATATTGTAATTATATTATATTCAAAATGTTCAAAAAATATTTATACTTTATACTCTAATTTCACTATAGGACCATCTGGTTGGACCATATGACGGTCTGGTTATTCAAAAATAAGATAAAATCTACAAGGTTTCCTCTGTGGTTTACATCCTAAATCGGGTCTACGGTATTCAGTCACAGGTATTTATTTTTGAATATAATTAAATATGTATTTTGCTTTAATAAAAGTTTCTTTTTATAAGGGTGTTACACGAATTATAAGATCCATTATATGGTTTTAAAATATTTTCTCATACACTTCAAAAACAGCGTGAAATCTTTTAATATGAGGCGTCACGTGGTTCCCACGGTAGGGCGTCTCAATATTCTTCCCACATAATAGCCTTGCGTCCCACCGCGTCCTGAAGTCCGCGCGACCGCATCCGCTTTGCATGCTTTTTAACTCTAAATATATAGACATATGAATCTATTGTATGCAATATAATTTATAGATAAATTGATGAAAATAAAAAAAATATATAAATTAGAAACAGACATATCAGAAAACATAATACATTTCGATAAATTATGTTTATCTCAAACTTATAAAATTCTAATACGTAATGCAGGCATTTTGATTTCAAATGTGGAATTCCGTTGATCGACATCACACGACACGGTTGATCGGTCGATCCATTTGCTTTGCCGATTTGACGCGACGGAAGATCCGCGCTGTGTGGCGCAGGCCTATATGAGTGGATACTTGCACATTTTTAAAATCATCTTAAAACGTATTTCTAGACCCGTAATTTAATTTTAAATTTTAAATTTATTTTTGTATTTTATTTTATTATTCATTGTATTAACAGATTGGTAAACGCAATCTCCGGAAAATTTGAATACACTTTCATCGATCACGACCAAAATATCCTTAAACCAAAATACTCTGAAACCATTAAAAATATACGTACACCTACAATATTATTTACTTCTTCAATAACAGTAAAATAACTTTTTGAAAATGTTATTTAACGTTTATAAAAATAAAACACTTTATATACAACATCTATTTTTTTAATTATCAATTTTTTCGGGGCCAATGGTTTGTTCATCAGGGTACAATGTAAACACTATTTATTGATTATTCAATAAATGGTGGATTTATGGGTACAAATTGTTTTATTTTTATTTTTATAAATATTATTTTATTTATTGATTGTGTGAACACAATTACTGTTTTATGCCTTATTCAGATTTAAAAAAACATATTTAAAAAAGTTAAAAAAACTATCATTATCACAGAAAAAGTTAAAAATTTTTCACACTCAATCGAAATCCATATTATATTGCAAGCAATACAGAAAGGGATTTTTTGTAAATAAAAAATTACTAACCTATAAATGTGTAGTTGATGTTATTTAAATGTTTGTTTTTTTATGTTTGACATCTTTTTAAAATACAATGTCTTATGTCTATTAAAAAAATAGTTTCAGAGCCACTTCCAAAATTATTTTCGGCTCGGCCCGACCTCTGTACGCTGTACAGCCCCGTAGCGTACAGTACAGCGCGGTCGTGTGGGAAAGCACCAAAAAGTGTGGAGAACGCAATAAACTCAACACGTGGGGTACATTAACACATGAGTTGTTGACCATCCTTTCCCGAGGTGTTTCCCCTCCGCACATTTTTCTACGGTTTTCCCTAGAATTTCCCGGATGTTTATGCCGCGGCGTGGCCGTTAGCGTCGTCGCGACACTGCGATGCAAAAGCCTCGGGATGCGGGGTGACCAACTGTTCTCTGCTCTTTCGGGAATTTTTTCTCCTTTTGTGATGTTTATTATTTTCAAAGTCAAGATTCAGTATCGCTTATAAAACACCAGCGTCCAATCATTCGTTCATTCCCGAAGAAAACAACAATATTTACAACAATTGATTTCCCCCGCGACCGCGCGTCTTTCCACTCAAACGTGGGCAATTTTTAGGGTAGAATATACGTTTGGTTGAAAATGTGTCAAACTCGAAAGCATACACGACGACGCATCATCTACATTATGATTGCTTCAAAAACGCAGTATACAGTGCGTGGTTTTGCTATGACCAGTTTCAAAAAATAACCAAATCAAAATATGAAAAGCAGCAGGCATTAGGCTCACTATCGCAGACACTGACAGCCGCGCAGTGGCCACTATCGACCACGAAGTAGCTATTATAACCGCCCGCAGCCCCTAGAAGCAAATCGCCCGTAGGCCCTAGCAGGAATAGATAAGCAATCTATTGTTTATCTATTTCGAAAATCGAAATCAAATCAATCGAAATCGAAATTAATCGAAGGCTTATTGTTTATCTGCTAGTAAAAGATGAATTTCATTTACACATAAAAATAATATTGCTTCATATACTCTTATAAATATATTGCCACGCAGTGACCATTATAGCAGGGCCTAGCAGATAGAAGGAAATAAATGTGATTGACACATAGAAATAATATTATGATATAATTATATAATGAAAGAGATTTAATATATTAGGTCTTTACATATGAAATTGAGGTTTAGTATGGGAGGAACATAAAGCCGATTTTTTTTATTATAATATATTTATTTAATCAAAGTATGTACCATTGCTATCTATGCACTTTTGCCATCTCATCGATCCCTTTACTAAAAAAACCATTCGGACGGGAATCAATAAAATCTTTGAAGGCGGTTTGGACTGCCCCATCGGAGTTGAATTTTTTCCTTTTGCAAGAAGTTATCCAAATTTCGAAAAAAATGGTAATCTGTTGGGGAAAGGTCCGGAGAGTACGGTGGATGTCTTAGACATTCCAATTGAAGCTCCTCTAATTTGGTAGCCGTCTATTGTGCAGTGTGTGGTCTAGCGTTATCATGAAGCAGCAGTGGCCTAGAGCGATTAACCAGCCTCGGTTGTTTAGCAGCTAGCTTTTCCATCATGGTTTGCAGTGCTGACAATAGACATCTGCCGTAATCGTCTGGCCAGATTTAAGAAAGCTGTAGTGAACGACACCAGCACTAGTCCACCAAACGCTCACAAGTATCTTTTTTGGAGTCAATTTTCGCTTGGGGCATGGTTTGGCTGGTTCGGCAGGGTTCAGCCTATGCGATGAGCGCTTCCGATTATCGTACAAGATCCACTTTTCATCACAGGTAATGATTCGATTTAAAATCCCTTCATTATTGTGCCGGTTGAGTAATGCAACGCAGCAGTCAACGCGCGTTTGTTGATTTGCTTCACTCAATCGTGAGGTACCCACCTTTCAAGCTTTTTCACCTTACCAATTTGTTTCAAGTGGATTAAAACAGTTTTATCACTAACACCGCAGCCTGCAGCTAACTCGGATGTAGTTTGCGATGGATCCGCTTCCACAATAGCCTTCAATTCTTCATTATCAACTTTGGTCTCCGGCCGTCCACGGGGCTTGTTCTGCAGGTCGAAATTTCCAGAACGAAAACGTTGGAACCAAAAACGCACTGTGTTTTATTTTGCGGCACCGTCGCCATACACATCATTAATCCTTCGAGCCGTTTCTGCAGCACTGGTGCCACGGTGGAACTCGTACTCGTAAATAACGCGATATTTCAAGTTTTTCATTTTGTAAACTGAGTGACGCAAAGAAAAAAACAATTGAGAAAAAAACAAATGAATTATAATTTTCAAAACACAAATACATGAGTAAATAACTGTATAAATTTGGATTTGGAATTCCTAACCAAAGAGAAGATATTTGAGATCAAATTTGCCAGTATGGCAAAACGTCAATTTCATATGTATGGACCTAATATAAGTCTCATTAGCCAATATCGACATCTATACTGTTTCTTAGGAATGACAAACTTTTAATCCATATATGACGATAGTATAGTTATAAAAATTCAAAACAAGGTGGAGAAAAACTCCATATTTAACTTCCAAAAATTTGATTGATCTGTGTGATCTTGGGTGAACCAGTGAACGTTACATTGTGTAAAGTGATCACTTAAGCCAGCCTCATAAACAGTTCGTAGCCCCGTTTAACTCATGCCAGTCCATACATACTTTCCCGTATAAATAGCTTCTTCTCTATGAGACATCTATAATGTATCATCATAAATAAAATAATTTTGTTTATTTTCCACGATAATTGCACACTTTAATGTTATATATCGCAAATCGAACAGCTGTTATGGTATTTTTATTTTCTGTTGATTTGCGACACTGTCGTGTGCAAACAAGGAAATTATTATAAAAGAAAAATTCTACTTTGTCAGTCCCGTTGTATTGAAACGCGAGGTCACCGCGCAACACTTGTGCCAGAATGTAAGTATTATATTTACAACCTGTACACACCATTAACGATATCTGCAACTCTCGTACTTAGTACAGAGGAGGGGTATCGAAAAAGGCCCTGGGAAATAACAATATTTTTTTATACGGATGAAGATGTTTTATCCTCCATTTAAGAGTTAGGGTGGATGTGAGATATAAACACCTTATTTAGCAATAGTATGTTTAGTGAAATAAACATTTGAAATAGTATTCCTATTTTAATATAGTAGTATTATTTAAATATAGCAATCGAGGTATATTATAGAGACGTTGCTAAGTTTTATATGTGAAATTACGTATGAAAGTATTTTTTTGGGTGTTTCTAGGGCATTCGATATATCGTACAGCTGGCTTAAGTAATCACTTTACATAATGTAACGTTCACTAATTCCACCCGCGACAGACTACCACATCTATCAACTTTTTGGAAGTTGTATATATGTTTAATTTTCACACCTTACGTGATTTGTATTTTTACTACCGCCACCAGGTCGCAATTTTTTCATTCCGTAAATCTATCTATCTCTGCAAACAGTTACTAGAACACTGCACATTGATCCTCAGTTGTTATATCGAAGTTACAAATAATCGTTACAAAAAAAAAACAATTTTACAATCACAGTCAATTTTTTTTTCTTCATATATATAATAATGTCATTTCTTAAGCATAAAAAGCAATTTGATGTTTGAAAATTGTAAAATGGTTTTGATCAGTAAATTAAATAACGATTCTTAAAAATAATAATCACCAGGTGCAGTGGGAACAAGAAGCATGACTTTTTCCTAAGCATATATTTTGAAAAGAAACCAAAATAAGTCATATTTCTCGTAATATTCAAATCACAATAATTAACATTTTATTCCAATTTTAATATTTCTTAATACTCTGCCAGATAAATATTTAATTTAGATATTTTTTTCCCAAATTTGCGGTTAAATAAAAGTCATGCTTCTTGTTCCCACTGCACGCGCCTGATAATCACCTACCTATATGATAAACAGAAATATTCTTATAATTAATAATATAAACTTAGTTTTCATCACTTTTGTATTGAAAATATCAACATGTTTCAGGGTCTATGGCCCCTTCGTCAGTACACAATTGTGTCCTAACAAATAGGTCCTAAAACATGTTGATATTTTCAATACAAAGTTGTAAAAACTCAGTTAATTTTATTACTTATAATACTATTGTCACTACAAAATTATTTTGCTGTTTTTGAAGAAGAAGAAATATTCTTCTTCCTTCATGATGAAAATTAAGGAAAAGTATGAAAATTAATCTTATTTTAATTTTTTTAAATGTAGTCTAACATATATGTATATTCTGATATATCTCTTTTGTGGTAAGTACTCACGAAAATGGCGCTATATAAATGATCCAATTATTAAATTAATAATAAAAACTATCATTTTAGAACAGTGATTGTCCAGACATAATGACAAATCCGTCAATAAGATTGAAATATTATTTTACATGTGTCAAATATTTTTTTTGATAATTGTCTATAAATAATTTCCCCCCCACTGTACTCGGTTGTATTCCCGATGCCCTGCAGGTTGCTAGTTGTAAACAAGTGGGTGCTCCCCCCGCCCCGGCTGCTGAATTATTCGCGGCGTATACCATCGGAATGGTTCGAACCGCCGGAGAAACGTCGCGAAAAGACGACGAAAATAGTTTTCCGATAATTTTTCGGCGTAATATTTTACAAATAACGCCCGCTAAAATGCCGTGTTTGCCGGATCTGGCAAGCGACAATTTACGCTCTTAACCTAAAAATGTCCTTCGAATGTGTTGAACTGTGTTATATCGTATTATTAATTAATATGGCGGTTATTTAGTGATACACTCAACATTACACTACTCACGTTGCGTTACTTTATCAATTACTAGCTGTGCCCGTGCGGCTTCGCACGCGTAGATTTTTAGTACACTGTTTGGATCTTCATAGAACTTTCGCGAACCTTCTAGAACATTTTCCTTCCAGAACTTTCAAGAAATTTATCGAATGTACAGGTACCTTCTAGACACACCGACACATTCCGCCACTCAGTTTAGAACCTTATAGAACTTTCGGGAATTTTCTAGAACCTTCTCCTCCCAGAACTTTCTAAAGCAGGTTTTTCCGGAACCTTCTAGACTCACCGACACGTTCGGCGCGCCTATTTTGAAACAATCTGAATCATTTGCGGCCTTCCTATAACAAAGCAATGTGCTAGAAAGCACATTTTCGGCACCCACTCCCACCCACGCTTAGCCACCCCCACCAAACTCGCATATTTTCGATGTGACACCAAGGGCTATCCACCACCATAACCACCGGTGGGTGATTGTGGCTGGTTATAGAGAAAACTTGGTGGATAGGGAAACACGGGTTTCTTTATATATATATATATATATATATATATTGATTTATCAATCACACCTAATAATGAGAAGAATTGCTCCTTTCAAGGCTGCAGTGGCAATTAAATAAATCGTAATTAATATAAATTACAGAGTATGAAGGAGACAAAGATATTTGTAGGATGGCCTGGGACTTACGACATGTATGAGCTGGCTTAAAGATCACTCTACACAATACAACGTCCACCAATTCCATCGTAAGAACATCCACACATCACCAAATTTTTAAAAAGTTTATATTTGTTCTAAATTGAAACCTTCCATTTTTGAAAGGGCTATGTAGTCCTTCTCATCAAATAGTATACACATATTTTGCAGCTGGTAATGAAAATACTTAATTTTTAAATTGGAGTATTAGGTACAATTATTTTTAATGTACCTACATAGGATATTTTTCTGAATCATTTGATATATGAGGATGCAATAAAATAGGCCAGAAAATAAACATTTTCAATTTTTATACACCAGTAGGTATATACTTTAACGTTTTGTGTTCTGAGATCACAGTCACTGGATTTTGTCCACATAGGAATAATTATTGATTGAGATAAATTATAGAATTTTAAGAAGCTTTTTATAGAAAGTAAATCAGAATTATTGAGAAAAAATACAAATTTGATCTTTCAACTCCGTAACTGTCGACATTTTACCCAAAGAGTAAAGAATATTTTCTATTCCAAATTTAAAATACATTAGCCCGAAGTTTTTGCTACTAGTTAAGAGACATATCCTCTCGAAACTATAATAATTATAAGATAACTCAATGGCTTTAAAATAGTTTTTGTCGTAAATTTCCTCCCTTTAAATATTATGTATAGATTATGAAATATTTATAATTACAGTTAAATCATTTGGAGAATTAACGACCACCGTCTTTATCGTTAATTCGTTAAACGTTTATCTTATTATACAAGTATAGTGCTCATGTAAATGTAAAGCATTATCCCTTCAAGAATGTCTTAGTTTTCTGAGTCAGTCCCCATCACGTATATATGGACGTAGTTCTGCAGAAAGCATCCAACCATAAAAAAAATCTAACTGAAAAATTGGCTTGAATACAAAAACTTAATACATCGCTATATTATTCATTATTGCATATTTTTTGCATAGGGCTTATTGTAGAGGTATTTTTTAAATGTAATTATAAGAAAAACCTTTATATACTTAGATATGACGCGTTTTACAGGTTGGATTCATTCTACAAAATGTTTAAATGCCTTACTTGATGACCTGAGGTTTTATTCAAATTTGAAGACAGAAATAACAATGTTATACGCTTTTTAGGCATTTTTTATATAACAATTGGAACATTTCAAAATATAACGTGATGAACAACATTAACAAACAATATAAATTTTATAGCTACCGATTGCATGTTGAAAGTGTTCGTTAATGTGTTGGAGTGAAATGTCGTTAATTTTCTTTCCGAACTGTAAGAAATTGTCGTTAAAAATATCTAGATTAAAGTTTTTTTAAATTTATAAAATCGTATATACCACGATTTACAGGCGAATTCATATCGACGTTGGTTTTATAGTTATTTATGTGGAAAAGAGGTGCGTGTAATAAAAGTATTAATAATCGAGAGTACCTCGGGAAACCGATATTTGTAATAAGAATTACACTGGGAGCAAACGATTTAAAAATACAAGGGATATTTTTGCTGCACTTGCGATCAAGTCGTTTTAACATATATTCAAGAACACATTCATATTTGTGAAGTTGTAATTTTTCAGAACAAAGTTCTGTGAAATGTTTAATAACCAAATTAATTAATCAATTAGAAAGACATACAGAAAAATCTAATTCACGAAAAAATATTAGGTCCATCTAGCGGTGGCATTGCAAAGTAATTTCAACTACCGTATCAAAAAAAAAAAGTGGATTGCTCTATGGACAAAAATAAAAATTAATCAATTAATAAAAATAAGAACTACATATAAGGTCGATATATTCACGGAAACATAGAGGGTTGCTATAGCTTAGTGGTCAGAGCACCGGCCCCGGAAAGGAGGTGACCTGGGT